>CM035189.1:13903982-13934046 GCA_020233015.1 Callinectes sapidus | reverse complement strand
CCCCCCCCCCGCCCTCTCTCTCTCTCTCTCTCTCTCTCTCTCTCTCTCTCTCTCTCTCTCTCTCTCTCTCTCTCTCTCTCTCTCTCTCTCTCTCTCTCTCTCTCTCTCTCTCTCTCTCTCTCTCTCTCTCTCTCTCTCTCTCTCTCTCTCTGTGTGTGTGTGTGTGTCACTAACAGAGCCGTAGACTGTGCAGACCACCTGATGGCCGGGGCCACAGTTAGCGGCGTGTACGAGATCTACCCTTTCACGTGAGTGCTTGGCGGTACATCTTTCATTACTCACATAGGCAGTTTTGTCAACATGCCTTCATTCATATAAGAAAGAGCCGAAGGCATTACACTAAGATACTTTTATCCAAACTATACCAATGCAGTACTGAATTAGAGTAACCTTTTTTTTTTCTTTTCTTTTTTTTTCTTGAAAGAAAACTATCCCCTGAACTGCTTCCCTCATTCCACTGGTGGCCGCCAGGTGTACGTGTGGAAAGCCGGTGCTGGTGTGGTGTGACATGGAGACGGACGACGGTGGCTGGACAGTGTTCCTCAACCGCCAACACCAGGATGTCCAGCTGGACTTTAACCGCACGTGGGACGACTACAAGGCAGGCTTCGGCAGTCCTAACTCTGAGTACTATTTGGGTGGGTGTGGTAGAGCATGTCACATTCAGCAACAGTAGCTGTGAGGATTCATCCAACAATATTATAACTTCACAAATTTCTTCTGAACATTTCTTTCTTGATTTAAATAAGGACTCTTTCTTTCACTTTAATGAGTCGACCTAAAACATCAGTTAATCTGATATTTGAATAAAAAATAACTAAATTAGATTATTTCGGGGGGGGGGGGGGGGGGGAGGTTCTGCTCTTGAAAAAGTTAAAAGGGGTAGTCTTGTAACCTTTCCTAATACTGTACAGGTAATGAGGTGCTGCACGAGATGACTTACAGTCGTGCTTACTCCATCCGTTTGGACATGAGCTTGGCTTCAGGAGATTTCGACTTTGCCACCTACAAGAAATTTCATGTCAAATCTGAAGACAAAAGGTAAACACAATGAGGGAGAGATATCGCATATACGTTCATTTTTATCACTTGTTGCTCTTATCCTCCATACATAATACTGACAGCCAAGAGTCAACGAGTACAAGTCTCTCTTCACCTGTGAAGAGCCGTAGCAGGATCAAGGAGCCTCTCAGTCAGCTACCTTAATGAGAGACCAATGGTGCGGATAAATATGTGTGTGTGTGTGTGTGTGTGTGTGTGTGTGTGTGTGTGTGTGTGTGTGTGTGTGTGTGTGTGTTTGCCGAGGAAAACAAACATTTCCAATTTATCTATTCGAAACCTATTTCATCCCTCCTTCTTTTTCTAAGGTATTCCGCCTCTTTGAAAGGCTTTCTGGCTGGAAGCACCGGCACCAGAGTCTGTCTCTCCAACATGAAGGGCCGCTACTTCACAACACTTGACAAAGACCACGACAGTTATGCAGGTGCGTGTCACAAAACGTTTTTGTCAATTATTACACAGTGAGCCACACTACGAAACCTAAATGCATAGTTTTTATATTGGCTTAAGTGTACGTATTCTTTATTGATTTCATTTTGTTTACTGCTTAGATATGGCGTTGTAGGCCATTCCACTTCCTGAAAGTTTCACATCCACATTATTTCAGCAACCGTTTGATTGAATTATTTTTGTTTTAGCCTCAATAGAACATATACTCGTATCTGAGAAAGCTATACAACTTCTTTCCACATTTCGCTTCAGGTAACTGCGCATCAGTAAGAGGAGGAGCGTGGTGGTACAATAATTGCAAGTACTTCAATCCCACAAGCACCTTCAACACGACACTCAGTCTGACTTGCAATGGCTCCTCTACTAGGGCCGTGTCTCAGCTCCAGCTCAAGATCCGGCCTTCCATCTGCGACGCCTCCTTCAAGACCATCCATCTCACGGACATGGACTGTGCTGCTTGTCCTGCTGCGGAAAACTAACACCTTAATGCCTTATCTGATCACTACCTGACCACCAAGACATTCTAAGTTCCTGCTGCTCATGAGTCTCAGATCAGTATTTTGTAGCAAACTGGGCTATTATCAGGATTCACTACGGTCCGTGGTCTGTGATCCTTTGCATGCAGTGATCCCGCGTTTTATTAACAACTTCATAAACATTTCCATAAGATATTTCCTTTCTAATTATTTGTTACAGGTGTTGATCAGACTTTCCTATGTTATGTACGTTCATATGTGTGTTTGACTATTACTTTAGTGGACCAGGTTACGTGTGATTTTCTGAGTTCATCATGATGACACTTGAAAAATTAAGTTTTTAATTGTTTAGTATAGGACTTTATGATTTACCTGTCTTTATTTACATGAGCAAATTGACTAGGTATCCTGATTAATCCTGTATACTTGTTTGCATTCCTTGAAAGCATCATCCCGTCTCACGCAGCTTAATACAAGTAAAGCATGAATGTGGAATATCGGAAATTCCCTTGATGTGTCCTATGTTACAGAGCAGGGATTTCCGATGCTTCTTGATAGTGTATGTGTGGTTGCCATGCACTGAAACATATGTTATGTAACATGTAATCTTTGAAAAAAAAGAACTTTTCTTTTTAGGACAAAAATGGCTCTGTAACATCTATCTGAGATAATAATGAACGCAGGAGCAATTTTCACATTATTATCTACAACACCATGTGCACAACTATGCTTTGGGGTAGCAGCATCTCTGAACTCACCTCCAAGACGTAAAGTATAAAGGTGCTTTCTTACTCCCACCCATCCGTCACTGACGCACTAAGCACTGCACACACCGCTACGCTTGCAAGAGGTGAACACCCTTTGACTTTGTACGTATCTACGAGACAGCGAAATGCCTATTACGTTGGTTCGCCCATCCTAAGCGGCTCAGCTTTCACTCACGGTGCTTCACCAGGGAGGTTTGATACAGATATTCTATTTTCCTTGTGGCCAGCTGCTTGATTCAGTAGGGTAACTATCCTCATTCCTGTCCCGTATTGGGCAAGAGACAGTCACTGACTGTCTCTTGCCTCATACGTGAGTAAAATCAGACCACCTTCATTTGATTTATTATGGTTCATTTAACATTTATATACAAAAAAAAAACTTCTAGACTAGACATTTAATACATGTTAATACATTTATCACTTGCTCTACAAAATACATAGTATTATTTCGAATCGGCTCTCGCATTTGTAATGCTAAGTTTATGGAAGACATTACTATAATTTATTTGGCAAGTTGTGAAATGATTTAATTATTCTTTTCGTTCCATTTTATTATAGTAAAAATAACAATCCCATGGCCCATCTTTATTTCTTTGCATTTTTTACCTCTATCGCAGTCACTGAAATATTACAAAAATAAAAAAGGAAAAACAACGGTGTACCAATTTCCTTTTCTTTAGATATTAGATCACTCCACATTAAACAAGAAGAAATTATAACTAACGATCAGAAGAGCAAGAGACAAATGAAAGTACCACCGATATGTTCATGAACCCGTGTTTCTCTCCCGAACAGAGCAACAACATGTTGGTGTCCCTGTATACGATAATGGTGTTGGGGCGTGCAGGTGTGCTGGCTACAACAATAGACCCTAGCCTACTTGATCGAGCATCCGACATAAAGCCAATCCCCATAACCTCCTCTGTCAAGTAAACATTACTTTTCAACATGTGGCAATGATTATACATGTGCATATATATATATATATATATATATATATATATATATATATATATATATATATATATATATATATATATATATATATATATATATATCATATTACTATTCTTAGATTTCTTTAGTTCTAAATCAGGCTTCAAGTAGTGTTTATTATGTTCTAGTCTTCATATGCTTTTTAACGAACAAACTATCTGCCTTCAACAGACCCGTGGACTGTGCAGACCATCTGTTGGCCGGGGCCACAATTAGCGGAGTGTACGAGATCTACCCCTTCACGTGAGTCTTTAGCACCACACCTCTTATCATTCACATGGTGGTAATATTCATAATACTCTAATGTTTTTATAAGTGAAGAAGCTGAAAATAGTTAGAAATGTTTTTTTTTTTTTTCATATCACTGACGTAATCAATGACAATCCATATTTTCCCCATAATTTCCTAAGAAAATTCCTTGAACTGCTTCCCTCATTCCACTGGTGGCCGCCAGGTGTACGTGTGGAAAGCCGGTGCTGGTGTGGTGTGACATGGAGACGGACGGCGGTGGCTGGACAGTGTTCCTCAACCGCCAACACCAGGATGTCCAGCTGGACTTCAACCGCCTGTGGGACGATTACAAGGCAGGCTTCGGCAGTCCTAACTCTGAGTACTATTTGGGTGGGTGTGGTAGAAAATGTGACATTTCACAGTAGAAGCCGTGACATGACACTTTTTTTTCTATTCTTAGAGTACGGAAATTTTATTGCATCTAAAAGAGGCAGACTAAATGTGAAAGACAAAAGAAAAGGTCAGTTTCACTGATATTCCCTAATACTCTAGAAAAATTCCTGAATTTGAGTTAAAGAAATGGTTATTCAATTTGATTGTCTTTCATATTTTTTTTCTAGAAAATGTTCCGTTAATGGAAGGTTGAAAAAATAGTTATATAGAGTTTATAATTCTCCAATTACTGTTCAGGCAATGATTTGCTGCACCAGATGACGTACAGCCGTTCTTACACCATCCGCCTGGACGTAACTTTAGCCTCGGGGGGTTACGACTTCGCTACCTACCAGTATTTCAATATAAACTCCGAGAACAGGAGGTAAACACAATGGTAGCAACAATATCTATATATTGTTCTTTCTCTCACCCATATCCTATTCATCTCTGTACTGCAAAAGTCACTTAGCATTTCATATTATTCACCTATTTATCTGCTAAACCCCGGAACTCCATGTCAGTTTCTGTATTTCCACAGAACTCTTTCAAGATGGAGATGTTATGAGATTAATCCTCAATTTTTTACTTATGATTTTGATTCTGTGTTGGAGGTGGCACTTTTGTGATCCATTTCTTCATGCATCTTTTAATCCCTTTACTGGCTCTTGTTCCACATATTAAAAAAGACGAAAACATCATGAATGTAATTGCTGTAACACATGTATCGATGTAGGTAAACGCTTCCCTTCTTTTTCTATCTTCTTCCAAAAGGTATTCCGCCAACTTAAAGGGCAGCCAACTAGAAGGAACCAGAAGCGCAAACTGTCTAAGCCAGATGAATGACCGTGCATTCTCCACATTGGACAGGGACCATGTCAGCGTCAGCAGTGAGTGTCACGCACCTTGTGTGAGAATGGTAACACAGGGAAACATGGTTTAAAGTCTGGTTGAATATTTTTTTAAACACCTACCCATTTTTCAATTGGCATGAAAATTCTCTTAGTAGCCGTTTCTTTCATTTCCTTTCGTTTTATCTTCAACAAGGTGAGTGTTTGTGAAATCAAACAACCTTTGACTATGTTTCACTTCAGGAAACTGTGCAGCGTCATTAGGAGGAGGATGGTGGTACGATGATTGCCAGAACCTCAACCCCACCGCCCCCTTCAACATGACCCTCTTACTGAAGTGCAGAGGTCCTGCCATAGCCGTGACTCAGCTACAGCTCAAGCTCCGGCCAGCCATCTGTGACACCCTCTTCAAAACTATTCACCTGAAGGACAAGAACTGCGGCTGTGCTGCTCCAGAAAACTAACACCTTCACTCCTTCACTTAGCTACCACAAGAAGACAACAACATTCCTAATTATGTTCCTATTATTTGGGTCAGAAAAATCAAAACTTATTTCTCAATACCATATCAGAACTTAATAAAAATAAGAAAATGAGGGAAGATGCTCTATCAATCCCACTTAAGTTTGTATCTAATCCCACAGTGGTCGCTGTTACCTAGTTGTCCACCAACATCATGCCATGTTATTGCTTCCTTATAGTTCATCACAATTAAATCTAGAATATAAAACAATCGTGTGTTTTTATCATTACCTATTTTGAAAGAAAAATCCAGAATTATCTTAAAAAATTCCTCTGCTACAGTGTTGCCCTTCATCAGGTTCCAATCAACATTACTATAACTAAAATAATCTTCTTGAACTTGCTAAACGTATCCCAAATGAGACCTATAGCTTTGGAAAATATTGATAATAATGAAAGCAGGTGGAAACTTGCTCTTTTTCAATAGTGATCACCTTAACACTGGAGTCCTTCCTCAACTCAGATAAAGAGCTTAATGATTCGGCATATATTTTACGACGATTTTTTCAGAGCGAAGAAGAGACATGAAAGAGCGCAAGTCATAAGAAGGTGGGGAATACAGAAACAGAGGTTACTCAATTCAGGGATAAGAGAGAGAGAGACAGAGAGAGAGAGAGCATGCAGAAGGATATAGTTAAGACGATGCCACTTTTCTGACCAAATAGCATTACCACGTATTAGGATCGAACCTGTAATCTTTTAATATGAGTTCAACGCTACGTTCTTGTTCTGCCTTCCCAGGATAACCAGCAACAGGCGTTCCGTGCGACCCGCAGTGTATGGAGGCGACGCAGCCACGACCACGCATGAATGGCCAGTAATAAGGTAAACACATCGATACAAGAATATACACTAATCCAGCTTTAGTTCCTCGCAATGCACGTCCACTCTAGGAAAAGGAATTAAATAAATGACAAGACTGGTGTTTACGCAGGTGCGCTGTTTCGGGCGGTGGCTAAGGAAACATCACATCTATTTATGGCCGAATAAAGAAGTTGTCAATAGACATGACTCGTAGGTAGAATAAATAAATGTAATGTTTAAATGTGGTCAATATTTGTTTGCTACTCAGATACTATTTTCCGGAGAAATTTGGTTTTGATTGAAGTGTAACGAACTAATGTGTGTGTGTGTGTGTGTGTGTGTGTGTGTGTGTGTGTGTGTGTGTGTGTGTGTGTGTGTGTGTGTGTGTGTGTGTGTGTGTGTGTGTGTGCGCTTGTGTCAGAAAACTGCATTAGGGCATTTGATTCACATATACTTTAAATAGATATCATATACTACAATTCAACCACAGAGGAAAAAAAATCATTAGAAAGCTTGAAAAACCCAGATTATCTTAGACCTGATGGTTCAAACAAGACTGCTAAATTTATGAAATACTTTCCACGGTAAGAAAAGAGATACAGTGAAGCAAACGAAAAAAAAGTTCCTTGCCCATCCAAAGCTTTCGGCTACAGTGTATGGCTGAAGGAAAAAGGGTCAGTTATGAGGGGAAAAAATGTATCATACCTCCATAGAAATAATGTAAGATATAGCACTTGTGGTTGCTGCTTTTTTAAAAATATATATTAGATCAATAAAGATGTCATGATATATACGACTCACCGCAAGGTAACAAAGTGTTGAGTATCGCCATGATGACTCACATCTTCCACTCCTACTGGCAACACACTCCATTGACATTCATACACCCCAAATTTTGTTATTAAGTAATTAACGATGCTACCCAGAGTCCCAATGACGAGCATTCAAATTAACACCACATTACCGGACGGATCAGGCGCGTGTCTCTCCGGTGCCATCAGAGTTTAATATTTTGCTCGACTTTTCATAAATGTGCGGTATATTGCCTTACGTAGTAGTTAACAAAGAGATAATGGGAAGAGCCTGTGCTGATTCTTCATGTCCTTTCGCAGGGAGCATTGTGATGGTGGCAGGCGTGAGCAAGGAATGCAGAAATGCTAAGGGTTTTTTTTTTCACTACCAGCAAGTACGTGCTGGTGTGTGGTCTTTTGGTTTTTGTATATATATATATATATATATATATATATATATATATATATATATATATATATATATATATATATATATATATATGGCTAGGATGTTGCCACTTGAAGACAATGATTTGGTCTTGGCATTTGAGAACCTTCCTACTATCAGACTGTAGCCACGATAACGTAAATTATTTACGACTAGAAAGCTGGAAAATCTAAAATCGAATTGTAATTAACCATTTGACTATAAGAACTTTAATTCTGCACAGCAATTAATAATATTGGTTTGGTATTGAAAGCAACAAATTACTCATCACATGATTCCTTTCGCTTCTATACAAGAGAGAGAGAGAGAGAGAGAGAGAGAGAGAGAGAGAGAGAGAGAGAGAGAGAGAGAGAGAGAGAGAGAGAGAGAGAGAGAGAGAGAGAGAGAGAGAGAGAGAGAGAGAGAGAGAGAGAGAGAGAGAGAGAGAGAGAGATCAAAAGTGTGTTGAAGGCAGTGGAAGTCACCAAATTAATGGTAACCCTTGCACCTCAATCCAGGAATCCATTACCCAATGAAGGTGAACCCAGAATCTGACCAGTCCTCACCTTGCAGGGAAAGGATACACATTTAGGATTCTCAAGCTTCCAAAGTAAACCAAAGTGCCCGGAACAGACCAGTCCAAGTAGTCCGTGCACTACTAGCAGTAAAGGTATGGTTGGTTGTCAGGTACTCCTGGTGTCAAGACGCGCTTCACTAATTTCGCTTGACACAAACACTCAGGGTTGCGTCATACCCTCGCTGAAAAAGAAGTAAGATTTTTATGCTTCCCTAATGAGCCTCCTTTCATGAAACACACCTGCGAGACGACCAGTACCGCCACGAGCCTCCCTGCCCCGCCCAGCTCCTCCCAGACCCGCCCTGTCCCGCCCTGCCCCGCCCCTCCCCCCCAGTCACTGTTTGCCCCGCTCCTTCAACATGCTGACCCGTGTGTATATATATAGCCGAGCTCGCTGCCACCACTACAACCATCACCTCTTCGGCTGTCTCAGTTCATCTCCGGTGATACAGATACGCAGTAATCAGCGGTACGTACAGTGCAGCTACACACGCTCGATCTGATATTTCACTAAAGTCTGCGACCACCACTAACACGTTCATGAATATTTGTTTCTTTCTCCATAACAGAGGGACATGTGGGTCTCTGTGTATGCAGTGATGGTGTTGGGAGTGGCAGGTGTGCTGGCTGAAAGTCCCCACAAGGACAAGGTAGACAAGCGGCAAGCAACACCAACCTTCGTAACCGGAACAACAGATTCCATCGATTCTACGCCCTATCCCATCGCCTCCGTTGTCAGGTGAGAAAGACAACTGAACACCTGTTACTTCCAAGCTACGGTATGCTGTGTGTGTGTGTGTGTGTGTGTGTGTGTGTGTGTGTGTGTGTGTGTGTGTGTGTGTGTGTTCTCGAATGCCAGCGACCTGAAATTCAAAGGATCTGTCACCATCAGACCCGTGGACTGTGCAGACCACTTGATGGCCGGGGCAACAGTTAGCGGAGTGTACGAGATCTTCCCCTTCACGTGAGTGAATTGATTGTCGATGTCTTAATTCGCATAATAAGTTGAAAAGTTTACACGTGGAAAAATCTACTTCTATATTGTGCTAAATAAGGGTACCAGTTTTACTTGGAACCCTAAAGAAATGGCTCCCTTTCTCATTCCACTGGTGGCCGCCAGGTGTACGTGTGGAAAGCCCGTGCTGGTGTGGTGTGACATGGAGACAGACGGCGGTGGCTGGACAGTGTTCCTCAAGCGCCAGCAACAGGAT
Organism: Callinectes sapidus; assembly: GCA_020233015.1. Taxonomy (NCBI): domain Eukaryota; kingdom Metazoa; phylum Arthropoda; class Malacostraca; order Decapoda; family Portunidae; genus Callinectes; species Callinectes sapidus. The sequence goes on along the minus strand of CM035189.1, from coordinate 13,924,452 downwards.
GTCCAGCTGGACTTCAACCGCACGTGGAATTATTACAAGGAAGGCTTTGGCAGTGCTTACTCAGAGTACTATTTGGGTGAGTGTAGTACAAGCAGTGACACTTTTTTGGTAGAAGTTGTGAGGATTCAAACTTATCACAATAGTTTCATTACTTGACACGTTTCTTCTTTTCATTTGTTCTTTATTGATTCAAAGATTTTTCACTATAATGAGTTTACCTAAAGGTCAAACCAAAAGGAAAATATCGGCTTGACTGACATTCAAGTAAAAGCAAGATCGCCATTTTCATTTTCCTTCATTTTCTACTCTTAAAGCAGTTCATGTCATAGGAAGATGAACTCAAATGATCCTTAACTACATTACAAACTTCTTAAATTACTGTACAGGAAATGAGCTGCTGCACCAGATGACATTCGGCCGTTCTTACGCCCTCCGTCTGGACGTGGGCTTGGCCTCAGGTGGTTACGACTTTGCCACCTACGACAATTTTAAAGTCAATTCTGAGGACAACAGGTAATCATGAGCAGTTAATGACTAAGGGATTTTTTTCTCATATGTCTCTCAATACATGATACTCAGAGCCATGAGTGAACGGTCATTATTTTCCTTCACTTGTGAAGGGTCATAGAAAGTCAAGGAGACTGCCAGTTAATGACCATCAAAAGTTATAATAGCCGGATCACTGCAGCAGGGGCGAGGCTGTGTAATGTGTAGCACTTTGTTATGAGATGGACTCTCTTACAGTGGTCTCACGGAAGCCTTCCAGGAAAGCGCCAGGCAAGACTTTCGCGCCCTCTTTTTAACTCTCCGCCATGTCTGTTCTTTAATTTTATTACGTTGTGTCTACACCAAGAGAGAGAGAGAGAGAGAGAGAGAGAGAGAGAGAGAGAGAGAGAGAGAGAGAGAGAGAGAGAGAGAGAGAGAGAGAGAGAGAGAGAGAGAGAGAGAGAGAGAGAGAGAGAGAGAGAGAGAGAGAGAGAGAGAGAGAGACAAGTTCCAAGGAAAATATTATACGACTCTCTTAAAAAGAAGAGATAATCAGAGCTGAGGCCTCATTAAAAAAAAAAATTGTACCAGGTATGCAGAAACAAAAGATTTACATAGTCACCAAAATAAAGCAACTTCAATCCTCCATCAACAAAATTTCTACGCGGTTTTTCAGCACGCTAGTTTCGAGTATTCAGTTACCCCTTACATTGATTTAGGTGGGTAGACACTGCAAGTACATTTATTCGACTCCTTTAATCTTACTTCCTCCTTCCCTAAGGTATTCCACTTACATAACGGGATCTCTAAAGGGAGGCACCAGCACCACCAACTGTATTCGCTTCATGAGTAGTCGCTCCTTCACCACAATCGATAGGGACCACGACAGCTATGGAGGTACGTCTCATGTCACGTATAATTTATCTTATCTACAGCAAAGAAAATGGTGAAAATCATATATATGCACAATATTTCAGTAACCGTTTGTTTGAATTCATTCTTCTGCATCCCCAAGAAAACGTATATCTGTGAAAGCTAAACAATATCGTCCCATTTCAGGTAATTGCGCATCAGTAAAAGGAGGAGCGTGGTGGTACTACACCTGCAGGTACTTCAATCCCACAAGCACCTTCAACACGACACTCAGTCTGACTTGCTATGGCTCCCCTACTAGGGCCGTGTCTCAGCTCCAGCTCAAGATCCGGCCTTCCATCTGCGACGCCTCCTTCAAGACCATCCATCTCGCGGACATGGGATGTGCTGCTTGTCCTGCTGCGGAACGCTAATATTTTCATGCTTTATTCGGCTACAACGTAACCATCCGGACATTCACGTTCTTGCTGCTTTTGAATCTCAGATCACTACTTCGAAACACACTGGGCTATCATCAGGAGTCTTTTTAAAGGCAACATTTTTTGCCTGTGAAAAGTCATAGAGATGAAATGTTGAAATTTAAAAACATTGGAATACAGTTGTTAGCACACATTTATCATTACCGTAATGTGCACTATTTTTTTTGTCTTGTCAATATTGTTTTGCATTGTTGATTAATGCAGGCTCGATGAATTATCAATGATTCTAAAAGTAAAAAGACATTTTGGGTTTGTAAAGTTTATCTTCTCTAGTCTCAGGTTGGTGATGACTTGCATTAGCTATTCATGTTGCCTCACCATTCGTCCTTACCGTGACTGTGTTGGTGGCATTACGTGCTTCACAACAGTTAAACACTAAGAACACTATCTCGGGTCTAGGATGTATCATCACCTTGTAACGAATACCTTTTTTCTCCCCTCTCCATATGATCTTAATTTACCCAGTCAATTCATTCAGTTTCTATGCCTATATATGAATTGTGAAATATATGAGAAAAAAATACAGCCATGTTTAAATACCAAACCTTGGAGGAACACTGGGAATGATTGTCTGTTTATATTGTGTTTTACAACATTTTCCATGAATTGTCACTTATCTGTTTCTATCGAATGTCTCAATATCATCTCTGAGTTGCCGCTTTTTCTTTGGAAATACAATCTATCATTTCACACTTTGGTTTTCCTTAATGATACTCCTGAGCAATCAGCCACATTATATGTATGGAATACATTTTTATAATACGTAGCATGCCCATATTTCTCGTCTCGGATCTCATATATATATATATATATATATATATATATATATATATATATATATATATATATATATATATATATATATATATATATATATATATATATATATATATATATATATATTACTTTCTTGGCATAGAATCTCTTTGCCAAGTTGTAATAAAATGAAATCGAATTTAACGGATAAATTGTGTTCGAGTATTCACCTCCATTCTAAGAATCGTCCTCTCATCGCTTGCCCTGAGCCACACCGCCACACAACGGCTTCAAACTGAGCTGGAAAAGACAGGTGGAGGAAGTATGAACAAATGTAAGAGTATGAATGACGACTGACAGATAGTGAAAGGGAAGTGACATAACAGGCTTAGGTGATGATAAGCTGCAAATTAATTAAACAATTTACTATGTTATTAACATTGCATTGGCTGACATTGTCACACCATTAACCATCTTTTTAGTTTCTTTTTCAGCATTCCTTTAATCTTCTCATTTTAAATGTACCGTAAATGACTCCATCCTCATCAGTTCCCCAAGCATATTTTAATCATTTGCAGTTTATTATAATGTTAAGTATTAGGAGTATATTTCCTGTCATTGGGAGTATATTTCCTGTCATTGGGAGTATATTCCCTGTCATTGGGAGTATATTTCCTGTCATTATCACATCTACGATACTCAAGTTTATGATGTTCTGCAATTATTATACTTTCTACGTTGTTTCCTTGTTTAACATTAATCATTTTAACATTATACGAGTAGCCGTCATCACATCACTTGCCATTTCTTATTATTATTTTCCAAGTGATTTTTCTTTCATTATGTTTCAGTTAACATTTCAAGTGTTCGTTCCACCGTAAGTTACATTACTACGTATTATGGTTTTCATGTTATCTTCAGTATATTTCAATGTTGTCAAAGCAGTATTTGCTCTTTTGTACATACTGTTATTTTGACTTATTCATCACCATTGCCACGCCACAAAACACAGTGTACGTTATTACAATCAATGTATTATTATCTTTTCTTAGAACTGTCAACATGATATTTACTTATCTTATTAATTCGTGTCGTCTTCCTTGTTCTCTGTGTGGCAGCAGGTGGCATCCCATAGCCACTCACGTCCACACAATGGAAGAAAGCTAAAACTCAAACTTTCATAACAAGGACTGGATTCCTAAAAGTGAGTACTTCTTATCTTAAATTTGAGGTATTTGAAGGTGTTATGGATGAGAGAGTTCACGTGACTGGGGTTAATTGTCGCCTTGTTTTTCAATACCGTTATCACACATTATAATGAACTATAAGAGCATCGGATCAATTAGGATAAATTTTGCCCTAGAAATTAGTGTTTCCATTAAACTATATCGTATAAATGATTTCCATAATGTGAACTTCCATGCATAATTCATTACTTACGTCAATGCATTTGGATGTTTCAATAATTCATATCCGTTTTCATCATATATTTTGCAAACCTCACAAAACAATAACAAATTTGATTAAATAATTACAGAAATACATTTCCAGAAATTGTGTACATCCTTATTATTTTCCTGATGTAAAACCATCCTTCCAGCGAGAATGAGGCAAATCAGATCACTCCATAACCACCAGATATCAGGATTGCTGACTCAGAATTATGAGAATTTGCTTTCTTGCAAATGGCTTGCATCAAAGATCCACGTATCCTTCGTGGAACAAGAGGGAAGGCTGGAAGGAGTGATGCGGGTAAGGCTGGAAATCATAATAGCGGTGTGAGGGATAGGATGGGTAGAAGCTAGGCAGCGAGTGGTACTTGATAAGTTTCTTATACGTAGGATCCGGAAAGGCTGCAGCAAGGCACACCATTGCCCACAGAGTTAGAAGCACCTTGGCTACATTCTGCAGGGCGGGAAAAAAAATGTTATCTCACCATGAAAAAGAAACTGGAACATGTCACTATTCCCACGAGCTAAACTACTTACGAATTTCATCCTGAGCTTTGACAGTGACTTCCTTTGACGAGGAGTGCCGTGTGTCTGGTGCCCTCCTCGCTGCCCGCCGCTGTATATATAGTAAACACCCTCCGCTTTCACCCGACTGTGCGCACCAGTTGTTTACAGTAATATTTTACGATATGAAATTGATCTCGAAGATTATCTCTCGAGCTTTGTTTTTACGAGACAGCAAAGCATCTTGATGTAAACACGACTGCAAAGCCTCATGCCACATTAATTCATGGGCGAAATGCTAATTTGAACACATCTAGTAACGGGAGAGTGATTTTCAGAACAGCAAACCAACCACGTATATTACATTTCTTACTTTCCTGAACTCGACAACCTGCTGCCTGCCGTTCTGAAAATAACCGCGCAGGACAAGCTCACGATAAGAAAGGTACGGTATGGGTGGTGTCAGGTCCTGTTATCCCTCATCACCTAACCAAAAAAACACATCTGTACGTACGTTAGTGCCTTTAGAAAAACAAAGAGTTCCCTGAATATAACTCCCACGGCGATGCCTCACAACTCCCTCCGCCTTTCCCTTTTCTGGCTTCCAAATGAAGAGTGATATTTCATTAGGAGTTTCTGAGTTCAAGTAGGTGGTTACAAAGATATCTGGAATACAAAAGTGATGTACTCTCTCTCTCTCTCTCTCTCTCTCTCTCTCTCTCTCTCTCTCTCTCTCTCTCTCTCTCTCTCTCTCATGGGTATTGGAAGCTCATAATATTTTGAGTCATAATATTCAGTGTTTTCGAATAATATCAGGGGACGAGGATCACCCGCACGTCTGTCGATAGATACCTTGATTGCTCTCCGTCCCGCCAGTGTGAGAATGAAATTTGATAAGAAAAGAGAGTCCGGCGCTTAATTATAATGACCTGTTTTCACGCCCATGCTCACAACACTACTGGCTCGCTCGCTCACACCTGCGGAAGTTAATTAATAATGCCTAGAGAATCAGGGAATGTGAAACCTGTGTGTGTGTGTGTGTGTGTGTGTGTGTGTGTGTGTGTGTGTGTGTGTGTGTGTGTGTGTGTGTGTGTGTGTGTGTGTGTGTGTGTGTGTGTGTGTGTGTGTGTGTGTGTGTGTGTGTGTGTATGGCTGGGTGACAGGAAATTTGATGTCATTAATAGTAACAAGTATGATGATGATGATAATGATGGTGACAATGATACTACGACCACTGAGGCTGTGGTTGGTACTGTTGTTATTTCTATACTTCAACTACTCCTGCCACTACGTCGGGTCTATCTAAAGTGGCCGTTTGAGTATGGTCAGCTATTTGACTTGCCACATCTCCACAGTTCACTGGTCTCAGTGGCCATAGCTGCCCGGGCACCCGTTTTTTAAGAGTGGTAGTATAGGTCCTTTGTTCGTCTTTTATTCCAAGAATCACTTGTTCACGCTGTATATCACTGCCTTACTATATTGTCTGCGAAGATAGCCATAAGGGGAGCTTGCACCAGGAGAACAGTCCATAGGGAGACTGTGTGGGAAGGCAGGCAAGGACTTATGGCGAAGGAATAAAGGTGGAGGTACGAGAGTAGTAGTAGTAGTAGTAGTAGTAGTAGTAGTAGTAGTAGTAGTAGTAGTAGTAGTAGTAGTAGTAGTAGTAGTAGTAGTAGTAGTAACAGTACTGGTAGATGTTGTTGTTGTTGTTGTAATAACATAGGTAGTTGAAGTTTGAACAACAACATCATCAGCAACAACAGCTTCAGTGGTTGCAGTATCATCGTCACCATCATTATCATCATCACACCATTTGTTATTATTACCGACATTAAATTTCCTGTCATTATAAAAACAGGATAAAAGTTTCCCCTTGTAATGGACGTTTCCGGCAGCCTCGACACGCCCGTGGCAGACTAACTTGAACCGGTGTAGCTTCATTTTATTCTCTCTGTGAATAATTTTCCGCTCACTGACTAAGAGAACAGTGACATAAACAACACTTCCCATTGAAGGAGTCACGGATGGACCATTACTTGCTACTTTTCATTCCTGCTTATCTCCTGAAGCATATAATATAGGTGAATGATGAATTACTCGTACAGAAGCCAATAACACTTCTCTATTAGATTTTACTTAGATTCAGTCTGCTATGTTTCTTAATCATTATTTCTAATATAATCTAGATTTGTAATTCTAGTCATGCATAAATTTACTAAGGAATCTAATGCGGGATTTGTGTACATATCACATCCCTCAGAGAGTTTTATTCTTCCCTCTGTATCCCTCTGTTTTCTCACCATCTTTCTATTTCCCCTTTTCTCTCTATCTAACCTCTTTATCCATCCATATTATTGTACTCGTATTTTTCATTTCTTAAACACACTGTTAGAACTGTTAAACTGTTCAGCTGTGGCCGTAACCAGCCAGAAAATTCAGATGAATTAATAATATATCTCACGGTGACGGGGTGTAATATTTTTTAGTCATGCATATGTATAGTGCGTGTGCGTGCGTGCGTGCGTGCGTGCGTGTGCGTGTGTGTGTATGTGTGTGTGTGTGTGTGTGTGTAAGTCAACTCGCCTTACAAAAGAATCTACACATGAATAACCAGAGGAATTAGAAAACGTCCCATCACTTTCTGACGAAGAGAAACAACTGAAAAAAAAAAAAAAAAAAAAACACTGCATAAACACACGCACAAAAAACCCAAACTATGACGTGTACACCAGACAGAAAAGTACTTACACACACATTTGAACCTCTAGTACGACATCACCACCCGGAGCACCATCACTATCACTATCACTATCACCACAAAGCATACAGCCGGGCACTACTCACTACAACACGGACAAAAGAGCGACGCCTAACATCAATAACCACAGCAGCAGCAGAGGGACAGTAGCGGCAGGTGCTCCCGGGGATTGGCTCAAGCGCTTCATTTAGCCACACAGAGAGAGCAATTCACCAGCAATCTGGCAGTCCCTGTGATGAGCAGAAGTATTCCCCCGCGGCGACCCTTCCCTCTCCGTCCTCCCTTCGCTCTCCTTCCTCTTTCCGCTGCCTCTGGTCGTGTCTTCCTCCCTTCATCCCTTCATTCCTCCTGCTGCACTGTCCCAATGCTATTCCTCGAGGCGGGTCTTCCTCCTCCTCCTCATCTTCCTCCTCTTCCTCCTTCCCATTGAATTTCAGACACAAGGAGGGTTTCATCTTCCTTCAAACGATAAAATGAGATTGGCACAAGTAGGACTTTATTTTTACGACAGTTTTGTCCACATCAGGATTCAGATGACATGAACAAATAATTATAATTCAGATATCAAAGTCACGTTTCCTCACTCCCCCCCCCCCCCCTCTCTCTCTCTCTCTCTCTCTCTCTCTCTCTCTCTCTCTCTCTCTCTCTCTCTCTCTCTCTCTCTCTGTACACGATAGAGGGAAGGACGCCAGCCAAGATAAACAGAGACGATTACAATGGGTCCACTATGCATATGGACTCCTTTGTTAGCTCATCGGGAGGCCACCAGTCCCGTGATTGCCCATTCACGTCCCGCGGTCACTGGACAGTCTTTTCCCACCAGCCGGGGAAGGCAGCGAACCCTCAGTCTGGGTACAATGACGACAGAATTGGTTTCATCAAGCAGTCATCGATTTTTTTCCCCAGCAAAACGTTAATTGTTAACAAGCATTAAGGTGATGTTCATCTGCATGGGAAAGGAAAAGTAGGCTCATGTTTACTGTAAAAATGAATTTCATTTTTTTGTTGTTGTTGTTGTTTTTTGTTTGTTGATGGACGATCACTTAGCCTTTATGATTTGATTTAATTAGCATTGACTGAAGTTCCGGCAAGAGCATAAAAACAGAGGCGCGTCATTACTGATGAATCACGCCTCATTAAGGGCAATGCAGGTCATTCTTTCTGGTGATGGAATATTAATCTTTTTTTATTGTGGACGGAGGTAAGCCGGTATTACTGTAATGCTCCGTGCCACGCCTGGAAAATCTTTTATCTACAAAAAATGGCAGTCAAACGAAAACTATTTTGTATGATGAAATTTTTTAGCCTGAATAATTCATCCGGAGTTTTCAGTTCAGTACACATGTACACTGCGGCACAATGGCAGTGCACACGTACACTTCCATCCTGCAGCGGCTACCTACTACGCTTCCTGCATCTCCTGACGCAACATAAACCAACACAACTTCACTAACGTGGTGCAACTACACGTACCAGGTGCACTCGATGCCCACATAATGTTTTAGCATGTTCGCGTATGTATGCAGAATGCACGCACATGCAACACTGAACCTGAAAAGTCCAGCAAAGTGACCCGTCTTTAATCTGGCTGTGAGGGCCGTCTTGGCCAGCTGGCTCTTGCCTCCACGCCATCCCCGCAACACTAACCGACGCCGATAGGCAGAGCGACTTTCTCCGCTCGAGTGTTTCCTGCCTCGGGTAAGGAAAAAAGCATTGTTCTGAATGGTCTCGTAGAAACCTGTAGTTGATGGGCGTGTTGTGGACACAGTACGAAGGGGTAACTCGCTATGGAAAACACGTGTCTCTTCAGGTATACTGGATGGGTTTACCTGATACTACCCGGGGTCCGTACTACATATATATTGTGTTAAATGCCTGCTACAGTACTTACTTATGAATCTTTTTCACTTCGAACAGGGATTAAAAGTGGATAATAAAGTAAATTTATTTGCGACACACCAATCCTTCATTTGACGCGTATATTACATAGAATGTTATCGCTAAGATTGGTTCTACTTGAGAACACGTGGGTAATTACATCCCTGGGCTCTGATTCCCAAAGTAGCAGTCCTACTCGCAGCGTCACTAGGGAAAGGAGGTTATAATATCAGACACTAACAATCACCAGCGGATGAACACCTAACCTCTGCGCCATCTATTACCACCAAACAGCCTTTGTTTCTCCAGACCGCTCCTTCCTTGACTTACGCTCAGCTATAGAAATAAAATCCAAAGTATCTCCCTTTGATACAAGCACTAGCAGATACAAACACTATGCCTTTCTCATTTTGTGAGCCTGAATAAACAACAAGCTCATAGTGCATTTCTTGCTGATGTACCACACTGTGCACATACTCTCATAAGTGTATTTGTCACATCTTTACCCATTGTCTCTATTTCCGCTCCTTGGTCCAAAGTCTTTGACCCTTTACTTGGCAAGAAAGTTTTTCTTTCACTAACAAATTGTTGTTTCAACTTCGTCCTGTGGAGGATGTGAGGAGATGAGCTCGTGTGATTTTTTTCCGGTTCTCTCCTTCAACCTTGATGCCACACGGAAATTATCTCAGAAAAAACTAGCGAAGAGCTTCATACAACAATTATGGCATTTATCTGTTTCATGAAATATTTCTATCAATTTGTTTCCTCCCTCTCGTCTGATCCAGAGGTAGGTTTGGTGAGGAATGGGAAGCGTTCTGTAGCTTTGCCTGCCTTGCCTCCCTTGGCGGGTATTAGTCAAATCAAGGCAACACACAGCTCGAGGGCTGCTCAGGCCGGTAATGGCGCCAGATGGATCCTAATGGTGCTAATGACCAGCGGCCAAATGGATTACAAATTATGCACAGTCGAGGAGATGGAGGCCCAGAGCTGAGCTAGTTCTTCCTCCCCCACTGAGTTCAAAGCCACACGAATATAAGATTTATGACTCTTGGAAAAAAAATGAGGCAGTTCTGTCACTATACAGGCTGTCTAGTGCGTACTGCTACACTCAGCCTTGCTTGCACCAGACGCTGTGTTGTGAAGCTTATTGACCTGGAGTGGGCGGAGGCGGGGCTGGGAAGAAAGGGACAGGACTGGGCGGAAGTGTCTGTGAATTTCTGCGAGAGAAGCTATTAACAGATTGAGACTGGAATGAACGGGAGGAAGGGTGGAAGGATAGGCCTTATAAGGAACTAAATTGTTAAGGGAGGGATATCCATATGAACACGTAGTATCTGAAGAAAATGAGCTCCTCCTTAGCCTATGCCGCACACCTTAGCCATGCACTCAGGAAGGCAGAATGAAGGACGGGGAGCAACAGGGCACGAACAACGAGCCATCAAAATAATTGCATGTAACCTGGAAATAATGTCTATGTTGAATTCCCAGAAATGATGAATGGATGCGTTGAGAGCATAATGAAGCTCCGGCCGACAAGACCAACAACACAACATTATTAGTTTCCTGCACACGGCGGATACATTACGCCGGCTTAGTGTGTGTGTGTGTGTGTGTGTGTGTGTGCCAGTGGGTGGGGGGGGTGTGTACTGTGAAGTGTGTATGTACTGTGTAGAGTGTGTGTGTGTGTGTGTGCGTGTGTGTGTGTGTGTGTGTGTGTGTGTGTGTGTGTGTGTGTGTGTGTGTGTGTGTGTGTGTGTGTGTGTAAGTTCGTCCGCGTGCTGTAACTAAAAGTTTGTGATAACGAGCATATCACACTTCAAAAAGTATCCTCTCTTTCAAATCTGAACGCGTCCAGAGCTGTACCAAAGGGAATAAAAAATTGGTCCTCTCGTGTCGTCGCACTTTCACACTCGTCGATGAGAAATATTACAATATTACTGCGTATGAAATAAGAAAATAATGAAAGCTTTCCTCCCTGGTGAAGGCAGCGAGTGATTTTGCTTTATAAGGTAAAACAACAATAATCTTGAACGACTCGATATGAATAAATTGAAATACAATACTAATTAAGAATAAGTGAGTAGGCGAGTGGCTGGACCAATACACACGTTCCCAGCACGCAGAGCACCACCACACTGCCTGCGCCAGAGGGAAAACATTCGCCTACATGACGCTGGACGCTACTGAAGAAGATAAAAAGGTAAGACATAAAATATATTACTTTCACTTCCACTGACTCCTTAATGTGATTACGTACACTTCATCGTAAGAAAATTAGAAGAAAATTGACAAAAGAAGTGCCTGGTGCGTGGATCCGGAAAGCAGGCATCTGCGACCCTTACAGTGAGGTGAATTATGGGTCTCCGCGGGGACACCTGGGCCTCCCTGGTGTATGTATATTTACGAGGTCCGTCCAGGGTGAGACACGGGTTGATCCGAGCACCCGCAGGTCCCAGGTGGCCGGGATCACCACGGAGAGAGGGATCGGTCCGATGTCCTGATGGAAAGGAAGGAGAGGCAAATGGAACCTATGGGAGATATACATACGTCGATCGCCGGGTGTCGGGGAATCCTTAAAAAAGAAGAACAAAAAAAAGAAGAATGATGATAAGGGCTTAGGAAAACTTGTATGCTATTCATGTATTTATAATTTGGTTATCTAGCTCCGTCTTTTGTCTCTTCACCTAACTCCTAAATATATAGTGAGTTTATCAGCTCTTTGCTACATATTAGTCTTTCTTTCCACTTATTCATTTGTTCATATGAATTGTTTATCTCATTGTTTGGTCATGATAATGAAAATCACACTATCATGGGTTTGCCTCGCTTAATTTGTGTTGGTAGTTATAATTTCCTCCTCCTCCTCTTCTTCTTCATGTCCGTGATTATTTTTCTTACAGGACTGCCATTCCCTTTGGTCCTCATGACCATAACTTTTTAGATCACTTTTCAATCTTTCATCTGCTACAATGTTTTTGTTCTTCACGTTCTTATTTTTCTATTTCTATTTTCATTTAATCTCCACTATTATTTTTTATTGGCATTTCATGGAACTAACCACATTTCTAATTTCCAAAGTACTGAAGCGCGTCTGTTTGATTCACTGAACAGGCTCTCCTTAACTATGTATCTTCATTTTCCAATGAAATAACACATATCTTTCTTACTTCCTTCTAAACAATCAGTATGTGAATGGCTCGCAGTACTGATAGAACCAAAGAGGCGGGTTTTGCTGGGCGTTTTGCTGAAATGTTTGGAATCATGCATCAGGATTCCTGTCAACTGACTTTTGTACCTTTCTCTCTCTCTCTCTCTCTCTCTCTCTCTCTCTCTCTCTCTCTCTCTCTCTCTCTCTCTCTCTCTCTCTCTCTCTCTCTCTCTCTCTCTCTCTCTCAGTTGCATCCCCACGAGCTGCAAGGGAACTATATGAATGAATCACAGTGTCTAGATACCAGAAAACAACGTGAAAACAAAGAAAATGGAGGAATGGTAACAGTTCCACCAGAAGATTTCCGGGTCGAAGTGAAAAAAAAAAAGTATTCGTTTAAATTTTCAACAAACAGTATTTTGAGAGGGTAGTACTGCCACGTGAGCAATGGTGCCACGACGGGAAGGTTTGTGGTATAGTTACGCATCAGCCTCTTTCATGGGACAGATTGTAGGCGCCTCAGGGAACACACTGAGCCTCGGAAGGTCCAATGTATGACAGAATTATTCGTCTGTGTTGAAACCACTCTTTGCTATAACGTTGCCATGTGCGTAGTTAGTAGTACTCTCTCTCTCTCTCTCTCTCTCTCTCTCTCTCTCTCTCTCTCTCTCTCTCTCTCTCTCTCTCTCTCTCTCTCTCACACACACACACATGCACACACACACACACACACACACACACACACACACACACACACACACACACACACTGTAAATAAGTAAAAACGAAAAATCAAACACATCATGCAAATTCTTTACTCCGTTTGACTAACGATTTTTGTGTTGCTTTTTATTCGTAAAAAAAAACGAAGCCGTTCCTTATCTCACTCACTAACGCAATTACTTCATTTCGCACCGCGGCATTATTAGGCGGGAGCAGCGCGGGGCCTCCACTACATAGTACCAGTGTACCGCGGTGAGTGCGGGGCCAGTAGGGGTGATGCTTGACATTCATGTTATGCAGACACGGCAGCTGCGGCTCCTTCCCTGAAACACCTGGATGCTGTGGATTTCAGTTCCACCTCGAGTCTCACCGGCAGGCGCAAGAGGAGGAGGATGGGCCAGGTAGTGGAGGAGGAGATGGTCATGGTGCGGCCTTGCCTCTGTCTGTTATGTATCAAGTGAGAGATCTTGGAATTTACAGCCACCGGGCCTCTGCTGTGGGTAGGTTCAGCGTGTGTGCTCCCCACAAGCCGCCGAGACTTCGGGGTTCTATTCCTCGGCTTCATTCCCTTGTTCCATTCACGGGTGCGTGCTGGTGTGTGTGTGTGTGTGTGTGTGTGTGTGTGTGTGTGTGTGTGTGTGTGTGTGTGTGTGTGTGTGTGTGTGTGTGTGTGTGTGTGTGTGCTTGCGGTACGTGCGAAAAGTAACGGAGGATGAAAAAAAAAGAAAAAGGAAAAGGAAAAAAAAGAAACAGGAAAAGAGAAGGATGAAGAGACGGAGAAACAGGAGAGGGATAATGGAAAGAAAGAGGAAATGTGTCTCTGAAAAAAAAAACAGCAGCAACAACATGTGAACAAACATAATCAGCACATGCTAACCAAGAACCAGAACAACCACTTTCACTAATAAACATATAGAAGATGACACACGGGAAACTGGAACACAAAGGGGGAAAAAATAAGCAGCTTACAATGAACTCTCTCACCTTTACTTGACGGGATGCAAAAACACTCCTGGATGGAAATACCTGCTAAGATGTGGGCTCTCACTCGTCCCTTCTTGTCTCCCCAGAATAAGTGTCTGGCCAGTGGTGTCATATGAGCTTGATGTCGAAAATAAAACTTGAAACGCAAAATAATCAACAGAAATGGATATTTTACATATACGTGTGGGAGAGAGAAAAAAAGACGTGTTTTATAATGGTCATGCATGTGACAGAAAAAGAGCGAAAAACTACACTGATACATTTTTCATCGCGTTTCTATATGACGTCAGTCGCTGCAGGTAAAAAGCACTGCGACTGATACAAAAAATGAGCAATTCTATTCCCCACAGGAGCATCCAACTATTAACAGTGATGAAGAATCAGTTGGAGTGAGTGTAGAGACAACAACTGGGAGGATTGGACAGGCAGAGGAAGCAAGAAACCCACAAAGATTAATGAAAACTATTGGAAAGAGAGCTTAACGATAATGTATCAATGTTACAGTGAAGCAATGCAATGTGCGTGCGTGCGTGTGTGTGTGTGTGTGTGTGTGTGTGTGTGTGTGTGTGTGTGTGTGTGTGTGTGTGTGTGTGTGTGTGTTGTGCTGTCCTGTGCTGCTTTGTGTTGTGTTGGTATAACACTGTGTTTAGATAAGGGTCTGTGTTTGCATGTATGTGTGTGTGTGTGTGTGTGTGTGTGTGTGTGTGTGTGTGTGTGTGTGTGTGTGTGTGTGTGTGTGTGTGTGTGTGTGTGTGTGTGTGTGTGTGTGTGTGTGTGTGTGTATGTGTGTGTGTGTGTGTGTGCAGTTCACGATTAGTCTTTGATGTCTTTGGATGCGTTTGTGTGTGTATTGCATTTTTTTTTTTTTTTTTCATGGGGGGTTTGGGAGTAACAGTTTTTAACACCTCTGTTTTTGCCTTTTCTTTAAGTCACCTCATTTTTACATTTAGTAATTACTGTAGTTCATATACAAAGTCATTTTCTTCTCTGTTTGATAGCAAGTTCATATCACTGAAGCAAAATGGTCAAATCAATATATACTGCAAGTGAAGATTGTATTCTGTACTGACAGGATGTGCAGCTCCACAGTTGTTATCTAAAAAGAGAGAGAGAGAGAGACTAAGAGAGAAAAAAGAACAAAGAAATGGAGCAGAAAATATAAAGTGTGAAACGATAAATAGTTAAAAAAAATAAATTCAAAGGAGAGGTAGCGGGAAAAGATAGAATGCGAGAAAAAAAAAGAAAAAAAAAGAAAGTCAGGGGAAGAGATACGAGGAAAGGTAGTATGATGATCTGGTGTGTGTGTGTGTGTGTGTGTGTGTGTGTGTGTGTGTCCTTAGGAAAGAAAGGAGGGAGTCTGATCCGCGACAGTCTGAAAGGTCAAAGGAAGAAGAGCGGAAGAGAGTCAAGCGCGGGCGCAGATAAGGACACACCTACAACTTGACATTCCATATCTCTGCTGACTTCCACTGACTGCTGACTCGTGCATGGGTGATTCATTCCTCGCTCACGAGTCCAAGCTCCGTTAATCTATTACATTTCAGGAGCGTTTTTAGTGGTACTGTAAGCGCAAAGTTCACCAATAATTCAATACCTACCGCCCTGTTATCAGTGTTGCAGCGGCAGTATGCACACATTCCCTTCCTCGTGTAGCTCACAGCACGAACAAATTGAACATAATTATATCTGATTTTATTGGAGTGTGCTTTTTTTATTTTTCTCTCTCTTACATACGAGTAAGCGAATATATTCACAGCCACAGTATTCTGAACTGTGTCATCATCAGATCAAGGCTTGATGTAGGCCAGCGAGTAACGCCCTGCTCTTTGTTTGGCTCTCCTGCGTTATTCAACGTGTTAGTTCCAGTTTCTCCCGTGGCGCGACCTGTCAGTGCGAGCAGTGAGGGGAGCTTGTCGCCTGCAGGATGGCTTGTTTCTTTCTAACAATCGCCCCGTCGCCTTCCCCATCCTTATATCATCCTCTTTTTTTTTTTAATTTTGTATCCTTTCCTTTACATCCTTTTTCTTTTTTCTTTTCTTTTCTTTATATTGCGTGTTTTTTCAGCTATGACTCTGTTACTCATCAAAACAAAAAAACGATCACAAGCTGTTATACGCCAAGACAGTCTGTGCGCCTCCCGTCAGGCTGCGCTGCAGTGCCCACACTTCACAATGATGATGAAAGGCAAGACAACGAACCCTGGCGCTAACATCTCCCACGGTTCCAAGACGAAAGAATCTCCCCTTCACCTTGTTACTCACTCTACTACTTGCTGGATGAGACAATGCCCAGCAGTCAGTGTAATGTATTGCTTCTTTTATAACATATCAGAAACTTTACTTAGGTTTAATTCCAGCTTTCCTATTCTAATTCGGAGAACATGACGAAAGCACTCTCGCCTCTTCCTCCATTTTCGAGTTATCATTTAGGAAACACAACAACGATTTACAATTGGCGTCAGTAATCGACTTATAAAACGATAACAAACAAACTGGAAATTCGCTGTAGTTAAAAAGCCTCTTTCTGTTATATTCTCGCCATAAATAAAATGTGTATATAGCCAAATGCAATAATGCAGGCGGCGGCTTAATGGCTGGCGGGCGGTGGCGGCGGGGCGGAGTGATCGGCAGGTCTGGGGTTTAGGTCCGGGATGTACTGCTAATGGTCGCACTTTGAATTGTGATAACACCTAAGTGCTACCGGTGAGGGGGTGAAGATGGGCTAAGTGGGAAGAGGGAGTGATGTGTGAGAGGGAAGATGGAGAGGCGATGAGGAAATGAGGAACAAGATATAAGTAACTAGTGAAGGGATGATCTAGGGTGTAAAGAGTGAAGGGAAGGAAGTAAAGTAAAGGGAAAATCATGAATGACTTGTGGGGAAGGTAAAAAAGACTGAGATGTCAAGAAAAAAGAGGACGAGATGAGAGAGGGGAAATAGATGATAATGTATGAGAATAATGGATAGAATTCAGGAAAAATACATCAGTAATTCTGAGGATTACTGACATACTGGGCTGTAAGCTTCGTGACTCTTCAACAGACAGACACACAGACAGCAGTGAGTTGAGCATTGCAGTGACAAAAGGAGAATAGTTAACATGGAAAACTGAAGGAAGTGATGCTGGTGACAAAATGGTTATTCAAAACAAACTGAACGTGGCACAGGCAAGGAATAATATACACTAACATTGCACTAACAGAAGTCAACCTCGCAATAAGACAATTCAGGATAAAAATAGGAAGCAGGGAAGCAAAGTCCAAGGTGAAGTGAAGCAGTCTAGTAAATCAACACGGATACACATAACAGCATTGAGAACAGGAAAGGGAAGTTTGGAAGGCTTTTATCTTGCAATGCTGTAATGATGCTTTTGATGGCTGACATGATGGATAAGGCTGGTAACAAGTAGGAGAAGAAAAGGAGGAGGAAAAGTGTCATCGTAGTCTATAGCTTTGTAAAGATACAACGTAGATAAGGTGAGGAGGGAAGGCCAAGACAGAGCATTTGAATGACTGAGAACATTAGTAATAGCATTCTTGGTCTGTGAAGGCTGAACAAAGATTTCTCAAGAATTACTGTGTATCATCATCCAAAGTTCCGAGTGAAATCAATCAGCAGCAGAGACATAGCACAGATCGGGTAAAAGAAACAACCATAAGACAAATGACAGTGTGACAGGTATCCGTCCTCGAAAATACATTCATAAATGAAATAAAAACACAGTACAGATTTGGAGAGTAATCTAATATGAATTCGTAAACTTAATCCCGCCGGCCACACATTCCGAGGTTATGCAAATTGTTCATTATGCTTCCCACGATGATTGTAGATAAAATTCCAATTTGGCTTTCCATGTTGCATGATTTCAAAATTTTACTCTGCTAATGTGTCGGCTTTCAAGTAAATTCGTAGTTATTCCTCCTTCTTGTGGCTGGTAACTCTCGGCGAGGCGTGACAACCGCACCTTTGCACAACAAAAGCTGCCTCTGCTATGTCGCCGCAACCTCCTTACTTGCGCTACCTGACCTGCCGGCACGTGAAGCAGCCAGCCTCCCCCACCTGCGGCTCGCGTGGGACTTACAATAAAGACAACCTATTTGCACAACGGCAAGTGTCCCAGACTGTCGTGTAGGGTGTCATGTGACGCGCCGCGTCCCACCGGCGTCTCCCCAAGATTATGATAATCATCCAACTTGACGCAAACTTGATTCCCCTGAGGACGGTAATTCCTGGGCGCCGGTAAAAGTGGCTGCCGGTAATCTAAGGTCATACATCAACGCACGTAATTAAACTCTTCAACACACGTTACCCTTTTCTTTCCTTTTCTTTTTACCGCCCCAGCGACGGCTCCTGATGAACGGCCGGGCCGCCTTACACTTAATTGAGGTTTGTAGTCATTGGCGGGGATTTACGAGACTCGATGGAAAACGAAATTACCTGCGAACGGTTTACCAGAAACATCGAGAGTGTTGCCTTTTGTTCACACGTCAAGTTTTCGCTTACGAAGTGATACTCACCCCGGGGAATGAAGTCACTAGAATGTATTAACGCTACACACTGCATTTCTGAAGTGAGAATGATTTTAATTTGAAAAAAAGTGTAATACAATGCTTTTGAATTAATAGATAAGCTTGATTAGCGCTCTGACACATTTAATTATGTAGTTCTGGTCTTTGAATCATATTTTCATAAACGTATTTTTCTCCACTCTAAGGTATGAAAAGATTAATTGCTAAAGAATAAATGGAGAAAGAGTTTGTTTGCAAAAAAGAAATCATACACATGGTTTAATTCCAGAAGTTTGTCAAATATACTCAATTTACATTTTCTTTTTAAATTAAGAGAAATGACAAAACAATATAAACGCAAATGTGAAATAGATGCATACTACAACGGGACCTATGAATACAAGGAATAAAATGTTAATTTCAGATAAATTCTATGACATGAAATCATTATAAAAGTTAAGATTGAAGTAGCCTGTCTTGGTCATAATTATGCTGCAATGACACCTTCTATCCTTTATCACTTCTATTTATCTATCTACCTAAGCTTTTTTTAAGTATTCACCTACCTACAGCATTTCACTTACTTGTCTATCTACAGCACTTCACTTACTTGTCTATTTATCTATCTACTTGTGTATTCACCTATTTACCTTGTCTATTTATCTATCTACTTAAGCTTTTTTAACGTATTCACCTACCAACAGCATTTCACTTATTCCTCTATCGGTTTGTCTATTCATCCCGTCTCTCACTGTGTAATACAAATAGTATATCTTTTGCTGTAGGTGAGCAGTAGTAACACAGATGAAGGTTAACAGTATCGGAGGAGGAGGAATAAAATAGTGATCCCTTACTTTCATCCTGAGCTTTTCAACACCACGAATTTTTACTTTCCTCACTTTCTTTCAGTACTACTTAAAATATGTAGCACGGAAAAAGCACGATGTCCCTTCTCACTTTTTCTTTGTACCACTGCAAGGATACTGTGAAGAAAAACAAAAAAACTAAATAAATAATTCTTGACACTCTTGGTCCTAATTATTTTCTCGACTCAAAATGAAGAACTTACTCACCAACGAACCAACTGACGAATTATCTATCTCACTAACTAACTCATCCCGTATCTTATTAACCTAGTGACAAGTTAACTAACAATCTATCTACCCTGATGAACAACTAGCTAACTAACTCTATATGTAATTAATCAACTACCTGAATAACTAACCATCTATGTAAGTAACTTAACCTAATACTATATAAATGAATAAGTAAATAAAAAGATCAATAGATAAATAAAGAGCTCATGTGGAATAAAGTCGAAGATACATTGCGTGATGTAAAGAGAAGAGTGAGCGGGACGGCAACTGAACATTGGGATATAGATCTAATACCTCTCGACTCTCCCAGTGTTACCTATACTATGTACTGAGGCAGAGATTAGAGTGGTACTGATGCAATGTGTCTTTCAGAACGTAGCGAGTAAAGACCCAATCTCGTCTTGACTTGAGTATCTGTGGCAATGATTGAATAGACGGTAGCTCGACGAGTTATTACGTTAAAAAATAGGTGAAGAAAAGTATTTCCTCTTCAGATAAAGTTAAAAAAAGGGAAAATATATAAAGAACAGGAATAACAGAAGGAAACTCGCTATGCTGAAGTGGCGCTAATCTTGGAACCTTCTGAAACGAAGAAAAAAAAAGACCAACAATAACAATCAACCCACCAACGCCACCAATAAATGCCAAACGCCACCACCATCACCACCACCACCACCACCACCACTTACCAATAACAAATGGAGTATCGAACAACAAAGAAAGGCGCAGTACACACACACACACACACACACATCCACTCACAGTCATCAGCAGCCCGTTGGTCTTATCACACCCCATCTTACCCGCTCATTAAACCTGAGTGATGAG
>CM035189.1:13868154-13878590 GCA_020233015.1 Callinectes sapidus | reverse complement strand
TGGCCCTCCCGCCATGACCTTTCTCAGCAGCGTCCCATCACCAGAAAAATGGGCCCTTCTGTTCGGGCGGACAATTTGAGGTCTCAACGCGAAGCTCTAACAATGGTCCTTACCGTGAGGCTAAGACCCCCGGGAGCCATGGCAGGACTGGGCTTTATGGTTGCCTTTACTGCCCCGATAAATAATTCCGCACAGTCCACTCAGGCGGAGCCACAAGCTGTCCACAAATATATGTCGTCTAGCACTCAGCGTCGAGCGGCGGAGATGACAGGGCTGCTGGGACACTCTACCACATGCACGTGCCTTTGACGTCACTGCTGTACTCAATCCATACACGCACTACTTCCATCACTTCTTTAGGTTAATGTGCGAGGGAAAACTTTCAAATATCGACGATGAAAATATACTTCAGAAGTCTTGCAAAATATATGAAGAGCTGCTTACTGCTCTAGCTGGTGAGAGTAGCAGTGTAGTGAGCTCCCACCACCCACCCTCCTGTTCATTTCCCTCCATCTAATACTGGTGCAGCCGATCTCTTCCCTATACTGGTAAGTTCCTCACGCGTGTTTTGGTGAACAAGTATTTATAGCGGTACTTGGTGGGCGCCGCGAGGGACTGTAACAACGCCACCTGACATGGAGGGCACAAGCGGGGTGACATTGCCGCCCTCGCTACTCCCCTGACAACGCGTGTTCGCCCCGCCACTCGCGCCACAATACAGCACCGCTCATAAAGCCGCTCCCTACCATGAATTTCATCAGGTTCACAAGGAACAGCGACAATTTTACGGCGGGAAACACAGAACCGGAGCAATATTTTTAGCGGGCAGTAAATTAAGGCTGGTGAGACTAGACGCCGCAAAGACCACCGTGGAGGTTAGTGTGAAGCTTCGTAGTGGTATGGAAGCATTGCGGGACAGGCTGCGACCCACTCACGTAAAGCACCACTCACTCGTCAACAACACGACACTTAATATGCACCACACGAATTTTGACTGAAATAATATAGTGAATTATGTACGTGGTGAAAAGAAATAGTTACACGTGTCGATTATTTGAAAGCATTGGGACATTGGGAGTGTTGAAAGCAATAGTTTAAACCTTCAGGGGCCTGACCAACAGAACTAAGTGTTGATGCCTGTTTTGATCAATGGCACGTGATCCCACCTCCCTCGTTGGGCGATATAGTGATATGAATATTTATTTATGTTTGGTGAAAATGGAATTCGTTTGCATATTCAGAAGCTCGCTTTAGCAGGTAACAGGCAGAAAATTAAAACTGCAGAAGCGAAAATAAAATTGTATTTCAATGAGGGGGACACTCTGGGGTGTTACTGGCGCCTGACTG
The DNA here is from genome assembly GCA_020233015.1 of Callinectes sapidus. Classification (NCBI taxonomy): domain Eukaryota; kingdom Metazoa; phylum Arthropoda; class Malacostraca; order Decapoda; family Portunidae; genus Callinectes; species Callinectes sapidus. The sequence goes on along the minus strand of CM035189.1, from coordinate 13,877,243 downwards.
TCTGTGGCTTGGGTGACGCCATCCCTGCCTGGCCAGGGTGGCCGAGGATGCACGGCGATCACAGCCTCACACAGCACAGACGTCTCTCAGTAACATCCATACCATTTAGACACAGGCGGTTTCGAAACGCAAATAAATCAATAGTGACAGTATCTAAGGTGAAACAGGTGTGTTTCTGTGTGTGTGTGTGTGTGTGTGTGTGTGTGTGTGTGTGTGTGTGTGTGTGTGTGTGTGTGTGTGTGTGTGTGTGTGCAAGCGAACATTGAAACGGTAACTCAAGTAACACTCACATGGAATTAGAGAGTCTTCCTCTCTTCCAACAGACCTTAAACAACGCGACAACCTATGTAATATGGAGACTGATTTCCCTCCCTCCCTCCCTTCATGGCGACAATGGCTATTTATTGCATTATTACGTCGTGTTGTGCTTTGCATGTTGTTTCTTCCGGTGTGGGAAAGAAGCTGGTGATTCTGAGGAAAGAAAGGAAGGTAATGGAAGAAGATTTAGACGAAGTGCTGCGAAAGTTCTTTGTGGACAAATGAAAATATAAACAAAAAGCTGCTAGAAAGCTAAAGCCGGAAGACTTTGCATACATTATACATTTCTTTTAAAAGTCCTCAAAGCCGATTTTCTTTCCGCAAGCTTGCCGGAGTATATGTGGGTCATGTGTGCGTGCGCACGCGAACACACACACACACACACACACACACACACACACACACACACACACACACACAACAGTAACTATCATTCCTCTGAATATGAATAACAAAAACAACAAAAAAAGCAAAGCAACTAAAACAACGAATCTAATAGCAACTAAGACAGCAAGACTACCAATCTTCCTCTTCTCACGTTAGGCTGTGGCGAGGTGTAGCAGGGCATGGCACGGGGCGGCGTGGCGAGACGTGGCGTGGCGTGGCGGGACGTGGCGTGGCGTGGCGTGGCGGGACGTGGCGTGGCGTGGCATGGCGATGGTGCTTCTCAATGCTCAAGAGTCTCGCCTCAAGAAACTGACGTCAATTAGAAGACAGCGTCAATCGCATATTCCCGTTACATCTGGGAGCGTCGCCTTGATAGCCACCTGCACGGCCCGCGGCGGTGACAAATAAATCACGTTCTCGATGAATGTCACAGTTTTCCTCATTAAATTTAATGACGCCCTTGGCCCGAGTCTCTCGAATGAAAATTTTCTTTGCTGTTTCTTCCAATTTGTGTTTTCACCAGGAAACATCAACAGGAAACATTTATGCAAGTCCTGACATCGTTAACTTTCACGGAAGGTGTTTTGAAGACACCACTCGAGTGTTTTAATGCAGTGTAGTACAATATCTAACATAACACACACACACACACACACACACACACACACAGTAGTAGTAGTAGTAGTAGTAGTAGTAGTAGTAGTAGTAGTAGTAGTAGTAGTAGTAGTAGTAGTAGTAGTAGTAGTTGTTGTTGTTGTTGTTGTTGTTGTTGTTGTTGTTGTTGTTGTTGTTGTTGTTGTTGTTGTTGTTGTTCTTGCTGTTGCTGTTGTTGTTGCTGTTGCTGTTGCTGTTGCTGTTGCTGCTGCTTTTGTTGTTGTTGTAGCGACATAATTCTGAATGACTACTCTATTGTAGCATATGAAAAAAGGCATCATTGAAGTTTTTAATGTACTAGGAGTGGAGCACAGTGAGTGGCGAGCCGGTGGGAGGCAGGGGAGGGGGTGAGGGACTAATGTAGCCATCTGACAATGGCAATGATGATAGTGATTGTAATGATGCATGTTGACGACGACATATATCTACAATAATGACTGTCATGACAAAGGTGTCCATGATGCATACCAGTAATGGTGGTATTGATACGGAAAACAGTAATGAATGAAAATAATGACGTATTCTAATAATTAAGATGATAATAATAATAATGATGATAATGTTGAAAATCAATAATGCTGATGATTATGACAATGATAATAGTGACAGTTATGTATAATGATAATAACTAAAATGGCATATTCTGATATATATATATATATATATATATATATATATATATATATATATATATATATATATATATATATATATCTATATATATATATATCTATATATATATATATATATATATATATATATATATATATATATATATATATATATAATGAATATGATGTATACCTACAGTAAAAAAAACATAATATCAATGATAACAAAGATAACAATACAATACTAATGCTAACGTTGTAGTATATTTACAAGAACAAGCACTAACAATGAAGAGCTTTCCCATACTAACAATGATGCTTCCTGACTTGTACATTAGTTCTATGACACCGAAAGGTTCCATAGAACTAATGTACAAGTCTTTACCGCTCCCACCCTCACCGAGTCACATAGGAAACACACACACACACACACACACACACACACACACACACACACACACACACACACACACACCAATGATCCGTACACCTCATAGATCCTGAATTAATTTTGGGTAAAAGGCAAATTTCCAATCAGATTTCTCGTGGTCATAATACGTGGGAGCCTTGCCTCAGGTGGTCCCGTCAGCCCCTAATTACTCCCTGCTGAGCCCCGCCCTTCCTTACCGCCTTCCTCCTTTATCCTCTGCTCCATCCACGCCCTCTTCGCCCAGCCCCGCCCTGCCCCGGCTCGCCTCGGCACCGCCAAACCCTCCTCTCTGATTACTGCTGCTTCTGGCGGTGGTAGCCTCGTTATTCCTCTCTTTTCAGTTTAGTTAATCAAATAATCTTTTGAAAAAATGGCAAATCTCATTTTCAATTTAGCTTCGCTTCATTTTTTTTTTTTTTGGCATCACTTTTTTTTCCGCGGACAGCGAGATTCAATGTCCCACAAACGTTCATTCGGTATCGGCCAGTAATCCTTTCCAACGCGTATTTTTCTTTCTTTTGCCTCAGCCTTTTGACAGTGCATGAGTAACATTTTATGGGAATTTAGGTGATAATTAGAGACAGGAGCGACAGTCAAGCCGCGGCAACGATCGATGGAGGGCGGGTCTTGGAGGAGCTGTGAGGGGCATCATTACCGCGCCTTCTGCTCCTCCAGGCCAACCCACACTCCTGCTTCCTTCCTCCGTCCTTTCCCTCCCAGTCCTCCTCCTCCCGCACCACACAAAGGACTTACAGCAGTAGCGAAGTCGTTATGTTGCGAGCTTTTCCCCAAAACACTATAGCTTTCTCCCCCATTCGTCTATTTCCCTGCTCATCATTTTGCATCATTACAGCCAACCTCAGGAGCCTCTTGTCTTCACTGGAACAAAATCTCCAGGCCCGTGTGTGTGTGTGTGTGTGTGTGTGTGTGTGTGTGTGTGTGTGTGTGTGTGTGTGTGTGTCGCGAGTTCTGCTACAATATATTCTATGTCCGATAAACGATATTTATTATACATATGCCGATAATATATATATACTCTGTGATGGTGGTGATGCTTTAAACAAACAAGGCCCATACGTGGCACCTATAGAAGAGGAACTCGCGCGGTTGAGTCGTGGCGCAAGTGTGTCCCTTCAAGCCCTGAGCCCAGCAGGTGTGGCAGGGTGCTGCTAAGGGCACATCAACACCGCTTACTTATAGCACCAGGAGACATCAGCCCTATGAGGTGACGGCGACGCCACAGGTGGTGCATCATTAATCTGATGACGATGTGGCAATGTTGAGAGACCGATTCGTTAGCTTGTAGGAATGCATATCTATGTATGTATTACACACACACACACACACACACATATGATATATATTTTTTGTAATGAATGACCATTATATTGCAATATGCCCATGACTAATATTTGATTCAAAAATTAGAAATAGGCCTTCATGCATAACTGTACATTGTTTATCGACTACTTTATGTACTGCTTTATCTCCTTGCGTTTAATCTTATGTCTGTGAGAGAGCATGAGTGGGTTTGTGTTTACTGTCTGAGTTATTGATCGCCACCCAAGACAATGAGTCACAGTCAATACACATGCTTCAGTCGCTGAGATACCGCCAATCTTAATCCATTATAAATTCTTCCACAGTTATAAAAGGAAAAGAACGAAGTTCCTCATAACCATCTCATAATTAAAGGATGATTGGGTGTGCTCGTGACGGCCTGCCGAGGAGCACTAACTCAACTCAACACTATTACATCACAAGAATGAGTCGTGGGTTCCATTAATTGAATCAGATTGCACCTGGTATAATGGATGAGCGTAATGATGCTAAGTATGGATTCATTCCGGCCACAAGCCTCCTTAGCCGCATGTATCCGTAACCGTATCTACCGAGAGCGGGCAAGCGCTGAACCAGCAGACAAATCTAACCGATAGGCATTATCAGAGCCGCTCGTACTCTAGACTATTGCTGAGATTTGTCTGCGTCAGAAGCAGGCTGGAGCTCTCATACATTATTGACGCTCCCACTTGCTTCACACCGCTCGCCGCTCACCGCTCGCTGCTCACCGCCAGCCACGCCGCACAAACAACACAAACTTTTATTCCGTGCGAAGGTCGTGCCTAACAACAGTTGTTTGCATTTATGGTATGGTGGATGCAACAACTTTTCTTTTCCCTTTTCGTGTTCCCATAACGAGGGTGACGGTGCCGGCGCGCAGTGAAGGACCTCCTTGGCTCTCCTCAACACCGCCTCAATGGTCACCACTGAAAAAGTAAGACACTGTCAAAAATAAGTGTCCTGTCCTGAATGCTATAAGAGATGCCAGGTCATCGAGCACTAGTTTATGGCGAATGTTAAGAGGGAGCGAACAGCGGAAGAGGCGGTAAAGAGTCCGAAGTATGGGACTATCTCCGGGGTGTTGTGGGGAAGGTTTGCCAGGAGACACCACGACATAACGACCCCCGCCGACCGAGACTCACTGACCCACCACCTCCACTCACTCCCTCCGCTGTCTTGTGTCTCAGTGCAAATAGGACTAAACTCAATTTCCAAAGCAGGGTTATTCTGTTACGAGATAGACGTCAGAACCTATGCCAGTGGCGGGGTTTTCTACAAAGTAACCATGAAGGAAATGGAAGGATGGAAGAAAAAGGGAAAAAAATAATGGAATCTGTAGGTACTTCATCTTGCCGGTAAAAATCAAAACACAGTCACGGTCACAACTTAGTCTTGGTGAAGAGAGAGAGAGAGAGAGAAAGAGAGAGAGAGAGAGAGAGAGAGAGAGAGAGAGAGAGAGAGAGAGAGAGAGAGACGTGGCTACTTTCACAACACCGATATTACTTTTCATTTGGAGAGTCAAGTGTACAACCCGTTCTCCAAACTAATACCTTTAACATTTGTGCACATCACGGGCGTGGCGTCAGATCCAGGCGCGGCGGCAGCTTCTGATGAACAGACAATGCAGGCAGGACCAAGGGTTAAAATTAATCTCGAAACGCGAAAGAATGACTGATTTATAGTGAAGATATCTCTCCTTTGAGTAGCGCTCTTTAGTGTCTGAAGTAAGTTGTGGCGTAGTAAAAATGGCCAAGGAGGAGCGAGAGGCTGAGGAGAGGCAATTAAGAGGAACACGGAAGATCAGCTCTCAGATTTAATGGTGCCCGAGATAACAGAAATTCCCCAAAGTTAACGATTAATTTGCGGCATTTAATCCTAGTTAATCCTACCTTTAATGAAGATGCTTTACCCGCCCAGCTGCCCTGGCTCGCCGCGGCTCAAGGGCGGTGGTGGTGTGGGGGCACTGGTGCTTCCGTCAGTACTCTTGGCATTCGCTACTCTCCAATCCCCTGCTCCTGAACACACCTACTTGCGACTTTACTTCACTGAGGCCGTGCAGGGAGTGACGAGTCAAGCAAGACACGTGAGTCAGGCTAACACGCTGTGGCACGCCTCTCTCTCTCTCTCACACACACACACGGCAGGAGCGGCGTGCAGAGGGAGGGCGAAGGTCTTCCCAACACAAGACGCGCCTCGATCGAACTCCATAACCCTCGTGGGCAACAGGTGCACATTTTTTCCCGTTGGCGTCAGCTTATTCACTTTGCTCCCTCGGTGTGGGGGAGAAAGCCTCTCATAATGCGTAGACTTGCCCCGGGCGTGCGTCTTTTGTTTTGTTTGTTACTTATGAGCTCACCTACGCGTGCACCTGATGGCCTGTTGGGAGACGGCTGGCAGCACCCTCTGAACCTTCTAAAAGTGTTTTCTTATTGGATACGGCCCTGGATATATTACGAGTTTTTCTGTTTCCTTTTGTTGCATAATAGGATCAATCTTTTGTAGTATCACAGTTACGCTCCCCCCGCTTGTTACTCTGGTTCAATCTTCATTTCACAAATTCCATCCCAAGGTAACTAGGTGCTTCCATGAAAAAAAAGTATCCAAACATGAAACATCAAAATATCTTTCCTTAGCGTGGCAAGTCTTTGATGATTGGGAAAAACGTGAAGAGCTTCGCATATTGACAAGGCCTCGATACTCCTTCTCCTCAAAGACTCTCGCAGGTAACTTGAGTTAGCGGCATGTTGACCTGTCTCTCCTTTGTGCCAGCCTGCCTTCCCCGACGCTAATGGTGCCCGAGTTCTGCTGGTAGCGTGTGCAAACACCACTTTCTTATTCTAACCTCCGCGACACATGCTGGCTCTGTGTGCACCGCACAGCATCAATCACTGACTTACCTTCTCTTTGTCTAAATCACACTCATTAATCGCATATCCCTGGTCGCTAAACTTTAAATCACCTTATCAGTATATATATATATATATATATATATATATATATATATATATATATATATATATATATATATATATATATATATATATATATATATATATATTCCACCCATGCGTGAAATGCGTATATCATTTAAAGTCCTGGCAAGATCCACCTTCAGCCTTTTTTCAATTTTCTATGAATAAATCTAATATTACGAGAATTATATTCCATGAAAGCATACTTAATGTGAACTTGTTACCAAGTGGAGGATTTCCTGGAATTAAAAATGAAGACCGAAATATTTTGGAAATAGTGGCCTGCTCTTCCCTTGGACGTTCTCAGCGCTGGCAGGGTCTGGCCTCTTCCGGGATCCGGGCCGGAGTATCAAGACAAGCGCAATAACCGGCTGGTGGGCAGCGAATCCCCTCACTTGACTGCAGGATGGGCCTCCCATCACCGTGCGAGGCAGGGTGATGGGATGCACGCGCCTCGCTACCTTGACGCCTGAATAACTAACGTCCTGGGTCCCTCCGCCACTAAATGGCCGCCTTGGAGGGGCCAGCCTGGAACAAGTAACACCAGTTCCGCGTCCATTCCAAACGTTGTCATGACCTCTGAACCCTGGCCAATAAACCCCACTGATTGGCCTTTCTATTTCTAAGTGGGTTCCATCTAAGGCTCACAATACGTTTCTTGAAGCCACAAAGACGCCATTAAGACAGCAAGCAAGAGAGACGTAGCGAACAGTGGAGGGACAGTAGCGGCAGGTGCTACCGGGGATTGGCTCAAGCGCTTCATTTAGCCACACAGAGAGAGCAATTCACCAGCAATCTGGCAGTCCCTGTGATGAGCTGAAGTATTCCCCCGCGGCGACCCTTCCCCCTTTGTCCTCCTCTCCACCTTCCTCTCCTTTCTTCACGACACCCTTTACTCACCACTTTTAGAACTTCAGATTTACAGGGAATTTGGGAACAAGGGTGTCGGAGCGTTGTCTAATAATTGCACCACACATGATCGCCACCACTCATCGTTACGTTACATTCCCACTGCAGATAACTGGTAACTGGATCCAACTCCACTGGCACACCACTAACCGGGCATCGAAAACAGAAAAAAAAAAATTCGTGTCCAGATGCCATTATTTTATTTACTTAACCTGACGACATGTTCAGGGGCGGCAGAGGTAAGGGAGGGTATGTGCGGGCGGGGACACAGCAGGGGTGATGTCTTGCCGCCCCAGGAGACCACTTTAAGGTTGCAGGAGGCGTTGGTGATGGTGGCTGCGGTGTTGCAAAGGTCTTCTATTTGATGGTATGAATCAGTTGTACCTGGATTCCCTTTCTCCTAAAATTCTAGAAAATTGGAACCTCTGGCAGAACTTTAAGAAGATTTGGAGGTTTTGTTTCTTCTTATTATTCTACCTGATGTCGGCGCACTAACACTCGTAAAAGAATATGTTAATAGAACCGACTTGAAAGCCCTATAACCTTATCTTAATCATTATCACATCTACTCGCATGAAGAGAAGAAAGAATCTATGCAACACAGTGCTATTTTTCACCCTGTTATCACACCTACACGCCACACTGACAAATAACATGCAATTCAACGAAGAACACACACACACACACACACACACACACACACACACACACACACACACACACACACACACGCAATCGGACAGTAGGCAAAGCAGGAGCACGGAACACAAGCGAGGAGACAACTATCAGGTCTTGCACAAACACGTCCTGACGCCACACTTCACGCGCGGCTGTACGCATGCCACTGAGGACCACCACCTGAGCAAACACCATTAGAAGACAGGTAATAACACCGCTGGCAGACTCGGGTAGATAAGCGGACAAAATATTGAGATGAGGATAAGTAAACAAGGCGAGGTCTGGCTGTGTGGACAAGCGGCAGAGATAAGAATAATGGTAACGGAGCCTCGGGGAGCAGCGTGGGATGGGAGGAAAGAAAATGGGACAACTGCCAACACTGACACTGATATGACGCGCCCACCGGGTGTTTCACAGAGAGAGAGAGAGAGAGAGAGAGAGAGAGAGAGAGAGAGAGAGAGAGAGAGAGAGAGAGAGAGAGAGTTAATTTTATACTTAAGAGTTCATACTGCACCAAGAGCTAATATCATAACACCACCATGACTACTTTCAATAATACCAACATCATCATCATCTCATCACCACCACCACTAAAAAAAAAAAAAGAAAAATCGCATTTCCGCTTCACCTTCAAGAAACCATTTTTCTAGGCCTAAGACTTCATATACTAAATATTTTTCCAATAAATGTTTTTTTTTTATATAGAAAATAGCTTAAGGGTTGAGTAGTTCTTGTAGGGGTAGATTTTTTTTTTCCTAAGATCAGTTCAGACTCAATAGTGTAAGAGGA
>CM035189.1:13809562-13819657 GCA_020233015.1 Callinectes sapidus | reverse complement strand
TATATATATATATATATATATATATATATATATATATGATTTAGAAACTATTGCAACAACAGCTAATGTAAATAAACAAAATGCAAGAAAAAATAGAAAGATAAACAACAAAAAAAGTAAAGATATTCCAATCGCTAACTTGAAAGGTATATTATTTTTTCTTTAAGCCTATCCCTTCACTACCTGCCCGGTCCCATTTTCTCTGCGTGTGACGTGTGTCTGTCCCGTGTCGCCGCCAGACCTGCCCATCCTCACCACCACCACCACCGAGGCGGCCACCGTGAGGAGTGACGCCCCCAACCAGTGGGCCAACGGATCCCACGACTCTCCGGGCGCCGCCACCAGCTTCTTTGGTGAGTCCCGCCCCGCCACACCGCAGCGGCGGGAGCTACTCAACCCAAGTCACGGACAGTGTATACAGAATGCAGCAGGACCACTTTGTCTTCTCTTAGCTTTAGTATCAAGTATTTCCATAACCTTGCATACTTTGGATGTTGATGTTGTTGTTTTCATAGATGGTTTTGCATTACCACTCTAGTTTGTTGTTTATGTTGTGCTAGTGTTTACTGCTATATCATGATTATATATACACTGCGTTGGTTATGGACAAGGCACTAGGAGGTGATACATAATGTACACACACGCACACTCACACGCACACCTACACACACCCACACACACAGACGTGCACACACCCCCACCCCCACACACCTATACACACACACCTACACACACACACACATACACACACACACACACACACACACACACACACACACACACACACACACACACACACACACACACACACACACACACACACACACACACACACACACACAAACAAAGAATACATGCATATTATTTCCAGAGTAAAAGTAAAGTAAAGCTTCCCTTCCTTCCCTTGTTCCTGCGGGGCTCGGTGCTAATATCATCTCATGCTATTCTCTCTTTTTTTTTATTCCGCCAGATTTTCCCATCTTGTTCGACACAGGCAAGTGGATCGGTTGATTTATGGTGCAATATATCAGTCTGGAATTGAGAGTTTCAAAAAGATACAATACCTGCTTATGTCCCTTGTTCATGACGTGTGCAGCCCTCTGGTGGCGACTCTTTAGTGCCTGACTCACGCCCCTTCCTTCCCCCTTTCTCCCCCATCGCCCACACAAGCAGCCAGCAGCGGGAGGAGCGAGCTGCTGTCGTCCACCTGTTGCGGCAACTGGCCTATGTACGCACACAGTAAGCCTCGTTTAGCCTTGAAACACACACATCTTCCTCGCCCTTAACTAAACCCTCGTCACGTACCTTTGAAGCCACAGGAATCCTTTCAGCAACAATAACCTCCTCCACATCACCTACCTCATCCTTAACAAGACTAACAGGACGTTCACAGTCATCCTCCTCCTCCATCTCCTTCCTCATCCTTAACACAATAATCCTCACCATCACCTTCATCCTCACCGTCAACTAAACTATCATCATTTACTATTAGCTACATGCCATTTATAAACTTTCCTATCATCTTCATGCTCGCCCATAATTCCTATCATCTTCATTCACTAAACGTTATTTCATAGTTTCGATGCCTCCAGGAATACCAGCATGATCTCAAAGTGGGAGTGCGTCAGATATATTCATTTTCATACCCCTGATGGGCTCCCAGCAACGTACAGATAAATCCAAACACTTATACACATCCTGACTCGCAGTTCTTGTTTCCTCGCTACATTGCTTTCTTCAATAAGATTAAAGAGAATGTCTCCTCAAACCAAGGTCTCACACTCACAAACTGGGGAGCCTCACTTTCCTGGCGCCTCCTTCCTCTCCTGAGCCTCCTGCCATCCTCACTTTTTGTTAACCCTGACTCATTTCACTTATTCATTTTTTTGCATAATAGCAGTTTTATTAATTGGTTCTAATGAAACACTCTTTCTTTAGATATATATACATTCAAACACATCCAAGCACCCCACCCCACACACACACACACACAGCTACCATCAAATGCTACAATTTCTCACATATTTCTGTAACATACACCACACAAGAATATTTCAACAATTTTCCTTCTTTTCCTGGTAAGTAGCAGAAAAAAATCCTTTCAGAATCTAGCCCTGCAGCTTCCACACATATTTTAGTCTTCGTTACTAAAGAACACGTAAGATCAGAGGCACATACACCAACTCCTCCTCTGTGTTGCAGCGTGGTGGCGTCGGCGTGGGCGGTGCGGCGGTGGGTGGCCCTGACGGTGCCTTGAACCAGTATTGCAGACTCGTGGGTGGCGAGGTCTGGCTGGCGTGACCTGCTGGCGCCCCAAGTGATCATGTCTGAGAGAGGACTCACCTCCAGAACATTGCTATATACTTTAGGTGTGATAAACGTTCATCTTTAGTGTAAATGAGCTTTTCTAAGGCATTCATGATGTCGTTGTGGCTTCGTTGAAAATAATACGGTGTATATTCATCCTTCCCTTCACAAATTTGAAATCTTAAGAGTGGAAAAGTTTGCGGTTCCATCAGAATTCTGTCATACGAGTATATTTGTTTTGACTGTTCCACGCACCACGCAGCAGCCTGGCGGGCACGCACTCCCCTGCCCCTGGACTGGAGTAAGCTGCCCGGCGGTGCACCCGCTAAAGGGCAGCCGTAAGGCACCCTGTTACACTGACTACGTTATGAAAACTATGTGACTGTGAAGTGAACTTTCATACATTAATTTCTTGGTTGTTTTGTGTCAAATACTTTTTTTCATCGAGTGTGTGTGTGTGTGTGTGTGTGTGTGTGTGTGTGTGTGTGTGTGTGTGTGTGTGTGTGTGTGTCACTACTTCAAAAAGAGTATTAAGTAGCATACCTAGAGTAACATCACGGGTACCCTGTGTGTGTATACTGTGCCGAGTATTGATATTGAGGCAGGGTGGCGTCATGATCGTGTTCACCTAACTTAATTTATATTCTAGAAGGATTATTTTTGTTTGAATGCAAATCTAAATAGTGTGCGTACAATCTTTGATTGTAACAGTGTTTTGCGCATCAGTGTAAGTGTATATTTGTGGGGAAAATTTACTCTTCCAAGCGGAGAATCAAGTGGTGTGGTAGCCACTTTCTTCTCCTCTATCGACAAGTGGAGGGCGCGCACCACCATATAATGCCCTCTCCGCTTAGGACCGCGACGCCTCCACGTCCTGGCTGGGCTGCAGTTCCTTGGTCTGAAGAGGATCATGTGATAACGTTCTTCATTCAGTGTGTCTTTCTCTGGTTCCTGTTGCCAACAAAACCGAGACTTTTGAACGTTCACTGTACCTGTGTGCGCATCCTCGTAACCACATGCATGCTTTTGACAAAACGTTGACAAACAGGGTATATTCCTTGCTCTCAATTGACGATTTCATTACAAAACACGTTTGTAGCCCCTAGAATAAAAATTGTCAGACACACTTCTGTCCCAGAGTAAGTTTTTACTTCACTAACCAAACCCCTGGTAATCTAAATAGGAGTGGTAGTGGTGGTGGTGGTAGTAGTAGTAGTAGTAGTAGTAGTAGTAGTAGTAGTAGTTGTTGTTGTTGTTGCTGTTGCTGTTGTTGTTGTTGTTGTTGTTGTTGTTGTTGTTGTTGGTGGTGGTGGTGGTGGTGGTGGTGGTATTATTGTTTTTCGTGGGAATAAATGTCTCGAGACCTTCCTCTTAAATAAAGTCAAATCATAAGAAGTTGGAAATACAGAAGCATGTAGGGAGTTTCAGAGTTTACCAAAGAAAGGAATGAATAATTGAGAGTACTGGGAAACTCCTCCATTAAAGGGTAGAACAAAATACGGATAAAAGGAAGAATATAGCCTTGTCCAACGAGGCTGCAGCCACGCATTTAGCAAGAACAATAGAACAATAAGCATGAAAATAGCGATAAAAGGTAGGAAGAGATGCAACATTTCGGCGATGAGAAAGAGACTAAAGACAGTCAATAGTAGTAGTGGTGGTGGTGGTGGTGGTGGTGGTGGTGATGGTGGTGGTGGTGGTGGTGGTGGTGTGTGTGTGTGTGTGTGTGTGTGTGTGTGTGTGTGTGTGTGTGTGTGTATTCGTGGGCACGCAAAGTCATTAGTTGTTCAGAGAGACCGAGAGCTCAAATACTAAAAGCATGGATGTGTTTATCATTTCATGTTTCTGTTTGTCTGTTTCTCGGCTCGTTTATCTTTCCATCTAAACCTCTCCATATGTATCATTCTATTTGCCTTTTTTCCATCTTTCTAGTTACTTATCTATCTATATATATTCATCTATCTAAATATCTATCAACCTAGATTCATATATACCTATTGAAAAATTTATCTCTTGAATTCATTTTTACATATCTACCTTCTGGTTCATTTATTTTATCTCTATGTATCTACTGATCTATCTATCTGGACGTATGCTTTTGTGTTTTGATCCAGTCCTGTCTGTCTGTTTAACATCCATCAGTCTATCAATCTGAAATATTTATTTATCTGTCTATACATATATCATGAGAACGTGGAGAAAATTTGTCTATATTTTTTCGTCGCGGTATGGAGTGTGTGTGTCGTGCGGATATGGACGACCAGCACGACCCTCTGCTCTGCTCCTAACTACATGTCACCGTATTTTTCCTCGCTGTCTCCAGTTCTTTATCACGCTAAAACAACAGGTGTGTATTATGCTTACATTCCGCGTCCTGACTCACTCCACATTTCCCAGTACACAAGCACACACACACACACACACACGCACACACACACACACACACACACACACACACACACACACACACACACACAAACACACACACACGTAGCGCGCAGTCAGTTAGTTAGCTGAAAAGAAAAAAAAATATTTTGGCGTGATATGAAATACAAAATAATGCAACACGGAATATCACAAATATGCAACATATGATCTCATAAACACAACTAATACAGATGTGCCATTTAAACAAACAAAAGATAAAGCTTCCTGGCTTATACGTAGATAGAGTGAAGAAAGGCATTACCACACACACACACACACACACACACACACACACACACACACACACACACACACACACATACATACAAAACTAGACAGGTATAAACAAATAGATAAATATTTGACAGACTATAACTAAGAATCTCATAATACATAAAAAACACACACACACATAACTTCCGAAAATCTAAACATATTCAGAGAAACAAAATATGTACGCAATATTAGATGAATTTCAGTAATGAGTGTTCTTTCCATAATAAGAACTACAACCTTAAAGAATCATTAATAATTTATCACAGGAACTGATATTCAATACAATCAAAGAGCAAACCTTCAAATGTCCCTTAACTGATGTTTATTTTTAGTATGTGAATCTCTCTCTCTCTCTCTCTCTCTCTCTCTCTCTCTCTCTCTCTCTCTCTCTCTCTCTCTCTCTCTTTCACTCAGCAGCAGCACTATTATTTTCATGGGGTTACTAAATGATAATGAGCGTAATAATTATTGCTTCTAATACAAAATCAACTTACAAAGCTCATCACGCTCATCAAAGAGCCGCAGCAGTAGTCAGCGAAAGTTCTTAAAGCTGATGGACTATGAAGCCAAAATTTATGTTTCTTCGAAGTAAAAGGTTTGTTAATGTGTGGTGCAGGCTTACTAAAAAATAATGAGAAAGAACGATTGTATTTTTTGTTTCATTTCTTTTTCTCTCATTGACTAGGCACTGAGCAGGATTCCACCTTTGACTAACGTATCTATTTCTCGAGGACTTTACCAATGAGCCAGAAGCGCCAGGAGGGTGTAACGGGCGTTGTGGTAAGAAAGGTTGTAACGATGTATCATTTGTGGCTAATATTAACTTGGGGAGCTAAAACTTGTATGTTTTTATGTTTTTGTTAAATGGTGTTATATTTGTTCTATGTTACATTTAATTTGACTGACTATAACTAAGAATCTCATAATACATACAAAAACACACATCTAAACATATTCACGGAAACAAAATATGTACGGAATTATTAAGCTTGTAGTCCATCAAACGTAAGGTCATATGAATAAATTGGGCGTGATAAGCGAAAAAAAAAAAAACTATCTCAACAAAAGAAAAATCGACAACGATAACTTAACTTGCGATAATCTATAATGACGCTAATATTTCAGACATTACGTTCCTTTGAGCTGGTTCAGGTAAATGATGCAGACCCTTTCACCAAGTCACGATCACCACCACACCACCACACCACCACATTACAACACCACCAACGCAACACCACACCACTTTATCGCATTACCACACTACCACACTACTATATAACACCACCATACAACCACCACACCACACTACCACACCACACTTCCACAGCACAACTGCACCACCACCACATCACCACCAGAGCACCATCACAGCACACCCACAGCAACACAGTTTAACGAAATAAACCTGCACTTCACATAACGCTAATGCAGATCAAGGCTAGAGAGAGAGAGAGAGGGCCGCCAGAGAGAGCTGCTGTTAAATAATCAAGATGGGAATGAAGTCAAGAATCAACACGTATCTTGTTTTGTTCTCCTTTCTTTGCTTTCTTTGTGTAAATAACTTTTTTTTTTTTTTTTAGATTCATATTTAATCACACTCATTTTCTTTCTTTTCTCTTATTTTCTTTGATCTATTTCAGTGTTATTATGTATATTTTTTTCTTGTATTTTTCACAAGCTTTATTCATGTTTTGTTTTTCAGTTTCCTTTTTTTTTTTTTCTTTATCTTCACAGTTCTTTTTTGTTCAACTTTACCTTTGATCATGTTAATCTCTTTTTAATTTCCTTTCCTCTGTAGCATTATTTCTTTCTTTATCATGATTTTTCCGCTTTCACCTCTATTTTTTCCTATTTCTACTAACTCTTTCTCTTTCATTTTCATTTTTATCTTTATCATTCCTTATTTTTAAAGCCTTTTCAAATTCTCTTTCTCTCGCTTTTCTCTCTCTCTCTCTCTCTCTCTCTCTCTCTCTCTCTCTCTCTCTCTCTCTCTCTCTCTCTCTCTCTCTCTCTCTCTCTCTCTCTCTCTCTCTCTCTCTCTCTAATATTTTTGTTTCCCATTTTTCTTCTTACATGACTCTCTGTACTGCGTCTGTTTCTGGGTTCACTTATCTTTAATTGCTGTTCACTGAAGTAAAAGGAAAAGAGCGAACAAAAAATACTTCCAATCGGATTCGTCAATTTAGTTCCGGAGATTCCCTGATTCTCCTCTCTTGAGGCAGTCCACGGCACAAGTATTTGGAAAAAAAAAAACAGATTCAAACAAAAATTTCCAGAGTTTATACGCCTCTGTTACCTAGTTATCGTATTCCCAGTATATATTAGTCAAAAATCATTGCCAGCTGGAAATAAAACTAGAGAATTTTAACTGGGGCATATTAAGAAGTTATGCTTCAAGAAACAAGTAGAGGCAAGGATTACATACTAAGTCCCGTGCATAACCAGTTAACTTTAGAGGAAGATCCCAGCAAGAATATATGCTACTTGTGAATATTATTACCCGGCAAAACTTTAAGCTGCCTTCATGCAACTTATGTGCACCAACGGCCTGTTTATTTAACTTTCCTGGGGTGAAAGGTGTGCGTGCGGTGCGACTCACCTACATTCAGAGCACACCTGGTCATGACTCCTGCTTCTGAAGGACTGAACGTAGAATACCTTAATAAAATAGGATGGTAAAAAGTCTGACTGAACTTGTCCTATACATTACAGCTTTCAAATAGACTAACGTTTCTGTCCTTTCATTTCCATCAATTTTTTTTCATATCTCGCAACAAAAAGTCAAGGGAAATCTTCTATCGCTATTTCCGAAGTGGCAGAGGCTGGCGTCATGTACGAGAGAATATAACTTCCACTCATTTCTCGCCTGTGCAGCTTTTGTCACTTTCATTTTTTTTCCTATTCCACTTGAAATCATTCTCTCTATTTCATGCCATGTCTTCTTCCTTTTGATATTTTTCTTTGTCCAGTATTCTTTTTTTTATTTTCAAATCATACTACTGTTGCCAAGTAACTGATGCATATTGAAAAACGCAAGAAAATAAAATCAAACCTTACCTTCGTTCTTTCTTTTCTAGTATAATATGTCCGCAGAGGCTTCAGTATCAAAAGTCTGGAGGAAAAAGCGCCCGTACAAGGAGTGTTAAGGATCTTTAGAACACATATGTTAAGGGTCAATTACACATAGAAACCTTCCCTTTTAGAAGTGAAAATCCAACTCTTTCTCATCTATCTATCTATCAATCTATCTATCTGTCTATTTATCTCTCTACGTTACGATGCCATAAAGGAATGTTGTGAAGCAAGACGTACAAGAAAGGGCACATCATAACCAAAGGACACAGGAAACAACGCTGACACACATACCAGGCACTTCTTAAGGACTAAATCTAGCTAACACAGGTAAGGTCATGAAGAGACTCCATCCGTCTCGCCCTGCACAGAGATTGAACCCGCTGTCACTTTGTTGTGAGCTGATGTGCTACAATACACGACAGTTTTGCATGGTGTGGTGTGTACCAGTCAGCGCCGTCACAGCAAGCGTCCAGAGCTGCACGTCATCCTGTCACTGTCATTTCATTGCCGCTCACAAGAATTTTAGAAAATAATGAAAAAAAAACAACAGTTGTACAGAAAGCAATTCATTTACACGTTTATGAACAACCAAAAAATGAGAAGAAAAAAATTGGCAAATAAAAGTGCAGCGTTCGTTCTTGAATGAAATAGCATGACAAAGTGATTGGAAAGGAGAGGAATAAAGGTTCATAAAATCTGGCATGTGCATCTCTGGGATCGAACCCAGAGCCGCGGGGTGCTTGGCGCAACACCAGTATTCACTCTGCTAAAAGTGAAATCATCAATAGTCGCTTGGCTTGAGGCGAAATGTGCGTGACGTCATGCACAGACCTGCCAATAATGGAGTCTGCACTGAAGGCATCGTGACAACAACCTCCGGGGGACACAGACGTTCGGTAGTACCCAGAGAGAGGATCTGCTCCGCGCCCCTGCTGGCCTGCACCGTATGTACTCAACTGCACAGTTTCCCGCCAAATGTTCATGAAACAGTGAGTGATTGGTTTCATGAGACTCTGATCCGCCCTCAGTGTGCGTGGTAGTATGTTGGAATTATTACTTGTATGAAAGCTTTAAAGAATAACGAGTACTCTTTATAACTCATGTCACAGATACATATGTAATGAAGCCCACCATGTTACATGTCTGTCTGTCTACCTGCCTCACATTTTTACAACAATAAAGCCCTATTTAAGAATAATACCAATACCATTCAACGTGAAATAGTCGAGAATCTGCAATGAATAATTACGAAATTCACGCCAGAAATATTATGTAATAAATTAATTGAATTTGGTAATATTGTACTAATTAATGTAACACTTTGCAATACACGAGCTCTTTGACTGGACTTTGATACCGTCTCTCTCTCTCTCTCTCTCTCTCTCTCTCTCTCTCTCTCTCTCTCTCTCTCTCTCTCTCTCTCTAAACCACACAATTAGCTAAACCTTCAAAAGAAAGTCCGATAACAGGAAAGTCTTTTTTTTATACCTGTGGTTCAAAATTAGTATAGCAATGTACATTTTAACTCATCTGTCTGACAAGTTTTTTATTATTATTATTATTATTCTTTCTATCATGTCTAGAAAAAAAGTAAAGAAAATGAAAATATGTCACAAAAAAAAGAATATATAAACAATAACAAACACAAAATTTTAAAAAAAAGTACAAGAGCGAAAGGAAACAAAACTCGTCTATTCTAACTAAATACATCAAATACCATCACTACCTGTCTAACACCTCTACGTATATAGATAAACAATAACACACACACAAACACACACACACACACACACACACACACACACACACACACACACACACACACACACACACACAAAGTAGAATAGTAAAAGAAAAGAAAAAAACACACGTCTATTCTAACTAACTACATGCAATACCATCACTGCCTTTCCACTGAACACACGTACATACACGAACTTCAAAGGGCACTGAGACACACTTTTAACAACACAGCCAGTAGAACCCAATGGGAGTAGGAGACGGTGGGTG
>CM035189.1:13790854-13797215 GCA_020233015.1 Callinectes sapidus | reverse complement strand
GAGAGAGAGAGAGAGAGAGAGAGAGAGAGAGAGAGAGAGAGAGAATGCTAAAGTAAATAAAGGACAAACTTAACCTTTCAATATCTTTTCATATAAAGTGTCATTTTTCTTAATGATTATCACGATCTCAGAGGAGAAGCGGGTGCGAAGTGCTTTCCTCTCTCATTTTCTCTCTTTTTTTTCTGAAACCTCCCAAACTTTTGCACTAAGTCACCATAAGTTACAGTGGCAATATATAAGAGCGTGTATTTTCTAACCATGGTACTTTGGAGGGAAACTGTTAAACTCCACCCCGTGTAATATATATTTTTTCTTTACGACTTATCATCTATTCATTTGTTTTTCCTCTTAGTACAGAGGGACTGACACCCTAAAGTGAATAATGAATGCACTGTGAGCATCTGGAAACTGTTCTTACCTGTCATGTAGGGCTCCGACACTCTCCAGCATTCAGTTTCCTTATAGCAGTACAATTTTTAAAGTTCCAAACTGCCTCCTTCCACCTCGTCACGTAGGTAGTTCATTCACACAAGTGCTTTGGTGGTTTCTGCATAGTTTCGACTCAAGTGATACAATGAAAACGGGGCACTGCTGTCACCACAAGTATAGCACCACAACACAGATGTGTAAATAAAGGGAGGCGCACGCACCGACCCCCCCCTACTCGCCCCAACATGCCGTGACGTTCGTGGAAGCTCCTTGACTTCAATAAAATCGTTCATCTTCTGTTTTGCCTTCAAAACTGATTTTCCTCAGTGGAGTGATTAGCATTTTTGTGCAGTTTGAGTTATATATATGCTGACAAGTAATGTAGTTTTTTAAATGAGAAAATAAAGGCTTCACTTCAGCTTCAGTCCCAACTAGAAACTCGACTTATAAAATATCAACATTACTTGTGGTCATGATATTCTCATTATTTGGCTGTTTTTTTTTTAGTAAGACATGCGAATAAATTCACTGTAACCGAAATAAAAACATTGAAATTCTTTAGCTTTTAGGATTTTAGAATAAAGAGTTTCTGTTGACATCACATTCATGGCTTCGGACATTGTGTTGTGTTGTGTTGCACCATGTTACTGAAATATGTGTGTGTGCTCACTGTGCTGTATGGAAGATATCATTCACTACAGACATTATTATTGTTGATATTGTTATCAGTAGCATGTCAGGCGTAGAAGAAGGACGTGTAGAAGACTTACCAAGAGTCTATGAAGGTTGCTACTGTACAACAACATCAGGTTGGTACATGTACTATGGGGATTGTGTGGCAACTTATTACGAGTACTATGAAGCTTTTTGTGACTGATTGATATACTTAGACTTTGCAAGTAAAGTGTGTGTGTGTGTGGCCCTGCACTTATAGGTGATATGACCCAAACTGTTATGGTTGTTCACTGTTAGTTATCCAGGAAATCAGCCATATTCATTCTATTGGTTTACCGTTGTGCATTTCAACTATTATTCTCTCTCTTTTCTCTCTCTCTCTCTCTCTCTCTCTCTCTCTCTCTCTCTCTCTCTCTCTCTCTCTCTCTCTCTCTCTCTCTCTCTCTCTCTCTCTCTCATAATTTTCATTAAAGATTTTCATTTCATCCCTCCAGCATGTACCATCATCTAATGATTTAGATGCTATTCTGCAGGTTCCCATGCTAATTATCTAATATCTTCCTCCTCTGATAATATTAGTGGGCTTACAAGTATATAATGAGTAAAATTCAGC
Source organism: Callinectes sapidus (assembly GCA_020233015.1). Classification (NCBI taxonomy): domain Eukaryota; kingdom Metazoa; phylum Arthropoda; class Malacostraca; order Decapoda; family Portunidae; genus Callinectes; species Callinectes sapidus. The sequence continues at coordinate 13,795,498 of CM035189.1, read as the reverse complement.
TTTTACACATTGATCAGTGAATATTTTCTAAACTGCTTTTAATTTTATTTTTGAAAATGAATTCATAAATTCATCTTTTTGATAACTAATTACACTTTGTCTCTTTTCCTCTATATGTTACTGTTTAAGGTACTACAACTGGTTTTCATTTCAAATAGCTTCTGTTATTTTAGATATCAGGAAAATAAAGGTATTTTCATACTTCAATTGAAAAATAGAGTTCATGGTAAAAAATATATATATATTCATAATATGTGTTAAGACTGATTGACGTCTAGACACATTCAAGTTGAGTTATTTAGTCAAAGCTTGATCACACAATAACCCTGGCCACTTAACAGGAAAACAACTCGGGGCAACTTTTCCAAACTGTTATAGTAGTGCATATTATGATTAGATATAAGATATAGATTTTGTAATGATATGTGGGACTTCTTCCCACACAACACTCAATAAGTGATGCTTAATGCAATGCATCTTTTCATATTGTGCAAGTAAATCTAATTATGTACCAATGTTTCAAGTTTAGCCATGTACCACTGAGAATTTTTTTAATGAAAAAGATCAACACCTCAGTAGGCCTTTTTGTGAGTTTTCTTACCCTTGCCGAATGGGAGGGAATCTCCAACATGACACAAAAAAATAAATGTAACTTTGTGAGTAAATCTATAACTTGTATTAGTTTTAAAGTCAATGTCTTGGTAGCAGTCCATGACAGCATCTGTAATAGAAAGAGAATGTTCAAGTGGCAATGTGTCTTTTTCCTTACTTTGGTGAAATGGAATAACACGCAATGTATAGTGGCTGAATATGTATACAAGAACTATCATTATGTCAAGAATTTCCCATCCCTTTTGTTCCTCTGTATCCCTTGGGATCTTTATATATTCTCATGTACACTAAATTTAAGGATAAAAAAACAATAAATTTGGTATATACCTTTATATTTTATTATGAAATCTGCATTTGTAGATTGGCATTTAAGATTTTTTTTTTTATTGATTTCAAATATTCTTTTTTTCCCATTTATTTTTCTTGTATGAGTAGTAGATTTTTTGCAGCAATGCTACAGCAACAGTGCTGGCAAGGAATAACATTGTCACACCTTCTCTAGTCAGCAGTGTCAATAGGACTGTGGGACTCAGGCAAGTGCATGGCCAGTGCCGCCCGCTACTGTCTCGAGGCTGTATATACACATCCTGTCTAATCTCCGCAGGCTCTGTGCAGTTACCTACATATCACGGTTGTGGAAATTTTCATGAGTGAAAAACAAAAGGTATTCACCCTGCTCCTGATATGCAACATAAGTAAAGGCTTTGCTTACTAGAATGAAGAAATTGTAAAAAAAAATGACATTGTGCAATCTGAATGCAGATTGTACAACAGTAATTATTCTGTCAGACCCAATATATATACCTAATATAGCCAATGAATCTCTAAATCCTAGGAATGTTGTATATGAGATTTGAGTGTTATGGAAGAAAAGTGTCCTATAATAATCTACCTAAATCATTGAATAAATACATCTCCAGCACCACATATACATAGCCGTAACTGTGCAAGCCCCACTAGAAAGTCCTTTTTGGAAGGACGGAGTCTGTTGTTTTATGCAGAAGAGACACATTAAGTTTATAGTATTTACTCTTATTTACTCTTCTTTCTCATTAGTAAGAAACTATTTTATTCACAAAATCACCATGCATTTCATATAGGTACACCAGATAACATTTTAATTTCTACAAGTATAGTGTTTTTATAAGATAACAAATCAACATGGGTTACATTTTGCATAAAAAATTATTGAATAGTGGAGGAGTAGTACAATCACAAAACAATTTCATATTTTGCACTTGGCTCTCGTTTGACAGGCCCATGTGTGAATATTTTGTTGGCAGAAGACAGTGTGGTATATCTATAAATCTAAAGGTTGTGTATGCTCATCTAGTAGAGAATTAGTGAGAATTAATATAACTCAAACCTTTACTATATTCAACAAGATTGAAAGCCAGTTAATTCTGTGTCCCCTTGTTTATCTATGATGTGTGTCTGTATATGTGAATAAGGATTACAGTATTCAGTGTGATAAGTCAAAATGAAAATCCTCTTCTCTCTTATGTGTATTCTAACATTGTCTTCTCCAGTTGTACGTGGTTCTTCCTATTGGATCAATATTTTTCATTAGTATTATGGTACTCCACTTTTACTAAATGGCATTACACTAAGACAGTGCAGATGGTGGTCTTTATGAACAAATGCTTTATACAAATCTTTATCTTTGTGAACTTGGTATTTTCAGCAAAAATCTATTTATGTACATCAGTCATGCATAAGTACATCACACTGAAAAAAAATTGACGTGTGCCAGAAAAAATCTATTCTTTCACAGTACATTAATTGTTCATTTAACAGAGGATACGTACAGGGTGTGAGCAGATGTCCACCAGGCTGCCCCAAGCCAATGTGACCTGCTGGTGTGTGGTTATGAAGCCATCAGGGGGAGCATTTTTTTTGCTGCACTGGAATCTGTTTGTGATGAGGTTAACATTGTTGGGGCTTGTGCAGCATTTAATTGATTCAGGGCTGTGTTTTGTGATGTCTTCTGCTGGCTGGAGTTCATCACCTTACCTTACATTGCGTCACTGTAATGGAACTGAGTCTGGTGAAGATGATCCTGTAATAAAGACCATTACTACGAAAGTCACAAACTTTTTTTATCGTTGAAGTTCATGGTGATAATTGGCGCTTTGTTTATTTATTTATTTTCTATCCATCTTTTCACAATGATATTTTTCTAACTGTAATTTGCATAGTTTATTATGTCACGCACTTTAAAACTGTTGGCAAGGCGAAACTTTCATCTCGAACGTTTTTATCTGCCTCTGTTCACGCATCTTTAGAGTCTCTCTCTCTCTCTCTCTCTCTCTCTCTCTCTCTCTCTCTCTCTCTCTCTCTCTCTCTCTCTCTCTCTCTCTCCTTTTCTTTTCTCGTTTCCACCCACCCAGACAAATCAGGTCATCCCTCCTTGAAGGCTGCCATAAAGGATTGGACAAGTCGAGATGAGAAGTGAAATTACTGTGCTTTTTCTCCCCTAATGCTTCCGATAAGTGGTCCATTTTGGCGGGCCGGTAATGTGAAATGAACCGTAGCGTGGCGGGGAGAAGGGATGAGGGATGGAGGTAAGAGAGGGGTGTTAAGGCGGGGAGGAAGGGATAAATATAGAAAGGGGGGTGGTGTGTAGGTGGGATAGGTTAACAGTAAGGGAGGGAGGGAGGGAGGTTAAAAAGGGGGATAAAGATGGAAAGGGGGAGTTGTAAGTGAAATAGGTTAATGATAAGAGAGAGAGAGAGATTAAAGACGTCCTGATGGTAAGAAGAAAATTAAAATAGAAGTGAATAACAGTGTGTGTGTGTGTCATCCAGAACCACAAGTGATACTACCACCACCACTACTACTATTACTAGCACTACTAATAATAATAACAACCACCACCACCACCATTACAACATCTACTACAGGTTATATTCCCAGCCAAACCACAACCACATATACAGACATACAAAAAAGAAGAAAAGGAAAAGAATCCTTCACATCGTAAGGTACAAGATAGATCGAGATAAATAACCCGAGAGAAAACACCACGAATGAAAAGAAATGGGTGGTAATGCGCTCCATCCATCACCTTCGCCCATTACAAAGCACGAGGGCGGCAGGGGAAAAAATCAGGGGGGACGATATAAAAACGAGATTTATTCCATTTTATTCATTTATTCGTTTTTTTTATATTCATTTACACTAATGGAGAGAGAGAAATTCCTCATAAATTATTGAGTTGCCTCCGAAATCGTAAATACATGTATCACTAAGATTGTAATTAACTGTGCCTTGAAAATAAAAGAAAATAAAAAAAAAGAACGGTAACGTAAAATACCATAATAGAAAGATAAAGAAAAATGTTAATAAATTTATGTAACAGATTTAGCACGAAAATAAATCAAATTAATCTCGAAATACGAATAAAAGAAAGAGAGCGAAAAGGCTAAAAGAATAATGAGATAGGTAATTATCAGAGAGAGAGAGAGAGAGAGAGAGAGAGAGAGAGAGAGAGAGAGAGAGAGAGATGAAAAGAAGATGCATCATGATTGTTCCCACGTAAACTGGTAATAAAAACGTGGAGCGGCGTTGAAGAAAGAGAGAGAGAACCCGTGACGTGACAATGATGGAGGAATCCCCCAACAAGCTCAAGATCACACAAAAGGGCCAGTTTAGATTGCAGCGTACAGTAACAATAACACTCCACAGTAGGACTCCAGCTTGGTAATGACCGTAGGATTCACCGTAGGAGCTGATGGAAAATAGTGAAGGATCTCTCGGACTCAGGATTCTTTATAGGACTTTGCGCCTCCCACCAGCAATCCTTTCTCAGCATTGGGTCGATTTGGCAGCAGAAGGGAACGCTCCATCCGTGGCGTGAACCTTTGAACGAGGCAGTGATGTGGTGGTGGTGGTGGTGGTGGCCGTGGTGATGGTGGTGGTGGTGGTGTAGTGGGTTATTGTTCTTATTTTGTTTATATTTCTTCTGCTCCTCCTTGTTCTTCTTGTCTTTCTCCTTTTCTTCCTCCTCCTCCCACTCTTTCTCCTCCTCCT
>CM035189.1:13780854-13788354 GCA_020233015.1 Callinectes sapidus | reverse complement strand
GTCAATAAGGCAATCGTGTGGGCGGCTCAGGAAGTGTAGTGAGTGAGTGATAAATCCCGTGGGTTATGGTGTGGGCTGAGGCTGTGGTGTGCAGGGGGCCGGCAGAGTAAAGTCAGCTACACACACACACACACACACACACACACACACACACACACACACACACACACACACACACACACACACACACACACACACACACACATCCTTCCTGCAAACAGTGACTCGCGGCGTACCTGCTAATTCCTTTACTCCTGTGCTAGTGGTGGTCAGTCAGGGCGTCCGCTTCCTTCTCGTTCTTTTTTTTTCTGCTCTTCTGTTCTCCTCCTCCTCGTCTTTGCTTAGATTTTGCCTTGACTACTCCCTATCTGTTACTTTGAATCAGATAGTGAGCTGTTTTCCTCTTTTTTCCCTTTCCTAATTTTCTCCTCTTTCTCTTCTTCCTCGTATTCCTCCTCGTCTAACTCTTCATCAAGTCCCAAATCCTTATCTTAACCCCACTTCAGTAATGTGACACATTTTCGTATTTATCCTTTTTTTTTCGATTATATGGAGCTCTGGAAACTCCTGTGTTGGTTAAAATATTACATACTCTGGCTATTAATATTCTGACCTCCATAGACCCTTCCTAATGTCAATAAAGTCATCTAATCACATGAATCTGTGGGAAAAATGTATCCCAGTAGTGAAGGGGTTGAGAGTTGATACGTAATTCATCACAAACACCATTGTAAGGACCAGCAGATCTATTACTGTTCTTTGTTTATGTTCTATACTGCTGCTGCTGCTGCTGCTGCTGCTGCTTCTCCTCCTCAGCGGTGAGTAACTCAATAACAGGAGGCAGCTGGTGTTCACTCCCCGGCCAGATATCATCATTAAGGGGCAGCTCTCGCGTTCACTTCACATCTCCTACAACTTAATGGTCTCACGCCGCCACACTTCCTACCCTCCTTCATTCTCTTTGTCAGCATTCCCTCAGGCCCGTCACCGCCGCCCTCCCCTCCCTGCTCCCTCGCCCCCGCGCACCAAGATGTGTCTGGTGGAATATTGCGGTGGTAGCTGAGGCCAAGGCGACGCTGCTCTGGATGCCATCTGACTTTAATTACTCGTTGTGGTGTGTGCGCGGTCGTAGAATGAGACGCGGGAGTGGATGCATAACACGACCAGGATTTTTGTTGGCTCAGGATAAAGGAAATTAACTTTGATTGCCTGTTTATGTCCAAGAAGTTATGCCTTGGAATGCTTTATTGGAGTGAGACGCAGAAAGTTCAGTATATTTGCACATTTACGTCTGCGGTACAGTGGCTGGTGTAGCTTCTTTTATTTTGGTAGATAATGTTATAATATGATATGTGCGAATATTATATTATTGTTATATTATCATTATATTATTATATGTGTCTGCTTTTTTTTTAACCTAATCTAATATCATCAAGCCACCTCGTATATTATATTCAATTAGATATTCGTTATTCACATGAAATCTACAATTGGATTCATTGTGAAAATAAGAATCTTTAAAAGAACAATAAAACTCGTGTAACTAATCAAACAATTTGGAAAGTAATCATTGTAAGATGCTTCTATCATCATCATCATAATCCCCTGACCAGCTGGTGTAGTGGAGTCCCTATACAGTGTTCCTCATGTGGCACATTTCTTAGCTGAGCTTACCACTGGTTCATCCTGTGGGACGCTGCACGCTCATGTTTAAGGTGCGCTAAATTGCAATTCATTTCATAATTATGCTTGCCTATATTCGCCTATACGCTTGTAGACCTTGTGATCTGTCAGTTGAAATCCCTCTAACCAACGCTCTCCAAGCCACACGATCCTTCGCGAGCTCCTTCACATCCTCCAAGTCTTCCCCATTCCTGGTGTTTTTTTCTTCTATTATATCCAGCCATCTCTTCCTAGGCCGTCCAACAGGATGCTTCTTATTAGGGCGCCATTCAAGTATGCGTTTTGTGTCTCTTGTTCCAGGCATCGGCATCACATATCCAAACCATCTGACTTGACTCCTGACTTTCTGATGTTTTCATTTTTTAGTCTTTCTCTCTTCGTCTTCCCCAGAATTAGACGGCATTGACCGCCTCTTCAGCCTGCTTTAAATTATAATTAATATATCAAAATATTTTATATTATCAACTGACATAGTAGAGGCTTAATACTTATTTATTGTAAGTTCCTATCATTCGCGTGACATCATTTTGCGAGTTCACTAATTGCTTAGCGAATTAACTTTGATAATTTTGACAAACCACAATTTGACAGTAGTATGTAATGTTGCTAATGTGAAGGAATACGAACATGTACAAATAACAGCATGATATTGCATGAAAATAAGGGAACCTGCAAGAGGCATTGTTCTTACATGGCCTTGTTGCTGCATGAAATATACCTATTGACTATTTCTACTTATCATCACCATCCATGAATCTCCTTAATGGCTGTTTGATTGCTGTAGTATTTCAGAAACAATAGAACTTTTGCCAGAGTTCATAGCTACACTCTGAAATAAAACATGAATAAGCTGCACTGGTGTATGTTGAAAGTGTTTTGAGAATGAAAACCTTAAGTGACACGTGCTTAGGAGATGATGGGACCAAATCCCTTTTTTTTCTCATCGCAGGAGTGAATGACCTTGGTGTTGTTCACAAGGTTTAAACAGGCTTTGGGTAAGATTAAGAACAATAATGGGATCCCTGTGGTGTGTTGTGTCTTGCCAAGGAGAGGACTTGGTGCGAAGTGGCTCTCCAAGGCAGTGATTTGCATGCCTGCAGATCACTGTAAGAACAATGGATGGGCATTCATCGACAACTGGGACCTCATCTCTGATAAGAACACCTCGAATGCCAAGGATGGAGTGTATTTATCACACCAGTGTGTTCGAGTTTTGGCTGGAACACTTGAGCGGCGATACATGCACTCCTGCGCATTTTTCATTAGTAGGGAGAAAGAAAAATTAGTGAGAACGATAAGGGAGACAATGGTTAAATCTAAAAAAATAACTAGGTCAGCATAAACGAGGAATAGCTGAAGTGTTTACAACATAAACTGTAAGAGTATTTTGTATAACACAAATTTGTTTAGAGAAAGAGTGTGTGTTCAGAACAGTATCTAATCCACATATTAAGATCGATGATTATACACTATTCCATATAGAAAGGGAGGGACAACAGGAAAAGAGGGGGTGTAGCGCTGAGCGTTAGGGACACACTGCAATGTTACATTAACAGTGATAAGTAGCAAAATAAAGTACTTTTCAGTGGATATCAAGGAAGGATTACTTTGTTCATACAGGAACTGTCATATAGGCCTAACATCCTCTTGCAGCTTCCCTCATTTTATGTTCTTATGTTCTTAGTCATTCATGTCACAACAATACCGAGGCGAAGCGACCTTTGTGTTGGGATGATGTATAGTTGCTGGCGTCCATGACCAATTTAGCGGAGGTAACCTGGCCTGCTGGGGGCGTGTGATCACCTGATGCGTTATTCATTCCGCGGCAACACAGCAAACACAGGTGGCGCGTGGGGAGATGGGGGGCGCTGGGCTGGGTGGGGATGGTACCGTGGATAGTGTGATAGTGGACGGAAAACTTCCTCCAATGTTAAAGGCTTTCGACAGCAGCCACACTGTAGTTTCTCAGTGATGTCCTCGCTTGTTACACCGGTGGGCCGTTACGAGGTGGACAAGGGTGAGCTGGACTGGGCTGGGCTGGATTGCATTGTGATGGTGTGATGCTGAGTGGAAAGGTTCGTTCTAAAGAGTCTTGTTAGGAGTCACGCCACTCCCAGTAGCCACAGTTATGCTCTCAGTAACACCGTTGCTTGTTACACCGGCGAGCAATTAAGAGGTAAGTGATGCTGATCTAGCCTGGGGTGGTGCAATGGTAGATGGAAAGCTTTATTCAGTGATATGCCTTTGTTAGGGCAGCCTTTTTGAAGCCCAGTAGCCACATTCTGTTCCTGAGGACTCCCCCTGTTCGCTATGGTAGCCATCCGTTAGCCATTCATAAATACCCCAGGGATATTTTTGAAGCCTTGTTGCAATAATGTAAAGAATTAAAGGGGAAACGTTGCATGGATCACATAAAGATACGCCATCCCAGCTATTTTTAGAATGGATAAATATGATGCGTAAAGTTAAGTCAGGCCATGATGGCATCTCTTACCTTATCCATCATAACTTGTCTAACACACCATTCTGATTCATCTGAAAAATGACAGGTAGCTGGAGTCTTCACAACATACTTTTCCATCTTTAGGATAAACTAATGAATTATGAATTAGGTTAGGTCAGTTCATGGTGACTTTTCTAACAAAAAAATTAATGTCATAACATATTGTAACCAAACAATCTAACCTATTTGACTATAATATTGATGTGGTTTATTTTTATCTTTTCCTTTTTTCTATTTTTAATCAGTGAAAAAGTCCTCTATACAGGTTTGGTGAAAGAAGAAAAAATATAGTAAAAATAGAACGGAAAAAAAGGGTCACATAGCCGCACGTGTTTATGCTCGGTCGTAAAGATGTAGCGCTTTGTGCCGCTCCATTTATATATATTTTTTTTCACAATACACAATAAATATTGTTTGCAGTAACAAGGACCATGACAGCTGCACCATCGTTATCGCCAACAAATGTAACTAGTCCTGTTGGCGCAAAATAACGACCCGCGGGTCCTGTAAACCAGAGCTGACCTGACGCGTCCTGAACATTATGACGACCTGCGTGCGGCCTGCGTGCGGCTGGGCAAAAGAAGAGGTCACACCGGGTCACGGCGAGGTCACCACCACCACCACGACCTGTTTAACGGCACCGAATAAAGTACTCGAGGAAAGTTATCTGGCGGAATGACCTTTTACTCTTGGTGTATTGTTTTAGCGGCGACACGTTACGAGGCTGCGGGCGGGGGGTGGCGTGGGGGGAGGGGGGGAGTCTTTACTATGCAGGCCAGGCGGGAAAAGTAGGTGTTTTCTGGCCACACACACACACACACACACACACACACACACACACACACACAGAGACACACACAAACAAACACACACACACACACATTCCTTTAAAAACTACACCTTGGTGCACAAATTTTCACACCCCTCGCACCACTACGGGCGCCATACATCCCGTTGTTGTGGCGCATCAATGAGTCAGTCAGTCCACAGGCAATGTGAAGACTCGTGAGTGTGATGGAATGCAGCCACGTACAGTCATGAATCATTATACCTGCGTGATGAGATCCAGCCCATCGAGAGCCTCCCGCCCAGGTATGCTGTCACTCAGATGCCTCAGCCTGATGTGCCAATCTGCTCTCATGCAAATAAAAGAGGGAGGCCGGAGGCTGGAGGAGCGACGGCGGCAGAGGCGGCAGAAGTGGTGGTGGCGGTAATGGTGGTGGTGGTGGTGTAATGGGTGAATTGTGAGCTGACTCACTCACTGCTATTTTTTATCAGATACTGGATCTTTGTTAAATTTCCTCTGAATCACGGAATTACTCTTAGAAATCACAGCTTTCACTTTTTACAACAAAACTGGCTGTAAGAAGATCTACTGAAATGCCGTTCTCCAAACATTAATCATTATCATAGAGCTTACTAAAGTCACCGAGATACTGAGCTGTTTAACAAAGCAATGGGATGAGATATAGTACGTACAAGCATGTTGATATGGGAGTACGAAAGGAAAAAGAGAAAAGAGAAAAGAGATAGGCTTTTAAGAAGACTCCTGGTACTTGTTTCCACGTATTATTGGTGCCATTGTTATTATTGGTATTTTTGTGCCTTTATAATGTTTGCCTTCCTTTTCCTTCCTAACTTTTTGTTTTGTTTTCTCTTTAATATTTAATTGTAATACTTTGGCATCACTACGTACTTTTGTCACATTAGTATGCAAGGTTAGCTCTGTATTGTGGCTTTGTGGTGTTTTGCATGCTAATTATTTCTTCATATTTATTTTGTGATGGAGAAACTCTAATATTACTACTTCCCTCATATTAACATGCAAAGCAGTTTAATGTTATAGTCCCTTATTTTTTCTCTCATTACATCTAATATCAGAGACCACAGATATGATTGTGCTCTCCTGGGTGTAGTCCCTATTGATGATGCACAAACCGAATTAGGCTATCACTAGAATTGTTAAAACACTCAACACACCAACCCAGCAAAGAATTCAAGCTAAAAACTATCAGATATATGTAAGGTATCCAGGACGACTAATCTGAACATGATCCTGTGTCTTCTTATTACATATGGCTATAGTTCGCGTGGCTAAAGGTTGTGATACGGAGAATGGATGATACAGAGCTGGTCAGGGAGGGCAACAGTAGGCTCGTATTATGAAACACTTCTTTGCTTCACCTCCACTATTTCATAAGGATTTACTTCAGTTGAAAGAAAATTTTTAAGGTGTTTTACGTTTCTAGAGGTAGTGACGATATTTTTACATCATTAACTGGAGAAACACTCTTGAAAACCCCGCTAAACATCTTTGTGGCCTTGGAAAATAGTCGTGGTGAGAGAGCAAACCGTTTCTAAATTCTGACCTTAGAAACACCATCAGCACCACCACCACCACCATCACCACCACCAATATCACCACCACTACCATTGTTACCATCGCTGCCCCAATGACATTAACGGCATCATTTGTTGTCCACGATGACTACCTCCTCCGTGAGTGTTTTTGTAGGGCGCCTCCATTAAGTTAAGTACCGCTATTTGTCTTGAGGGAGGGAACGCGGCTCGTCTTGGTGTAGTGAAGGGATGCACGGTCAAACTTTTCTGATTGTTGCCCAGATCCCAGGGTGCTTGCTTGCTGTGAACCTACGTGCTGACTCTCTCTCTCTCTCTCTCTCTCTCTCTCTCTCTCTCTCTCTCTCTCTCTCTCTCTCTCTCTCTCTCTCTCTCTCTCTCTCTCGTTAATCGTCTTCATGAATACACTTTTTTCATATAATTGATATTATTCTTATTAATCCTTTTGAACTGTTTTTTTTTTCTTTATTCTAGGTTGACATACTAATTCATTCATGTTTCTTCTGCAACTTCCCTTTTATCTGTCATTGTTGAACCAGCCTCCTTCACTCCAGTCTAACCCATCGACTTCACCTCAGCTCACTTGTCCTTTTAAATCAACCAGGTTAATTAATTCTGCCTCACGCCCCCGTCATGCGATAAATCTGTGAGGCGAGGCAGTCAGGAGCAAACAACACAGACACAGTTGGTTGAATAAGAAAATAATAACAAAAAAAATGGATAAGAAAAAAGGAAAAAAGAAAAGCATCTACATTTTCCGGAGCTACTCGTAAAGGGCTGAAACTTCGTGGAATATTGTTCTTTATTTTTACCTGCAATGTAAAGCAACGGTGTGTGTGTGTGTGTGTGTGTGTGTGTGTGTGTGTGTGTTTACCTCCATCCGTGCCCGCCAGCCAGCGTTCGGGTCCACTTATAATTTATGGCGTTAAGATATTCAGTTTGCGCAAGCAGTCAAA
>CM035189.1:13766656-13778277 GCA_020233015.1 Callinectes sapidus | reverse complement strand
CAATGCCATGCCACTATTCATCCTGCTTGTTTTGCGGTGCTGTTTGGGTGCTCGTGCTACCATCATCACCATCACCACCATCATCACCACCACCACCATTAGTGTCGTGAGTTGCATGCTTTATTAATGTGCATGTTATTTATTAGTGTTGTCCTTGTTGTACTGCCTGATTGCTGGTTTGTGTTCCTGTGTTGTAATGTAATGTGATAAGTGTGTGTGTGTGTGTGTGTGTGTGTGTGTGTGTGTGTGTGTGTGTGTGTGTGTGTGTGTGTGTGTGTGTGTGTTTATAAAGGAAAGGAAAGCTGGACAAGGACAACAACAAAAAAAGGTAAAGAAGCCCACTGATTTGCTGATTATGATAATAATAATAATAATAATAATAATAGCAACAACAACAACAACAACAGCAATAACAACAATAATAATAATATTAATGATTATGATGATATTGATGATGATGATAATAATAATAATAATAATAATAATAATAATAATAATAATAATAATAATAATAATAATAATCCTGCTACTATTACTACTACTACTACTACTACTACTGATGCTGCTGCTGGTGCTGCTGCCGCCAGTTCTAATAGCACTAGCCTTATCAGCAGTAGCAGCAGCAACAATTGTAGTACAGTAATAGTAGTAGTAGTAGTAGTAGTAGTAGTAGTAGTAGTAGAAGCAGCATTAGTATTAGCAGCAGTAGTAGCAGCAGTAGTAGTAGTAGTATTAGCAACATTTACAACAAGGATGGGGAGTAAATGTTTTCCTTGATGCCACCAGCGTTGGGTCTGATGCGATATTGACAAGGTTGTTTCCCGCCTGTGTATTTTGCATTCGTCCGCTCGCGTGGCCATTGTTACCAGAGCAGCGTGTATGTTTATTCATGCGACATGCAGCCTCTCCTGTCTTGCTGACTAATGAATAGGTTACTCCCACTGCCTCCCTGCCCGCCTTCTCCTTCTGCCTCTCTGCCGCTGCCGCCTCCTGCCCGCCAGCCCACCCGCCCTCCTGCCTCCTTCCTCCTCCCTTCTCTTCCTCCTCCTCCTCCTCCCTCAAGAGCACAAATAGCCCCCCCCACCTTCCTTGCACACACCTCCCCTCCCTCATTTCCTTCTCCACCTCCTACATGGCCGCCAACACGTACACACGCAAGCACATATGTACCTCCCTTTTCTTTTGTTGGTATTATTATTGTAGTTATTATTACTATTATTATTATTATTATTATTATTATTATTATTATTATTATTATTATTATTATTGTTGCTATTATTATTATGTGTTTTTACGTATGCTATTTAGTCAACATTATTCTGGTTTCATTTCCTTTAACTTGGGAGCTTTCATTTTTTTTGCGACCCATAAGAAAGTCAATACATTTTTATTATTATTATTTTATTTTTTTAAAGTTTGTTTCATTTTCTTTCCTCAGCTGTTTTCTCTTGTAATTTTGTTGTTGAAATAGAATAGTGATGGAACATTTTAGACGCCATACGGATCCTTTTGTCACGAAACTGTGAATCAAACGAAGGCAATCAAGTGTTTAGTCAATTAGTCAATAAGGCAATCGTGTGGGCGGCTCAGGGAGTGTAGTGAGTGAGTGATAAATCCCGTGGGTTATGGTGTGGGCTGAGGCTGTGGTGCGCTGGGGGCCGGCAGAGTAAAGTCAGCTACACACACACACACACACACACACACACACACACACACACATCCTTCCTGCAAACAGTGACTCGCGGCGTACCTGCTAATTCCTTTACTCCTGTGCTAGTGGTGGTCAGTCAGGGCGTCCGCTTCCTTCTCGTTCTTTTTTTTTTCTGCTCTTCTGTTCTCCTCCTCCTCGTCTTTGCTTAGATTTTGCCTTGACTACTCCCTATCTGTTACTTTGAATCAGATAGTGAGCTGTTTTCCTCTTTTTTCCCTTTCCTCATTTTCTCCTCTTTCTCTTCTTCCTCGTATTCCTTCTCGTCTCACTCTTCATCAAGTCCCAAATCCTTATCTTAACCCCACTTCAGTAATGTGACACATTTTCGTATTTATCCTTTTTTTTTCGATTATATGGAGCTCTGGAAACTCCTGTGTGGGTTAAAATATTACATACTCTGGCTATTAATATTCTGACCTCCATAGACCCTTCCCAATGTCAATAAAGTCATCTAATCATACGAGTCTGTGGGAAAAATGTATCCTAGTAGTGAAGGGGTTGAGAGTTGATACGTAATTCATCACAAACACCATTGTAAGGACCAGCAGATCTATTACTGTTCTTTGTTTATGTTCTATCCTGCTGCTGCTGCTGCTGCTGCTGCTTCTCCTCCTCAGCGGTGAGTAACTCAATAACAGGAGGCAGCTGGTGTTCACTCCCCGGCCAGATATCATCATTAAGGGGCAGCTCTCGCGTTCACTTCACATCTCCTACAACTTAATGGTCTCACGCCGCCACACTTCCTACCCTCCTTCATTCTCTTTGTCAGCATTCCCTCAGGCCCGTCACCGCCGCCCTCCCCTCCCTGCTCCCTCGCCCCCGCGCACCAAGATGTGTCTGGTGGAATATTGCGGTGGTAGCTGAGGCCAAGGCGACGCTGCTCTGGATGCCATCTGACTTTAATTACTCGTTGTGGTGTGTGCGCGGTCGTAGAATGAGACGCGGGAGTGGATGCATAACACGACCAGGATTTTTGTTGGCTCAGGATAAAGGAAATTAACTTTGATTGCCTGTTTATGTCCAAGAAGTTATGCCTTGGAATGCTTTATTGGAGTGAGACGCAGAAAGTTCAGTATATTTGCACATTTACGTCTGCGGTACAGTGGCTGGTGTAGCTTCTTTTATTTTGGTAGATAATGTTATAATATGATATGTGCGAATATTATATTATTGTTATATTATCATTATATTATTATATGTGTCTGCTTTTTTTTTAACCTAATCTAATATCATCAAGCCACCTCGTATATTATATTCAATTAGATATTCGTTATTCACATGAAATCTACAATTGGATTCATTGTGAAAATAAGAATCTTTAAAAGAACAATAAAACTCGTGTAACTAATCAAACAATTTGGAAAGTAATCATTGTAAGATGCTTCTATCATCATCATCATAATCCCCTGACCAGCTGGTGTAGTGGAGTCCCTATACAGTGTTCCTCATGTGGCACATTTCTTAGCTGAGCTTACCACTGGTTCATCCTGTGGGACGCTGCACGCTCATGTTTAAGGTGCGCTAAATTGCAATTCATTTCATAATTATGCTTGCCTATATTCGCCTATACGCTTGTAGACCTTGTGATCTGTCAGTTGAAATCCCTCTAACCAACGCTCTCCAAGCCACACGATCCTTCGCGAGCTCCTTCACATCCTCCAAGTCTTCCCCATTCCTGGTGTTTTTTTCTTCTATTATATCCATCCATCTCTTCCTAGGCCGTCCAACAGGATGCTTCTTATTAGGGCGCCATTCAAGTAAGCGTTTTGTGTCTCTTGTTCCAGGCATCCGCATCACATATCCAAACCATCTGACTTGACTCCTGACTTTCTGATGTTTTCATTTTTTAGTCTTTCTCTCTTCGTCTTCCCCAGAATTAGACGGCATTGACAGCCTCTTCAGCCTGCTTTAAATTATAATTAATATATCAAAATATTTTATATTATCAACTGACATAGTAGAGGCTTAATACTTATTTATTGTAAGTTCCTATCATTCGCGTGACATCATTTTGCGAGTTCACTAATTGCTTAGCGAATTAACTTTGATAATTTTGACAAACCACAATTTGACAGTAGTATGTAATGTTGCTAATGTGAAGGAATACGAACATGTACAAATAACAGCATGATATTGCATGAAAATAAGGGAACCTGCAAGAGGCATTGTTCTTACATGGCCTTGTTGCTGCATGAAATATACCTATTGACTATTTCTACTTATCATCACCATCCATGAATCTCCTTAATGGCTGTTTGATTGCTGTAGTATTTCAGAAACAATAGAACTTTTGCCAGAGTTCATAGCTACACTCTGAAATAAAACATGAATAAGCTGCACTGGTGTATGTTGAAAGTGTTTTGAGAATGAAAACCTTAAGTGACACGTGCTTAGGAGATGATGGGACCAAATCCCTTTTTTTTCTCATCGCAGGAGTGAATGACCTTGGTGTTGTTCACAAGGTTTAAACAGGCTTTGGGTAAGATTAAGAACAATAATGGGATCCCTGTGGTGTGTTGTGTCTTGCCAAGGAGAGGACTTGGTGCGAAGTGGCTCTCCAAGGCAGTGATTTGCATGCCTGCAGATCACTGTAAGAACAATGGATGGGCATTCATCGACAACTGGGACCTCATCTCTGATAAGAACACCTCGAATGCCAAGGATGGAGTGTATTTATCACACCAGTGTGTTCGAGTTTTGGCTGGAACACTTGAGCGGCGATACATGCACTCCTGCGCGTTTTTCATTAGTAGGGAGAAAGAAAAATTAGTGAGAACGATAAGGGAGACAATGGTTAAATCTAAAAAAATAACTAGGTCAGCATAAACGAGGAATAGCTGAAGTGTTTACAACATAAACTGTAAGAGTATTTTGTATAACACAAATTTGTTTAGAGAAAGAGTGTGTGTTCAGAACAGTATCTAATCCACATATTAAGATCGATGATTATACACTATTCCATATAGAAAGGGAGGGAAAACAGGAAAAGAGGGGGTGTAGCGCTGAGCGTTAGGGACACACTGCAATGTTACATTAACAGTGATAAGTAGCAAAATAAAGTACTTTTCAGTGGATATCAAGGAAGGATTACTTTGTTCATACAGGAACTGTCATATAGGCCTAACATCCTCTTGCAGCTTCCCTCATTTTATGTTCTTATGTTCTTAGTCATTCATGTCACAACAATACCGAGGCGAAGCGACCTTTGTGTTGGGATGATGTATAGTTGCTGGCGTCCATGACCAATTTAGCGGAGGTAACCTGGCCTGCTGGGGGCGTGTGATCACCTGATGCGTTATTCATTCCGCGGCAACACAGCAAACACAGGTGGCGCGTGGGGAGATGGGGGGCGCTGGGCTGGGTGGGGATGGTACCGTGGATAGTGTGATAGTGGACGGAAAACTTCCTCCAATGTTAAAGGCTTTCGACAGCAGCCACACTGTAGTTTCTCAGTGATGTCCTCGCTTGTTACACCGGTGGGCCGTTACGAGGTGGACAAGGGTGAGCTGGACTGGGCTGGGCTGGATTGCATTGTGATGGTGTGATGCTGAGTGGAAAGGTTCGTTCTAAAGAGTCTTGTTAGGAGTCACGCCACTCCCAGTAGCCACAGTTATGCTCTCAGTAACACCGTTGCTTGTTACACCGGCGAGCAATTAAGAGGTAAGTGATGCTGATCTAGCCTGGGGTGGTGCAATGGTAGATGGAAAGCTTTATTCAGTGATATGCCTTTGTTAGGGCAGCCTTTTTGAAGCCCAGTAGCCACATTCTGTTCCTGAGGACTCCCCCTGTTCGCTATGGTAGCCATCCGTTAGCCATTCATAAATACCCCAGGGATATTTTTGAAGCCTTGTTGCAATAATGTAAAGAATTAAAGGGGAAACGTTGCATGGATCACATAAAGATACGCCATCCCAGCTATTTTTAGAATGGATAAATATGATGCGTAAAGTTAAGTCAGGCCATGATGGCATCTCTTACCTTATCCATCATAACTTGTCTAACACACCATTCTGATTCATCTGAAAAATGACAGGTAGCTGGAGTCTTCACAACATACTTTTCCATCTTTAGGATAAACTAATGAATTATGAATTAGGTTAGGTCAGTTTATGGTGACTTTTCTAACAAAAAAATTAATGTCATAACATATTGTAACCAAACAATCTAACCTCTTTGACTATAATATTGATGTGGTTTATTTTTATCTTTTCCTTTTTTCTATTTTTAATCAGTGAAAAAGTCCTCTATACAGGTTTGGTGAAAGAAGAAAAAATATAGTAAAAATAGAACGGAAAAAAAGGGTCACACAGCCGCACGTGTTTATGCTCGGTCGTAAAGATGTAGCGCTTTGTGCCGCTCCATTTATATATATTTTTTTTCACAATACACAATAAATATTGTTTGCAGTAACAAGGACCATGACAGCTGCACCATCGTTATCGCCAACAAATGTAACTAGTCCTGTTGGCGCAAAATAACGACCCGCGGGTCCTGTAAACCAGAGCTGACCTGACGCGTCCTGAACATTATGACGACCTGCGTGCGGCCTGCGTGCGGCTGGGCAAAAGAAGAGGTCACACCGGGTCACGGCGAGGTCACCACCACCACCACGACCTGTTTAACGGCACCGAATAAAGTACTCGAGGAAAGTTATCTGGCGGAATGACCTTTTACTCTTGGTGTATTGTTTTAGCGGCGACACGTTACGAGGCTGCGGGCGGGGGGTGGCGTGGGGGGAGGGGGGGAGTCTTTACTATGCAGGCCAGGCGGGAAAAGTAGGTGTTTTCTGGCCACACACACACACACACACACACACACACACACACACACACACACACACACACACACACACAGACACACACAAACAAACACACACACACACACATTCCTTTAAAAACTACACCTTGGTGCACAAATTTTTACACAACTCGCACCACTACGGGCGCCATACATCCCGTTGTTGTGGCGCATCAATGAGTCAGTCAGTCCACAGGCAATGTGAAGACTCGTGAGTGTGATGGAATGCAGCCACGTACAGTCATGAATCATTATACCTGCGTGATGAGATCCAGCCCATCGAGAGCCTCCCGCCCAGGTATGCTGTCACTCAGATGCCTCAGCCTGATGTGCCAATCTGCTCTCATGCAAATAAAAGAGGGAGGCCGGAGGCTGGAGGAGCGGCGGCGGCAGAGGCGGCAGAAGTGGTGGTGGCGGTAATGGTGGTGGTGGTGGTGTAGTGGGTGAATTGTGAGCTGACTCACTCACTGCTATTTTTTATCAGATACTGGATCTTTGTTAAATTTCCTCTGAATCACGGAATTACTCTTAGAAATCACAGCTTTCACTTTTTACAACAAAACTGGCTGTAAGAAGATCTACTGAAATGCCGTCCTCCAAACATTAATCATTATCATAGAGCTTGCTAAAGTCACCGAGATACTGAGCTGTTTAACAAAGCAATGGGATGAGATGTAGTACGTACAAGCATGTTGATACAGGAGTACGAAAGGAAAAAGAGAAAAGAGAAGAGATAGGCTTTTAAGAAGACTCCTGGTACTTGTTTCCACGTATTATTGGTGCCATTGTTATTATTGGTATTTTTGTGCCTTTATAATGTTTGCCTTCCTTTTCCTTCCTAACTTTTTGTTTTGTTTTCTCTTTAATATTTAATTGTAATACTTTGGCATCACTACGTACTTTTGTCACATTAGTATGCAAGGTTAGCTCTGTATTGTGGCTTTGTGGTGTTTTGCATGCTAATTATTTCTTCATATTTATTTTGTGATGGAGAAACTCTAATATTACTACTTCCCTCATATTAACATGCAAAGCAGTTTAATGTTATGGTCCCTTATTTTTTCTCTCATTACATCTAATATCAGAGACCACAGATATGTGCTCTCCTGGGTGTAGTCCCTGTTGATGATGCACAAACCGAATTAGGCTATCACTAGAATTGTTAAAACACTCAACACACCAACCCAGCAAAGAATTCAAGCTAAAAACTATCAGATATATGTAAGGTATCCAGGACGACTAATCTGAACATGATCCTGTGTCTTCTTATTACATATGGCTATAGTTCGCGTGGCTAAAGGTTGTGATACGGAGAATGGATGATACAGAGCTGGACAGGGAGGGCAACAGTAGACTCGTATTATGAAACACTTCTTTGCTTCACCTCCACTATTTCATAAGGATTTACTTCAGTTGAAAGAAAATTTTTAAGGTGTTTTACGTTTCTAGAGGTAGTGACGATATTTTTACATCATTAACTGGAGAAACACTCTTGAAAACCCCGCTAAACATCTTTGTGGCCTTGGAAAATAGTCGTGGTGAGAGAGCAAACCGTTTCTAAATTCTGACCTTAGAAACACCATCAGCACCACCACCACCACCATCACCACCACCAATATCACCACCACTACCATTGTTACCATCGCTGCCCCAATGACATTAACGGCATCATTTGTTGTCCACGATGACTACCTCCTCCGTGAGTGTTTTTGTAGGGCGCCTCCATTAAGTTAAGTACCGCTATTTGTCTTGAGGGAGGGAACGCGGCTCGTCTTGGTGTAGTGAAGGGATGCACGGTCAAACTTTTCTGATTGTTGCCCAGATCCCAGGGTGCTTGCTTGCTGTGAACCTACGTGCTGACTCTCTCTCTCTCTCTCTCTCTCTCTCTCTCTCTCTCTCTCTCTCTCTCTCTCTCTCTCTCTCTCTCTCTCTCTCTCTCTCTCGTTAATCGTCTTCATGAATACACTTTTTTCATATAATTGATATTATTCTTATTAATCCTTTTGAACTGTTTTTTTTTTCTTTATTCTAGGTTGACATACTAATTCATTCATGTTTCTTCTGCAACTTCCCTTTTATCTGTCATTGTTGAACCAGCCTCCTTCACTCCAGTCTAACCCATCGACTTCACCTCAGCTCACTTGTCCTTTTAAATCAACCAGGTTAATTAATTCTGCCTCACGCCCCCGTCATGCGATAAATCTGTGAGGCGAGGCAGTCAGGAGCAAACAACACAGACACAGTTGGTTGAATAAGAAAATAATAACAAAAAAAATGGATAAGAAAAAAGGAAAAAAGAAAAGCATCTACATTTTCCGGAGCTACTCGTAAAGGGCTGAAACTTCGTGGAATATTGTTCTTTATTTTTACCTGCAATGTAAAGCAACGGTGTGTGTGTGTGTGTGTGTGTGTGTGTGTGTGTGTGTGTTTACCTCCATCCGTGCCAGCCAGCCAGCGTTCGGGTCCACTTATAATTTATGGCGTTAAGATATTCAGTTTGCGCAAGCAGTCAAATCAAGTGCAGATGCTTGTGTTTTTTTTTTTTTTTTTTTTTTTCCAGTGTGCGTTTGTTGTGCCGGTTTTTGGAGGGCTTATTATTGTTTTTGTTGTTGTTGTGGTGGTGGTGGTGGTGGTGGTGGTGAAGTGGTGTGGCAAGGTGTGGTGAGGTGTTTATGGTGCAATGCAAATGGTGCGGACTCTTGGGGATTTTTTCTTCTTCTTCCTCTTCCTCTTTCATCTCCTCCTCCTCCTCCTCTTCCTCCTCTTCCTCCTCTTCCTCCTCCTCCTCACCCACGTATTTGCTTTGCTTTTCTATTTTATCTTCATTTTTAATCTTCCTCGTCAACCTTGTCTCTTCGTCTTCTTTGTCCTCATCCTTTTTTTTTTCCTCTTTCTCCTTTTCGCCGTTGTTATTGTTGCCCCCTTGTTCTTGCTCTCTTTATATTATTTTTCCTCCTCCTCCTCCTCCTCCTCCTCCTCCTCCTCCTCCTCTTTCCACGTATGTATTTTCCTTTCCACCTCTTTCCCTTCCCTTTTTTTTTTCCATTTTCTGTTTGGTGTTACAGTTTCCCCCCACACCCTTCTCAAATAAAAAAAAGTTTGAATTTACCTTCATATTTCCCCGAAGGTTGTTATTTTGCGTTTTGTTTATGCTTTGTGTGTACGTATATATACCTAACCCTGTTTTATTTCTTTAGTTGTATTCATTTATTGTTTTCCATATATACTTTTTTTCCATTTCCAGCTATTTTCACACACACACACACACACACACACACACACACACACACACACACACACACACACACACACACACACACACACACACACATTCATTGGGGTAGGCGGACTGATGCTAGTGAAAAAGATTAGGGAAGTAGGAAAATGAGAGAGAGAGAGAGAGAGAGAGAGAGAGAGAGAGAGAGAGAGAGAGAGAGAGAGAGAGAGAGAGAGAGAGAGAAATAAAAAGAATTCTCGCTGTTGCTGCTCCGTAACAGGAGAGTGAAAAGAATATTTCGGGGAACGTTTTCAATATTCCGTTACTCGGAGGCGTGCTGATGCTCCCCCGCGTGTAGGTGTGTGTGTGTGTGTGTGTGTGTGTGTGTGTGTGTGTGTGTGTGTGTGAGTGTGTGTGATAAGAAGGAAACTTTTGTATTGGGAAGGATATATGCTGAGTCTTTTGTTTGTTTCTTTGTTTGTTTCTGTACAGAACGAGGAGAGAAGAAACTTAAAGAAGTGAGCTGGGGAACTCTTCCAAATAAGGGCTGATTATATTTGATTTATTTAGCAATTTCCCTGTGCAAAAAAAAAGAAAAGGAGAAAGAAACAATAGATCAATAGATTGATGAGAAATCTGTAAGAAACTGGTAAATTTATACCTCTAAAACAAACAGTGATAATGTGTGTGTGTGTGTGTGTGTGTGTGTGTGTGTGTGTTCACTGTCGCGGTCGTCTGCTGGTCACGTAGCCAGCCTTTTCCCTACGCGCGCTTAGTATTGAGAGGGTTAAAGTAGGATTGGAAAAACTTTTTATGGTATTATCATCATAATTTATTCACGCATTGTGTTATTACTCCCTAGTGCAGTGGTTTAATGTACATGTTATTACTCCCTAGTGCCATGGTTATAATTTTGTACTTTACATGGGAACTACAAACTCGTGTTAAAATTGTATAAGATTTAATGAACATTTATAAAGTTGAAGGAAAAAAACACCACTGACTTATACAACCAAATCAAATCAATGTGTGTGTGTGTGTGTGTGTGTGTGTGTGTGTGTGTGTGTGTGTGTGTGTGTGTGTGTGTGTGTGTGTGTGTGTGTGTGTGTGATGGACGATGCCTCAAAACTAACACGTGTCCACGGAGCAAACAATTAACACTATTAGAGTCTGTAACCGTGGCGGAAGTACAGAGCGGGACATAGCAGCCATGACAGATAAAATGACACGGTGCCTTTATGTAGGTAATTTGGCTAACTCTAAAAATAGCTCGCGTCATATCACTGCAAGGTTTTAGGCAGGGACTGTTACATATATGGGGAATGGACAGGGAGTCGAGAGGAGGGGGAAGAGCAGGATGAGTTAGAGGAGAGAGGGAGAGGGGTAGGGAAGCGTATGGTGTCTGCTTTATGGGGCTCAAGTTAATTAAATTTTTAGTTAATTAGATATTGATTCAAGGTGAGTGGTGGTGGACAGAAGGTAAGATACGAACCACAGTACGTACTCTTTGAACAAAGTAGTTTGGTGGTGGTGGTGGTGGTGGTGGTGGTGGTGGTGGGACCAAGAGAGAAGCATTGGTGATGGTAAATAAAAATAGGGGAAGATAACAATAGTGATGATAGAAGAGATAATGGTTGTGCTGGTGATGGTGGTGGTGATGGTGAGGGGAGCAGAAAGGACAGGGTTAAAAGTGTAGGTAGTCATGACAATGGTGACAATAATGGTAAAGAAAAAGATGGTTGTAGTGGTGAGGATAATGATGGTTATGAGAGTGGTGATGATGATGATGTTGATTCAAGGAGAGAATAATAGTGATGGTGATGGTAACTGATGATAATACTGATGATGATGATAATCTCTCTCTCTCTCTCTCTCTCTCTCTCTCTCTCTCTCTCT
>CM035189.1:13753520-13755165 GCA_020233015.1 Callinectes sapidus | reverse complement strand
TCTCTCTCTCTCTCTCTCTCTCTCTCTCTCTCTCTCTCTCTCTCTCTCTCTCTCTCTCTCTCTCTCTCTCTCTCTGTCTCTCTCTCTGTCTTTTCTTGTGCACGACGACTATGCCTTTATTCTACGTTGTTTATTTCTTGAGGAGAGACATCTTGAGACGCGTATGCAGAAAATGAGAATGAATATTTAGGTGGGAGAGAGAGAGAGAGAGAGAGAGAGAGAGAGAGAGAGAGAGAGAGAGAGAGAGAGAGAGAGAGAGAGAGAGAGAGAGTATGACTACACAAATAACATATAATGGAGGCTCAGAGGAGAGGGATCTACTTACAACACACACACACACACACACACACACACACACACACACACGATGATAAAGACACTTTTAGCACGTTTTAGTTGATGTTATTGGCATTTTCATTGGCGTTTTAATGTTTCCAGTGATAGTTTAGCAATAATTCTGCATCATGAATAAAAGAAACGGACTTGAGAAGCCGACTTATCTCTACGCCCTTTTGAAGTTTATAAGTGTTTGTAGTGCGGATCAGCGTGTGCATATTTGTTGAAAGCTATTGTAAGGATGATGCCAAAAACCTGATCAAGAGTGCTAGATGAAAAGTGACGCAGTTTGATATGTGCTAAAAAGGTCTACAATGAACATAGGGAAAGGGTGAAGTGATATACAATGGCCCATAAACAGCTGGTCTTTAGTAAGAGAATGAATTATTGTTGTTTTTTAAGTATCACTACTGTTAAGATTGTATGGTGTGTAATATTTTTTTTGGAAGACTGAAGAGACGGTAAAACGGATAGAAAAGGTGAGCGTCAAAGTCCATATTAATAGCATTTAGATTTTCCTGGATGTTTCTTTGATAAACGAGTGATAATTTAACATGTACTTTGCATCATCAGTGGAAAAGAAAAACACACTTGAAAGCTTTGTAATTCCTTGATATATTGTTTGGCAACTTCGCCTATTGTAGAAAAGATGGGTTTTTCACTGGCATTTTTAGGATTTTAATGATATTTCACTGTTTTTTGTGCACCCTCAGAGGTAAGAAAAAACACTCATGAAGATTTCATTATCTATCGATGTGGCCTTTGATAAAAGCTACATAAAACAGAACAAAGAATTAAGAATATGAACCAAATTTGCTATTAATTAAGATAAAAACATAAGTAAGAGCTGAACATTATAAAAAGAACTAAAATAAACATCCCTAATATATGCATTGCGTTAAATAAATCAGAACACGATAGAGATAATATAGTTTCAAAAGGTACCAGAAACCGATTGAAACACCCCTTTAATACCACCTCCAGCAGTACCTATAACTGCCTCCTAAATTCCTCATAGCTTGCCGTGGATTGGTCTCAACAAGGTCATAAGAAAGACATCGGGAACAGAGCAACATTGCGCACACAGCTGCTGGTCCATATGGCGAGGTCTGGAGGGCTGTGTTATGGGCAGTAAATGTTGGTGGTGGAGTGTTTTTGCTGAGGAGTACTTGGTAGGGTTCACGCCTCTTGTTTTGTGGCGTGTGTTGTTATAGAGGGAGTGTATGATCGTATGTGATTGATTGGGTTACTGTTGTTATTTTTTATTGTGTTTGGTGGTGCTGGGATCAGATTAGAAGTGTGAGACTGC
>CM035189.1:13743520-13751020 GCA_020233015.1 Callinectes sapidus | reverse complement strand
GAACTGTGCACCACGAAATTTATTCATTCATTTATCTATTTGATAAAGTTTATGCATCCACTCACTGCCCTACACTTCTTTGCCATGCATAGCATCATTTACCACGACACATTTATGTGGAGTCAGTAAGCATCCCTCATCACTAATCACTAGAGTGTGATGTACTGATCGCTCTTATCCAGCGCCAATGATGGACGCCGCCACTGCTGCTCTGGGCGCCGCTGTGGTGACTGTTTTGGTGTCACTAGGCACGTGTCACCCAGCACCACTTTCCTCATTGGCATGTGGAGACCCTGAGCCAGAACTTCCGAGTCCCACAACATCCTGCTCTAATGTGTTTATCACTTGGCACTTTATTTATATGAACCTTGCATGCTGCTGTGCCATGGCTTCCTTGCCTCGGCCTTTCCCTAACTCGTCTGCCTCAAGGTCATCATAATGATCACAGATGTCAGTGGCACCCGCCGTGGTATTGGTGTGTGTGTGTGTGTGTGTGTGTGTGTGGTGTATCTGGGCAGAGTGTGGTGTAGTGACTGTCCCCGGCAGTGTTGTATTTATAGCTACGGTGCCCATTATGCCACGTTTGCCCAGGAAGGCATCGAGCAACACACAGTTGTGAATGTGTAAACAATTTTGTGGCTGGCCATAATCTGCGGTGCATCGGTGGGCGGCGCGTGAGCCTTTGACGCATTGGGGGGTGGCAATGATGCGCACCACCACAATCTGCCATGGTGCTTTGAGTCGACCCCGAATTTTTTGTTTTTATTGAAACGTTCAGTGTTCCCATGGCCGCGTTTATGCATCCGTATAGTTACCGCGTTTTTTTTTTCCTATTCACGTATTTTTGTTTGTTTGGCACGGCGCGTTGAGCACGCCGCACTGGCACAATGCCGCGGCGCGAGGCGGCCCTGCGTGTGGCGCTTGGCTTGCGCCTCACTAATGGTCGCTGTCGATACCATGCATTATCGGAGAACAAAGCCAAAAAAAGACAAAGAATGTTTTCAAAATGGAGTAAAAATAAATACAATGCACTGTACATTCCATTAAATATTTGTTGTTGGAAGCAGGAAATGAGTGGGTCTGCTAGGCCCTGTTATCGGGATGTGTTTGTGTGTGTGTGTGTGTGTGTGTGTGTGTGCGTGCGTGTGCGAGCGCGCACGCTTACGAGGGGAGAGTGTTCATGTGTGGTGGCATGGATGCATGAACTGGTCAGGTAGCGTAAGCACAGTGTTTCGAACGGCTTTGTTAAATTGTTTTCCTTTTTTTTTTTCTTGGCACATCTGCTATTCTGCTTAGCCCAAAAGGTGACACATTGCTTCACTGAAGAATTAATTACCTGGCGGGTTATGTACTTTGTTACTTATGAACTGCCTTTTCTCGACATTTTCCGTTTTCTAGCAATCCTCGGGACAAATCTCGTGTTGGAGCGGAATGGGATTTTTGGAGGATTAATGGGAAGGCGACAGTAATGAGTCCCTTGTGTGCGTGATGTTAGACCCGTGCCGCGGGGGGCGCCATCTTGCAGTGCTTGCAACCCCACTCTGCGAACGAAAGCGAATCACCCTCCGGAGACGTATCAGGCGCTGCACGGACCGTCACGTATAACCCACCAACATTTTTATGCCTCACTGTGTTCTTATATATATATAATGCAATTTCACTGGCATCTCCTTTATGGTGATTTGTGTGAGCCCATTAGCTGCGGGCGAGGAGTGCTGTGCCTCACACCTACACCCTAACAATGGCCGCGTCCTCCCGGCACCCGCGGCCTGTGTTGCTATTCTGATCCTCGCCTCGCCTCGGGTAATGGCCCCAAATGCACCCTAAATGCACCGCCACCCCGTCTTGCCCGCGGCCTCAGCTGGGCGAGGTATTGTGAAAAGATTTTATTTCCCAAGCGACCGTGAGTAAATCTTTTATTGAAGCGGCTGTTGATCCATGACGGAGGCCAGCCAGTCAACCCGCCAGCCACCCAGCTTCCCTTCCTTTCTGCCTTCCCTCGTCCAGCCTCCTTGCCGGCCACTCCCTTGGGTCACACTCGCTCACAGTCAGAAAGATACCCACGCAGATATGTACACGTTCAGCCAAATCCAGTGGGGGACATAAACCAAGGTGGAAAGTGCCCCCCAAAAGAAAGAAAAAATATATATGACTAGTATTGTTCGTCCTAACGCTCCGACTACCGTCTTCTCTGGGCCGCTTCTCCACGTCCTCATTACATTTAACGACTCTTTAGTTTTCCCTTTCCGGTGATCGCAGCGGAGGGAAAACGGGCGCACTCTCCTCCCTTGCATGCCAGAGCTATTTTTGTGCTTCTATTTTTCAGTTACCCGTTAGAAAAAAAAAGAGAAAGAAAACGGTACATGTAATTCGTACTAGCATGGGAGTATACTCGTACGTTTTCCGAATGTTCGTAGCATTTTCATTGTTTTTCGAGGGCCGGAGGAGGAGGAGCGGGAGGTGTGAGAGGGCGATGAGTATCTGCAGGCAACGTAATAATGGGCTTTTCATTGTCTTAAGCTGTAGTGTGGGCGATAAATTTAAGCGGATCATGGAGATGTATTGAAGGCTTAAGGAGCTCCTGGCCTGCGTTATCTGTCTGTCTGTGTGTGTGTGTGTGTGTGTGTGTGTGTGTGTGTGTGTGTGTGTGTGTGTGTGTTTAAACCGACCACTAGTAGTTCTATATCTGCACCAGATGAACACTTGATAATGATAGCCGTAGTGCCGATGATGAGAAACAATCCATTGTAAGTAAACTGGTGCTTATCGACATGGCGTGGGCTCAACACTGACAAGTAACCGAGCAACATGACCCAGATCCAATAGGCGGTGAGGTGGCGGGCATTGACCAGACAGAGGGGCGGACTAAGGGCTTAACGTGATCACGGCCTGTTGCCAATTGAAGTGACTTTAGGGAGGCAGAGCAACAAGAGTCATTCCACTGGGTTTCGGAGGGAGTAAAGACTGGATTAGTACACGAATATCTTCACTCTCTCTTTTTTACTTTGAAAATTGGTAAAGATGAGAACATAACAAGGAGAATTAATTTAGTTTGAAATGAAACACGCAAGTTCACTTACTAATGGTAACTAAATTAAGAGGAAAAATGTCTCACTTCATGTCAATTCCTAAAAGACAAGAAAAAAATGTATTTATCTATTTTCTATACATTGCCAAGGAGGAATCAAGCAGAAGTGTGGTAAATGGCTTTTTTCTGGTCTTTCACTCTTATATGCAGCATTTCACTGTAAGAAACCCTTGTAGAAACGTATTACAAGCACTTGCAAGGAAAAAAAGGGGATTCAAAAGTAGATTTTTAAGTATAAAGCCAATCATTGCTTTCTGACAGCTGTAGAAGAAAGGAAATAAATCACATTCCTTTATGCATAGAAGTAATGATGTCATATCAGTAAGACGATGTACAAAATCCTTGCAAACATATAAAAGAAAAAAAAAGAAGATTGAGAGAAAACTTTCCAAACATAGATCAGGTATAACATTGGCTACAGAGAAAAAAGAAATGTCTCAGAGTATGTTTTCCTTTTTTTTGTGATGAGTGAGGCAGGTGTCAGTGAATTGTTAGGGGAAGAAGTAATACGTGGTGGAGGAGATCCTTCAGTAACAGACAGTTTGGTAATGAGTGGGTCAGTGTTGGCCAATGGGAGGTGCATGGCGTTCAATACCTCGGGTCATTAGGTGGCACAAAAGGGTCAGATCCTTCACTGCGTCTGTCCTCGTGACGCTAATGATAGGAGGGCGCACAAAGGAAGGATATGGGACTGTCCCCTGACTCTGCCGCCGCCTGATGGATCCTGCTGTCACCGTAAGGAAGGGCAGATATCAGGAATGGAGTGTTATTCTTCATGTTTCCCTCGGCTTTAATTGAAAGGCTTGCCGTGATAGGATCGCCAATGAAAAGTATTACTCCTTCCATTCCTGGCGCTGATTGGATCCGGCGTTAGTAAGCCTGGGTGTGATTGGCGGAGGAAATTAGGTCACGATCAGGTAGGCTGGGTGTGATTGGGTGGCTATACCTGATAGGGAAGGGACACAGACCCGGATGTATTAGCTGTAGTCTTACCAGGGACCCTTTATAGCCCTTGTCCTGTTCCCTTATTGACTCCTCGTCACCTTGCTTACACCTACACCTGCTGGGACACTCCACACCTGCCAGTACACCTCCATATAGTCATTGGCGATAGTTACATTGTGTTCTCCCATAAGTTCATTTCTCATTTTGTTGTTTCTTCTTCTTCTTCTTCTTCTTCTTCTTCTTCTTCTTCTTCTTCTTCTTCTTCTTCTTCTTCTTCTTCTTCTTCTTCTTCTTCTTCTTCTTACCTTTTTTCATTGTCCGTGTCTTCTGCATTCCCCTTCTTTCTTCTTCCTCTTCCCTCTCAGTCTTGTAATTAATTGTTTTCCATTCCCTCATTTCGTGTGTCATTGAAGTTAAACAATTGTGTTAATGTATAGTACGTATTTTGTATCATCCCTCCTGTGTGGTGATCTTAAAATACGTAATTCCGTTCGGTTTATAGTCGTGACGTACGTATATTTATACTTTATGATAACGTATTTACATATTTTACGATATATTTGTAATTCTAAGAAGTGCTGTCAGTTTCACTCGAGGTTTCCTTAATCAATGTTGTATGCTGACTTTATATATTTCCTTCATATTGCATAGCCCATCGGTGTTCACTTCCCTTACATTATTGGGAAGCCGCACCACACCACGCTGAGTCGCCCTCTCACTTCCCACACCTGTAATTCATATATTCTGGCTCGCTTACTTTATTTGGAAGTCCTGTCTTGTGCCTCTCACCAGATCTGAAAGTTCTATCTGCCGGCTCTCACCGCGCTGAATGCCCTGTCTTTCCGCCTCCAGTGGTGGTGGGGGGGGAGGGGGGGGAAAGGGGACTCCAAACTTCCGCCGTGGAAAATATTTTTGGTTCGTCTCTGGGTACGACGACGCCGTCATATTTTCTTAGAGACATCCAGGCTGCCTCTCCTTTAGACGTGGCTATGGCGGCGCGACGTTTGTCATACTTTGCGAGAAGGGTAGGCCGGGGAGAGGTGGGAGGCTGGCTGGCTGGCTGGCTGGCTGGCTGGCTGGCTGGCTGGCGGCTGTGAGTGAGAGAGGCGCAGGACACTCCACCACTCCACTCACTGCAGGGGTGTGTGAGTGCTGGTGGTTAGTGCCCTTGTCCGCCTCCTCTGTACCTTCCTCTCCCTTTTGTCCTGGGGAGAGGAGGGAGAGGGAGGTAGTGAGGGAAAAGATGCGTTTGGCGGCGGCTCCGTGGCTCTGTCTGTGATTTGTTATGTGACTCTGCCTTATAAGTAGTGTTGTCATTCGCCCTCAATAGCTGGGCTTCCATCACATTGATCTCTCTAATTTTTTTATTGATTCTAGTTCAGCAAGGTATTTGAAGGCTACCTTGTTGTTTTTACGGTTTTAAGCCTCCTGCTCTGTATTTTACTAGTGATTTATAGATATTTTACAAATATTTATTTATCATTGTTACTTCCATTCATTTATATATATATATCTTCTTGGGGGATAAGATATAATAATTCTTATTTATTCATGTATCATTTTTCATTATCTTGCCAGCTAATTAATGTCATTTTTATTATGACACTAGAAAGCAAGACTAACCTTTACATCTTAATGACAAAGCTTAACACACATCACCAGTGCTACCGCGGCCCCCTGGAGTCCTGAAAGGGGAAGGCTCTACGCTCTTTACCTTACCGCCTTGCTTCGCCGCCTCCAGATCGAGCAGGGAGCACCCGTGAAATTTATAGATGACACAATATTCATAGAGTAGCGTTGTAGATCAGGCGAGATGCGGATGACTTACCACAGATTGGACCACACCATTACCCTTATTGATGGAGGCAAAGTTCCCAGTCTTCATTCAAGCTCAGATCCGATAGATGGCATTACTGTGCGGGCTGGAACAAAGGAAGAGTAATTTCGAGTGATGCTGCAACACTCTGGGATACGTATTGTGTTTCCTTATCTTGTATCTCTCCAAAGGCTCCTGTGGAGGTTCCTGGAGGTTTTCAGGGATGTTCTCATGGTTCTGGCGGTTGTTCAGCTGTTCACCAGTTTAATTTTTCTTTGTTAACGTTCAGAGTTTAGTAAAAAATAGGCTTTGCTTGAACATATTCGTACATTTTTGTATGTATCGATGGCTGGGAAGCTACCAGAGGGAAAAAGCAAGTAAGTAAGCAGGAATTTTATGGTTGCTGCTAAGATAGGTATGGAAAAAAGTAAAAAAGCAATAGGGAAAGACAGGAAAGTCCAAGATAAAAGAAACTGACCCACTATGGCGACCTGCAGCTTGTACAAACACCAGAAAAGTGAAAAAAAAGGCGTAATATGAACTAAAAAAGACACAATGTAGCTCCATTTGATTTATGTAACCTTTGAAAATAGACCTTATGAGTACAGGAGATCTAGGGTGTTATTATAAGATTATTTTGATCCTTACATGTCCTGAGCGAGGGTGTGAGGGATGAATGATGTGAAAGAAGGCGAGGCTGCGCGTTGGTGTGATGGGACAAGGTCATTAAGAGCAATTTCATCACCGTGACAGATTCGTGAATTATGGAAATGGTCATAATTTATCTCACACTGGCGCGTCCTCTCTTTAACTCCGCCTCGCCTCGCTTCTACTTGACGGTCTTGTCCCTGGTCTTAGTGTACGTTCTCTCTCTCTCTCTCTCTCTCTCTCTCTCTCTCTCTCTCTCTCTCTCTCTCTCTCTCTCTCTCTCTCATTCAGTTAATCGTGTTCTCTCAGATATATTTTCCTCATTTAATCCTTATTATTATTATTGTTATTACCATTATTATTATTATTATTATTATTATTATTATTATTATTATTATTATTATTATTATTATTATTATCATCATCATTATTATTATTATTATCATCATCATCATCATCACTAATCGCTATCTAGATCCCTTTCTTCATTATCTTTCTTTCCACACTCCACTATAATCCTTTCTTAATTATGTATATATATTTCTTGTCTCCTTCCCATTCCTTCCATTTTTCCCTGCAAAATCTTCCGAGCTCTTCACGTTCTCACCCCCAACCCTCCTCCCCCAACCTCCCCCGAATCACCTTTCCTTCTACAACCATCCCTCACCCCACCCTCTCCTGTCCTTCACCCCACTCCCCCTACTCTGTCCTACTCTGTCCAACACCCCCTATCGCACGTACATTCCCAGCCACATGTCACCGCTGATAGCAGTCCAATCGGGTGCAGGCAGCCCCGCCACCCTATCACGCGCCACCCTGTTGGTTCCTCGTCGGGCTGTTAACTGCTGGTTATACGGACACAAAACAAACAGGCGCCATCTAACTTTTCGCCGCGGGTCAG
Source organism: Callinectes sapidus (assembly GCA_020233015.1). Classification (NCBI taxonomy): domain Eukaryota; kingdom Metazoa; phylum Arthropoda; class Malacostraca; order Decapoda; family Portunidae; genus Callinectes; species Callinectes sapidus. The sequence continues at coordinate 13,743,622 of CM035189.1, read as the reverse complement.
TTAGGCAGGCAACCTACAGCCGCAGGTTATGTGGAGAGAGAAAGAGGGGACAGAAACGAAAAAAAAAAAAAAAAAAAAAAAAAGAGAGAGAGAGAGAGAGAG
>CM035189.1:13629284-13643299 GCA_020233015.1 Callinectes sapidus | reverse complement strand
CCTCTTCCCTAGCCATGCCTTTACGCCTTCCTTTCCCCTCCTCTCCTGCTTTTCATTTACATTCAGTCAGTCAGTCAGTCACTCAAAATTTGGTAATACAGTTAGTTTATCAGTCAGTCCAACAACACACAGTATGGTTCAGTTTTCTTCCTTTGTCTCCCCTTCTTATGACTTGCAATGCATTTTTTTTCCCCCCTCTTATCTCTCTTTTTTCCCTTCCCTACGTTTCCCCATCACTTGTGCAGCTTCCATTTACTCGTTCGCAGGGCATCCATCTTTCCATCCTACATCCATTTGTCTCTCCTTCCCTTTTTTATTACATTTTTATTCTTAGGTTAGTGTTATCCTTCTATTATTATTTTTTTTCTCTCTCTTACTCTTCCTCTTATTTTTCTGTCATCCTCGTAGCGAATCGTTGTAATCTCTTTTAAAGGCGCGTGTCGTCATGTCTTTTGCTTCAACACATTTATCTTGAAAGATGCCCAACAACATTGATCCTTAGAGCGGCGTAAACAGGGGAGGCAGGCGTACGTGCGTGTGTGTGTGTGTGTGTGTGGGTTTGGAGACGGTGAAGAACATTGATCTCTAGCGACATAAACAAGAAACGTACATGTGTGTGTGTGTGTGTGTGTGTGTGTGTGCGTGTGTGCGTGTGTGTGTGTTTAGACCAAGATATACATGTATGCGTGCACGTCTTTCTCCTTGAGTCTGAATAACGCCTCATGTACAAAACAATTTTACCGTCGGACTGGCATGCGAGTCCTCCGTCTCCCCCCCTCCCCCCTGCTCGATCCTTCCTTCCCGCTCTCCCGCTCCCTCGCCCTCCCGCCTCGGCCTGGCAGGGAGGGAGGGAGGGAGGGAGGGAGGGAGCCTTTGAGCACGCCGGCAAATGCACTCCCAGGCCGTGCGTCGCCGTGCCGGGCTGCGGGTCCTGCTGTATACACTCTGCTCCGCCTTCTGCTCGCCTGCATCAAAGGACCAGGCAGACAAACAGGATTGGAAAATGTCTTGTGTCCGACCATCTCTCTTCTTCCTCCTCCTCCTCCTCCTCCTCCTCCTCCTCCACCTCCTCCTCCTCCTCCCTGCCCTGCCCTGCCCTGCCGCTCACTGACTGACTCCCTCCCTGCCGCCGCTTGCTTTTGTTGTACAGGGATAAGTGTATGTGTGTGTGCTTAATTCTGTAATGATGTATGTAACGCCTTGATTCTCGTATATCAGCATTTCTCTAGCAATGTATATTATATTCTGTTTATAGGGAGGGTGAATGGGAGATAACTACGAGCTGTGTTCTCTTTCTTTTCTCTTTGTCTCTTTACAAAACAGTGGAGGGATAAATGTAACGTCTTCTAGCCTATCCATCAGCTTCTTTCTAGGCCACTGCACTTTATTTGTAGGTGATGGGTTGTGAAAAGAAAGAGAGGGAGAAACAAAGAGGCTACGAACCCCACGCTATTCCTTCCGTAATGGCCCTATTGACTCGGAATGGCTGGCGCGTGCCTTCGTTCAGTTAAACCTAAATCCAGACACAATAGTCGACTGTTTTTCATTTGTGATGGTCATGGGTTGCGCGAGACGGACAGCTCGGTCGCCGCTGCTGCTCCGGCTCGTGGCTTGTGTGTGTGTATTATTTCCACCAAACATCATCCCGCGGCGCGACAAATGGCTGGCCAGTGTTTGTCGCGGCAGTCGCTGGCGTGCAGTGGCAGCAATTCTTGACTTAACGTAGTGTTCATTCCTTTCAATTTCGTTCTTTCACTCGATTTAAACGTGACGTGAATTGGTGGATAATTTCTCGATTAAGTCATGGTGTCTTTATTTACAATGAGAGCAGTTTGTTATCTATCCACGCACTTCCTTTTGATGAATTGAATAAGTTCTGATCTTTTAGGTTAAAGGTGAAATATAGACTGAAAATTGAGGTTGGTACGAAAATAAACTATGAATTTTTTGTTGGTTTGTACAATTAAAACTATAAGGTAACACAACGCCGACAAACAATAACCGTTTGCGGCGCCTGCTGGTGTGGAAAGTTTAATTCCGAAGTTCACTCTAAACTAAAACCTTCAAAAACTATTTGCACTAAACAGGAACGTGTATTTCTGCACGGCAAGCGAAAGCAGTGTGCAGCGGACCAACCTCTTGCGGAGTCGTCTGACACGCGGGGAACCTCGCCACTCGTAAAACTCGGCGATCATAGTGGAAAGGGAACAAAAACCAGAACAGAGGAAGTGGCCGGCGGTGCGTGCTGATGTGAGGCGCCCCCGTGACCGCCTCAGCCTCAAGACTACCACACCTCCATCTGTTGTGGCAGCGGGCTGAGGGTGGGGGGTAGGGGGAGGGGCTGTGGGGAGCGGGGATAAGGGGGTAAGCGTGGATGATAACATGTTTTTTGGGAGAAATACAAGACATATTAATGGGCATCCACTTTGGGTAACGGTTCCCAAATGTGTGGGCTTTCAAATAGGAGGTCTCCATCAGGTGGTCTCCTTTAGCCCATAAATTCCCGTAAAAAGCCCACATTGTTTAAATAAAAAGAAAGTTTACTGATTGCGAGAACAATGTGTGAATCATTGTTCCTGCCTTGCTTCACGCTGTTCCCGGTGAGTCACAGCAAGGAATGAGTCAGATGTGTGCCACCTACAGTACAGTGTGTGTTTGTGTGTGTGTGTGTGTGTGTGTGTGTGTGTGGAGGTAGCCTATGTTACTACGAGGCCGCCTTCTTATACCGTACCGCTGTCCACCGCCGTCGTCAGGCTGTTTGAAAATCCCCCGTCCCCGGCTGGTCCCTCTGGCGCTGCTCCTGTGTCTGGTCCAGCTTGCATTCGGTGGTACTTTGTGAGCCGCTTTGTCTCCAGATGCACCTTTTATCTGGCTGTGTTGGCAAAGAGTCTCCTCGCTGCCTTCCTCCCTCCCTTACCCCCCCCCCCTTCCCCGTCCCAGCTCACCCTCTCCCTTACCCCTTACCCATTCTCTCCCATCCCATCCCATCCCATCCCATCCCACCGCAGGCCGTCCAGAACGCTGCTGCTGTGAGAGGAGAGAGGAGAGGAGGCCGGCCGTGTAATAATATAGATTTTGCGTGGGGAGGAAAAGTCTAGTTTGTTTTAAATTTTCCTGGAAAGTTCAGCTAACAATATATCTTTTTTTTTTCTGTCCTAAATCCTTAGTCTCTCTCTCTCTCTCTCTCTCTCTCTCTCTCTCTCTCTCTCTCTCTCTCTCTCTCTCTCTCTCTCTCTCTCTCTCTCTCTCTCTCTCTCTCTCTCTCTCTCTCTCTCTCTCTCTCTCTCTCTCTCTCTCTCTCTCTCTCTCTCTCTCTCTCTCTCTCTCTCTGTGCTGTGCTTTTGTTGAAGTAATAGTCGGCAGTAAATGTGTGTCATGCTGCAACACCATTTTGTTGTATGTGTTTGGCAGCATTGTTTGTTCAGCCTGATGGTGGCACGCTCAGTCAAGGTAATTATTGGTGCTTCCTACAAAGAAAACATATTTTAGGGTAACTACTGAGCGTGCCGGGGTTAAACAGTGAGTGTGTAGTATTTCCTTGCTGTGTGTGTGTGTGAGGATGGAATGGGGTTGAATGCTTGAAATGTACGTTGAGTAGTGTTTGGATGCTGTGTATGTGTGTGTGTGTGTGTGTGTGGTAAGCTCACACATGTCACACATACGGAAAGAGCAGCAGCAGCAGCAGGGGAAAAAAAAAATAGTAATGGTGCAAAGATAAGGAGCCACTGTCAGTTATCAGAAGTGTTAGAGTCTTCCTCGACAACGTTTGGCAGACTGTGAGTGAAGTTAAGGTGGTCTGCATGGGTGTTTGTGTGATTGAATCGTAGTGTAACAAGATTAATGGCCTTTGGAAGTATAATAGGAGCTCAAAGCCTTTCAGAATAAGAGCCCAGCGGAATATTCCGTGCACTCTACATTCATTGGCTCCTCCTTCACTATAATTAGGTCATGAGGAGACGCACCGAATGGAAAAAGAAAATATTTTAGTGTGTCTCCCGTGGTATGTAAACATCATCACTCCCTGTCGTGTATTCCACCCTCTGCCAGAAAGATGTGCATTGTCTCCCATCGTCTCCCCTGCCACTCTGCCTCCTCCAAGTACTGCCCCACACTCCATCCCATCCTACCCCCCAAAACCCGTCACTAATCTGGGACTGGTAAAGCTCCCACCACCACACTGCTCAACGCCTCGTCCTTACAACCATCAGTCTTCATATTAACCTCCTCAGTACTGGGACTTACTTTTACCACGATTTTATTGACATTAACGAGGGTCTATGGAGGGAAGAAGATTAATGGCCAGAGTCCTCACCGTTTTAATCCTTACAAAATTATCTGAGGGTGTATAAAGTTGACAAATAATAAGCAGAATGAATATGAAAAGGCGTCCCAGTACTGAATGTGGTTAAGGGATGTACTGACGGGGTATTTGGCAGTTTTTAGTACTCATAACTTAGAATTCCTCCCGTTCTTGCCACAGTTCCCTTTAGTGGGATTGTAATTAGAGTCATTTTTAGCGGAGGATTTAGTAGTATTGATGTCATTTTGGCGATTTTACAAGTAGGGTTTCAGTGTGGGTTTGGTGAGGATTCTTGGTGCGTTTGAGGGAAAAAAGATGACGTAAATGGGAACACTAACTCATTCTTTGGTGCGAGGGAATAGAGAGAGAGAGAGGGACGGACAAACTTTTCCCTTCGCCGCCGGCTTACCTGGCAGGGAAGGAGGGGAGGAGAAGGACCGACCCTCAGTGCGCTCACGGCCACGCACAGAGAGAGAGAGAGAGAGAGAGAGAGAGAGAGAGAGAGAGAGAGAGAGAGAGAGTTTTGACAACGAACATATGAACACAACTATAGTACCACACACACACACACACACACACACACACACACACACACACACACACACACTGACAGACACGCAGACAAACGCCATCTCCCCAAGTCGAAACAAAGACAGGAATCGCGAGAAGCTTTTAAAAGATAAACATCCCTTGTGTTTGGGGAGGGCGAGTCAAGTGCACCATGGCTCTCCCGGCCGAGTGAAGTTAAAGTTTGTTGAGCCGCTAGAGAGAAAAGATCAACGTTTGTCTCGAATAGAGGATAGGAAGGAAGAGAAACGGGGCCAAGGGTACGGAGAGGGAGAGAGAGAGAGAGAGAGAGAGAGAGAGAGAGAGAGAGAGAGAGAGAGAGAGAGAGAGAGAGAGAGAGAGAGAGAGAGAGAGAGAGAGAGAGAGAGAGAGAGAGAGAGAGAGATTGATGCTTTAGAAATTAACATATGTAACTTTACAATCGGTTAAATGAAAAAGACATAGAAAAAAAATATCTTAAAAGCCAACACTCAATTATTTTTCATATAACTTAGTGTTATAAATGACTATTAACGGCATTGATATGTGGCCATTTGGAGATCATATTTCTACGACTCATTGATGATATTGCTTTAACATTTTCAATTGATCTATGTTTCTCCTCTGTTTTTGCTCTTGTCATTGTTATTGTTCTCTTCCGCCTCTGTCATCTATTTTTTATTCTTTTCTGTCCTCTCCTTTTTATATTTATCTCCTCCTCCTCCTCCTCCTCCTCCTCCTCCTCCTCCTCCTCCTCCTGATCCTGGGACTCATTGCTCTTCCCGCGGGTCACCTTCAGAATTAACAAATAATCAAGAATTCTCGCTGATTGAGACAGCTATCAGTCATTCATTACGGCACAGCGGCGGCGGGTTATCAATGGCTTTATAATGAGACGGGTCGATCTGATGCACACCCCCACCCACCCCCCGCCCGCTCTCCCACCATCCCCGTCCTCATCCCTGCCTCGACACAGCTTCACCTCTGCCTTACCTTACCTTACTTAGACACCACACTCGCTCATTTCATCTCACCCATTCCTCATCGTCTTCGTTGTCATTCTTATGTTACTGTCATCACCACCTCTAATGTCTCTCATATGACTCTAGATTTGAATTTGTACGTGTTATTCTCTCTCTCTCTCTCTCTCTCTCTCTCTCTCTCTCTCTCTCTCTCTCTCTCTCTCTCTCTCTCTCGACCCTTTTTCCCCTCTTTTCGTCATATTCTGGCTGCACGTGCGCGGACACTGAAGATACCAATCCTCACTAAGAGCAGATGTCCCTGGAGGAAAAAGGTCATCATCTCCACCTTTGTTTTCCTTCCATTTTACCTCTCGGGGAAGAAAATGTAAAATAGAATATTCGGACCCCAAAAGTCAGTGGGGCTGGCAGTCGTGAACCTGTGACCCCGTGACTCCTCTCTGCTGCCGCCGCCGCCGCTGTATGTAGAGCCGAGAATTCCCGCGCCCTACACCAAGCAAGGTATGGCTGAAAAATTGCACAACTTTTAAAAGGCTTTACCAATCTCGCATATTCCTTTACTGCTGCGCGTATTTTTGTGTTTGGCTTTATTCCGTATTGTTATTGTCAGACGCTCGTTATGCTTCGCCGGGCAGCCTCGGGAGCAGCGACAAGCAAACAACCTGCTTTTAAAACATACACACACACACACACACACACACACACACACACACACACACACACACACACACACACACATGCACGCACAATGAATTCAATTTGGGTCACTAGGTGTTAGCACCATCACTAACCTACACAGCACGGCCTCACCCATACTCCCAGCCTCCTTTCAGTACCTCTATAGCCCTACAAGGCGCAGAGGGGCGTCAGGCACCATGCTGGGCTGTGAGGGAGGACCAGTATGTAGGATTTTATTCTGAAACACTTCTCTGTGTTGCACCTCCACCATTTTCAGAGCTACACCGATTTTTAAGGCTGTATTTGTCTACTTTACACAAGATAGATTAACCAAATGTCCTTTTTATGCGAGAAGAGAGTCCAGCCAAGTGAAAAATAAAAAGTAGTTAAATGAAATGCCAACTGAGGTGCCAGTCCCCTCCAAAAAATTATATTAGATTGTTTTTTTCTTTCTTCTTTTCATTCTATATTATTAAGAAGAGGAGAAACAGTCTTGGTAAGGTGCTAAGCTTAATCATTATCTAGGGTAAGAGAAAGCAGACCTACTCTAAACACTACTCATACTCTTACCCCTGGAAACTCTTTGTTCTTGGCGCCATACAGGGACTGCTACACTTTACAGCACAGAGGAGTCATGAAGGTTTTAGTGTGTGGGGGCGGGGAGGAGGAAGAGGAGGAGGAGGGTGTCAGATTTACAGGACTTGTCTGGAGCACTCGATGGGTTCCGGGAGCACAGCCTTGTATTGTCAGGGTAACACGCTCCTCTTGTGCTCTGTAGTGACTCTCCCGCTGTCAGGATCTTGTACCGACGTGTGCTGTGAACCTGAAGCCACGCGGGAACACGGGAGGGCTGTACAGAGGCGGGAGAAAAATAGTGAGGCGCCACCCCGGGAGGAGACTGCGAGAATAGAGGAGTAAAAGGAAAGACTGTGAAGAAAACGCATGAGAAAGAAGGAAAGAATTGGTGTTTTCTCTTTTTTCCCACTCTCTTTTCTTTCTCTCTACATTTCATCCTTTCCCTTCACTTTTCTCATTCTCACTTCGCTGATTTACCTACATGTTGTTGTGTTTCCTTGCATTTCGCCCTGTTTTACTGTTCTTTTAAGTATTATCGGTATTGTTTTAGGAGTTTGTGTCAAGTGGGTGTGTGGGGAGGGAGAAGGGGAGAGGGGGAGAGAAGAGGCGTGTTCATGGATGTGTTGTTATTGTTGTTTTGCTGCTATGAGGGTATTGGCGATGTTGTGTGGCTTGGAAATGTGGATGTTTGTGGCGGCGTATTGGGTGAGGAAGGCGTCGTAAGGAATTGGGGGTGACTGGGGTGATGGGGTGACAGGGATGAGGACTGAGGGAGGGAACAGCAGGAGACAGGTAACTAGTGAGGGAAACATGAACTGGATGAGACAAGGAATATAGGGTAAAGGATGACGAGGACGAGACGAAGAGTGGAGAATAAAGAAGGGGAGATTTTGAGGGACGAGTGAAAGAAAATGGATGACTTAAAAGACCAAGCAAAGAAGGTGACCGACCATGAAGGATGACGGATGAATGAGAGAGACGGAACGTGATCTCAGGACAAGGAGTGAGTGAGAATAGATGAGAGATCAAGAGAGACGGGCTGATGGATGCGTGACTAAGAGAGAAGGATGACGGGCGGTGATTGGGAAGTGACAGATGAGAGACAGTGAATTAGGGTTAAGGGGTGAGGGAGTGACAGCTTATGGAGGATACAGACAAACAGACAGAGGAGAGGTTACAATGAGACCTGACATGAGCTACATCTCTATATTTCCATTTGCGTGACATGAATAAAGTTCGGACTGTGTGTGTGTGTGTGTGTGTGTGTGTGTGTGTGTGTGTGTGTCCTCAGTGAGTGTGTTGCCTGCTTACTATGGTGGTGGTGGTGGTGGTGACTTTAAGTGAAGACAGCATAGCACAACTTAGCTTTATATAAATTATATCATATCTACCCTAACATAATTTTACCTTACCTTACAATATAACCAAGCCTTACCTTACCTTACTTAACCTAACCTACCCTAACCTTACCAACTTAACCTCATCTTCCGTATACTAAATCATATCATGTATAATAATATAATATAAGGTTAATTTATTTTATCCTACGATACCTTACCTAACCTGAATTAACCTCTCACCTCACCTCACCTCACCTCACCACCGACAGGCAGGGCAGTGTTGTAAGGTATTTGGATTTCTCTGTGCCTGTGTTTGGGTCAGTCACCTCAGTTAAGCTTTACTTACGCTTCATTGCTTCAGCTTCCGTTCATTTGCATATAAATTGAAAAAAGTCCCCGTGATAAAAAGTAAAGGAGATGGACGAGCAAACCTTTGATTTTGAATAGTAAAAGTTTGTGTGCATGTCTTTTTTTTTTTTCATTTTTCATACATACGTAACGCAAAGAAAAATAAAAGTTTAAACATGCGAAGAGAAAAAAATATGCCTGTGAAATTTAGTAGCGCAAAGCAGTTGACGTGAGAAAAAAACAACAACAAAAAAAAACATACATGAAATAAAGAAAAAGAATGTTTACAGCAGTATATTCACGAACAGCGTAATGAAAATATTGACGATTTATTAAGCAATTTCTACAGTGCAATCGAGATGGTATGTCTGATTACACGCGATTACTGACTGTTTGAGCGGCGCTGAATGAGAGCACGAGAACCCCCGATGTCCCTGATGAACGTGATTGCAAGGAGAAAAAAACATTACTAATAGATAAGGACGAGTTTTATTACTTGTTTTTTATTCTAATTAGGGTTAATTGATGTGTACAGTTTTGCTAATGTGTGTCGGGGGTGTGGTATAGAGTGGGGGGAGGGGGGGAGGGGGTGTGTGCATGTGTGTGTGTGGGGGGGGGGGGGATCAAAACGATGTAAGGACAGAGGAGAGAAAGGATGGGATTAAAACACACACACACACACACACACACACGCACGCACGCACGGATGCAGCAATGTTATTTTTAGTAAAAGTTTCCCTTCCTTATAAACGCACATAATTTTTCCTTTTAATTCATTTTTTGGGCTGAGCATAAAATTCTATCGGATTGGATTTTAGGAGCAGTATTATTTACCTCTTCTTTTTTCTTTACAAATCCCTCACCAACTGAACCATTTCCTATACTAAATGTTCTCAAGGAAGGTCGGAAAGAGGAAGAGAAGAAATTAGCCGATCTCATCATAAGTGAACCTCTAAAATGTGCCTCAGTGTAGGGTTCGCGAAAAGGAATTATTATCTCTATACATTATTACCGAGAAAGAATCACTGTTTAATTCTAGCCAAGCTCCCTTTGAAATATACATTACAAGAATTGCGGTTTAAGTGATTTAGTTCGGGAAGTGAGTAATCCGTTGAAGGGTCTTGGTAATCTAAATGCATGGTTGATCTGTAGAGAGAGAGAGAGAGAGAGAGAGAGAGAGAGAGAGAGAGAGAGAGAGAGAGAGAGAGAGAGAGAGAGAGAGAGAGAGAGAGACAGAGACAGAGACAGACAGACACACAGAGATAGAGAGAGTCAAACACACAGAGACAGAGAGAGAGAAACTGAGGCAGGAGGACGAGTGAGGTGGACAGAGAGAGGGAGAAAGAGAGAGAGAGAAGGGGGAGAGAGGAATGGACAAAGACGAATGGAGACTCCTTCGGCGTGGTCACCCCATCAGGAGGGAAAGTCAGGGCAATGATGGATCGCTAGACTTTGGGATCATCTCCTTACGGGACACCACCCACCCAAGGACCAGGAACCGAGAACCGAGGGAGAACCTTTACCACTGCGACGCTAACTGGTGATGAGAGACAGTGGTAATACAGAAAGCAAAGAAAGAGACGAAAAATAGATTAAAATAGAAGAAGTTAAGTAAAATCGTAATGAAAAATGAAAACCAGGAACTAGGATAACTGTATTGATACGAGATGATGACGATGATGATAGTTAGTGTGTTTATGTGATTATTGAGGAAGAATATAATGATGGAATGAGGACATAGCGATAAGAGTATGGATAGGTGTTCTCTCTCTCTCTCTCTCTCTCTCTCTCTCTCTCTCTCTCTCTCTCTCTCTCTCTCTCTCTCTCTCTCTCTCTCTCTCTCGCCATCAACCAAACTCCAAGACTTCTTTTTCCATGTTGTTTTTCCACCACCCCTCTCTCTCTCTCGCCTCCTCGTGTGGAAGGAGATGAATGTTGGTGTGAAGATCGTAATGCCGGAGATCCTATGAAGAGAAGAACCTGAAGGGGATTTAGTGGTGACACAAGAGGAAGGAATGAGTGCCGGAGAGGTGGCGTTGGTGAGGAGGAGGAGGAGGAGGGGAGGGGGGGAGGGGAAGGAGAGGAGTGGGGGAAGGAGTGTGAATGAAGTGATGACGAAGGAAAAGGAGAGAAGCCCACAGCCCTGAAAGAGGTTGAAAAATATGGGGAAAATAATGACTGAAGGAAGAGAATGGGAAGAATGAGCGTGTGTAAGACAGACAGACAGACAGAGAGAGAGAGAGAGAGAGAGAGAGAGAGAGAGAGAGAGAGAGAGAGAGAGAGAGAGAGAGAGAGAGAGAGAGAGAGAAATAATAATAGGGTAGGGGGTCCGTAAAAAGATCACTGACTTTTAGATGTTGAAGAAAAAAGGAATAGAAATAAGAATTGGACGAAAATAGAAGGTAAAAATGGGAAAAGAGTTGTGAAGATGGATGTTTGCGTAGGATTTGTATGACAATGGAGAGACAAATGACCCAAATCTCCTCTAATAAAGCAAACAAGAGAGAGAGAGAGAGAGAGAGAGAGAGAGAGAGAGAGAGAGAGAGAGACTATTCCGAATACAAAGAGAAGCAAACAAACAGACAGACAAACAAACAAAAAGAAAGAAAAAACATGAGCACTACACGAAGAAAAGAAAACATTGAATATATCGAAAAATTCAGCCAAAACACCCATAATAGTAATAACAATGTAATAAAGAACCAAGATAAACCTTTTTTACACATTAACCGAGAAACAACAGACGTGGCGAAGGAAATAAAGAAAGAGTGAATGAGTAATGCGAGGGGAAAAGTGTGAGGAGAAGGGAAATTAAGGTTTGCAATGGAGGAGCTGATACCGCCGAGGGTGAGGAAGATGAGGGAGAAACAATAGTGTCAAGATGAAGACACTGAGTAGAAAATAGTCGTGGAGAAGAGAAGGAAGACAGGGAGAAGGTAAAGGAATAAAAATGGGGAAGGAGGAACGTTTTAAGGTGAAAAGGAAATACAGGTACAACAAAACAGGTCATGGAAAAGAAAGGACGGTAGGAAAAAAGAAAAGAATAAGAAAAGGGAAGAAAAATTAAAAGGAAGGATGGAAAAAGAGATCGAAAGAGCAAGATATATAAAGTATTAAAAAAAAAAGGGTTTTAATGGGGAAATGGAAGAGGGAAGGAATAGAAAAAAAGGATGAAAATTTATAGGACAAAGAGAAAATATTGTGAAACAGGAGGAAGAAAGTCAAGAGAGAGAGAGATGGTCGAGAAATACAATAAAGAGAGATAAATTGAAGAAATTGTAGGGAGGCAAAGCAAGAACTATGAATAGACACTTTAGCTAAGGAAGAGCGTGATATTATGATGAGAGAGAATGAAGATTTGAGATAAAAATACTGAACTGGGGAGAGAAAGATAAAAAAAAGAAGATAAATAGCTTGATCGTAAAGAGAAGGAAGAAAAAGATTAAAGAAGGAATGAGAGTCGGAAAGGGAAGGACAAAGAGAAAAATAGGAGGAAAGAAAGGTGAAGAAAAGACACGTAGTTTAATCGTAAAGGAAAAGAAGAAAATAAAGTGATGAGAGAAGAAGCAGTTAGGAAAGACCGGACCGGACCGGACCGGACCGCAACGGATCGGAAACAGAAAGAGAAAAATTAAAGAAAAGAACAGAAAAGAGACAGGTAAAATAAAAAAGAGACAAGAGAAAAAAAAAGGGAGAAGAGACAATTTTATAACAGACAGAAGGAGAAGGGAAGACAGAAAAACAGCACTTAGCTAAAGAAAACAAAAAGAAATAACGTAGCGAAGGGAGAGAAGAGGCAGAGAAAGAGAGAGGGAGAGCAAGGAAGGAGAGTAGGAAGGTGCGTAGGGAGACGGTGGCTGCGGAGGGCGGATAGGATGGGCCAAGGAAGGAATCCACACCACTAATGGACGCGGCGCCCCGAGAACAAGGGCGCTCCCGGATTTTATACTGACGATATTTATGGCCCGAGGGTAATTTGTCATCTTTTTTTATTATTATTACCGGAGGAGGGAAGGAAATAGAGTGCGGTGGGAAAAATTGATCGCTTTATATACGAAGAAGAAAGGAGTTTACTACGCTCAAAGGCGAATTGCAGTAGCGGGGAAGATTAAGACGAGGGCGGTAGTGGCAGGGCAGGGAAGGGAAGGAAAGAACGTAGGAAGGAAGGAAGGAAGGAAGGAAACAGGGAATTAATGATAATGAGCAAGATTACATGATTTATTAAAACGACCGAGAAGAAAAGGAGTATAAAGTAATTAAGAAAGCTGAGGGAGGGAAGGAAAACTGTGGTGGTGGTGGTGGTGGTAGGGATGGAAAGGAGAAAGGATGAATGGGTGAATGAGAACGTGAGAACATAAGGGAAACGGTGAGAAGCCATCATGTCTAAACCTGGCATTCCTTGTATGAAAACATCAAGATTAACGGATGAAAATTAAAAATGAAGAACACAGAAAGGTAAAAAAATCCAACAAATAAAATTGAAAACTGCAATCAAACTGAAAAATGGAAGTGAGGTATACTGAAACTCAGAAACTATTTTAGGAAATGGAAAAGTTTAAAAAAGAAGAAAAAGAGAAAAGAGAAAACATCTAAGAAACAAAATTGAAAAAGCGCAACAAAAAAATAATAATTGAGAGAGTATTTTAGGAAATTTAGAAATAAAGAAAACTATAAAGAGAAGAAAAGATTAAACAAGAAATCGAAGAAAGGAAAGTAAAACACATAAAAAATATAAAAAAAACTGATAGAAAGAATAAAAAAATTACAAATACACACAAAAAACAACAACAGCGAAATCAAGGAAGCGGAAAAAAGAAAAACAATGAGAATTAGAATACTTTTTCACTCACACGAAGTATTGAGAATTAGTCGAGAGTTTATACTGGGAGGAAAATACTTCACTGTTATTTTTTAGGGATGGAGGAAAAAACAAGAGGAAGAGAGTTCTGGAAAGTTAAGCAGGTAGCAAATTGGAGCCGCTAGTTGAACTGTTTGGGAAAATTTAAACGAACCCACACCGAAGTACCATTATTAGGAAGAAAAAAGGGACGGAAAAAAATTGCAGGGGGGAAAAAATGAAGGAAGGCAGAGAAGATAAGGAGATGGACATTGTTTCTTTTTCTTTTCTTTTATCTTTTATTTCCTCTGTCTTGTTTTTTTTCCCCTTGTCTGTATCATTATTGGGAAGGGATGGTGTGTGTGTGTGTGTGTGTGTGTGTGTGTGTGTGTGTGTGTGTGTGTGTGTGT
>CM035189.1:13543716-13556216 GCA_020233015.1 Callinectes sapidus | reverse complement strand
AAAGGCGGTAACTGATGGGAGAAGAAAGTAAACTGGGGTGATGGATAGGGAGGAGGAAAGGGGAGGAAAACGAATGTGTGTGTGTGTGTGTGTGTGTGTGTGTGTGTGTGTGTGTGTGTGTGTGTGTGTGGAGGACAGAGGGAAAGCGAGAGAAGCGGCCAGAGAAACGCATGCATGGAAACACCAGAGAAAAGAAAGAGAAAGAAAGAAAGAAAGAAGATATAGTGTATGTGCATGTGTGTGTGTGTGAGTGAGTGAGTGTCGCTGCGTCGCGTAATGCAGCGAAAGACAGTCAGCGTGAGAGATGATGGAACAGAAATAGTGACATAAGTACATGAAAGGGGGTAGGAACAGCAGCACAGCATTCCTCGAGCCGCTGGTGTTCCGGGGGTGGCGAGGGAAATGGAAGGGAAAGGAACGCATGCCAGTAAAATGGAGAGGGCGGCGGGTATGCAGAGTGGAGGGCGACAGGTGCACCACAAACGCCATATTCAAGCCGAGCCGTGTCGTTTGTATATTCAAAAGAAGGAAAGCGTAGTCCTCCGTATTCAAATTGGAGCTCTCACAAATCCCCATGGCCAGAGTGGTTGGGCTCAAAACCTTGTTACTGCTACCACCATTTCGTGAGTTCTTGGTATTGCATCTGGCGCGACACGGACAGCCGCACCCCCCCCCCCTCCTCCTCCTCCTCCTCCTCCTCCTCCTCCTCCTCCTCCTCCTCCTCCTCCTCCTCCTCCTCCTCCTCCTCCTCCTCCTCCTCTATCCGTGAACGGGCGGGACACCTTTTCACATAGAGACATGTCCACCACCATCACCACCGCCCCCACCGCCTTTGTATAAACTGTAGAGAATCACGAAGGAAAAGGGAATATTTGGACAGCGTTCCTACGTAAAAGGGTTATGTGTGTCTGATGGTTTAAGGGCATCATTTTCCTGGTACTATCTGGTGTTGTTGTTGTTGTTGTTGTTGTTGGTGGTGGTGGTGGTGGTAGTGGTGATGGTGTGCGTGCGTGTGCGTGTAGGCAGAGGAATATCATACCAGACAACTTAGCGCCGGGCCAGCAATCCGTGAGCGTCCCCGTCGCGTGTCCGCCACACACAATAATTTGTCAGTGGCGTGACGTGAGGGTTGGCGGGGCGGCGCGAGTCACCAGTGTTGCATGGACTGTTATTCCTCGCCGGCGACACCCGCTTACGACCGCGCTGAACGACCTGCCCGACGACCAGCTGGCCAAATGGTCTTTTCACACACACGTGACCCTGCCGTGCCGTTCACTGATGCTTGATTTACTTACTGTGTGTGCGCTTTTTTTTTCTTCTGTTGCTCGTGTTTGCATCGCTAAGGGGCTCCTCCTCCTCCTCCTGCTGCTGTTGCTGCTACTATTAGGTACGCGAGGGTGAGAAAATGATACTTTAATAAAATATGAAATACAACTACATATTTACTAATCACTATATACTTTAAAACTCTATTGATTTTCATGCGATTGAGACAAAGAAAAGAAAAATTACGCATTACCAGAAAACTAAAAATGATATAACATCACAATTATCAATCTAGTTATAGTCCACAAAACGTAAAGCTGTTTTTTTCAACTAGATATGCGCGACCAAGATAAAAAATAATAATAATGTGCTCAGCTAAACGACAGAAATCAAACT
Organism: Callinectes sapidus; assembly: GCA_020233015.1. Lineage (NCBI taxonomy): Eukaryota > Metazoa > Arthropoda > Malacostraca > Decapoda > Portunidae > Callinectes > Callinectes sapidus. The sequence goes on along the minus strand of CM035189.1, from coordinate 13,554,554 downwards.
ACATATTTATCCATTACCTTGTACTTCAAACATCGATTGTCTGCCTACTGACAATGTACCTGCTCAGACTGACCTATTTACCCAAACTCCGTCCTCTCCTTCACCCTCCCTTCCTCTCTCTTCCTGTACTGTATCTCCACATGAGTTCCTGCATCTCCCTTTATGTTGCTTCGTCTCTCCTTACCTGTCTGTACCTGTGCCCTTGCCTCTTCCCGCCTGTCCCTGCATTAATCTCCCTAGCCGTCTCTCTTCCTCAGTCTCTGCACTTCCTTATCTGTCAGAGTGGACGGGGGTTGAATGCGGTGTTGGCGACGGAGGCTGGCGTGTGATTGTAAAGCACTGGTACACACTCGCTCTGTACCTCTTGCGTTGCCAAATACCGTGTCTGCAGAGAGAGAGAGAGAGAGAGAGAGAGAGGGGGTGGTTCTCTCTCTTTTTTTCTTTTTTTATTAATACTCAGCATATAAAACATCATGGGTATTAATGGGCTGAAGAGGGTATGTTGGGTACCTCCTATCTGAAAGCCCACTCTCTCTCTCTCTCTCTCTCTCTCTCTCTCTCTCTCTCTCTCTCTCTCTCTGGGTTCGAGCTGGTGCCGGCCAGATGATAGGTGAGGGCGTGCACCATCCCCAAGTCCCCGGGGCAGAGGGAGGGGGGCAGTGGTGGTGGGGGAGAAGGGAGAGGGGAGACGGGGAGCGGCAGTCACTTGGTGGGGATCCGCCAGCTCGACGCGGCTCACACACGGGAAATCTTAAGACAAAATGTGAGGAAACTTGACTTCTTGGTCCACTGCGAGGAAACTTTAGATTTGACCCGAAATGTTGACGTGTCTGTCTGTCTGCCTGTCTGTGTGTCTGTCTGTCTGTCTGTCTGTCCACTCTTAGGGCCCGCTCGTACATTTTCTCTCGGTTTCCCATTTGATTTCTGTTATTTTTCCCTCACTTTTCCTTCCTTTGATATTTCTTTCTTACGTGTGTGTGTGTGTGTGTGTGTGTGTGGCATTGTTCATTCTGTCTTGTGTGGCATTGGTTGGTTGTTTCGGTTGCCTGGCGTTCCCGGGCGGTGCTTCCCCTGCCTCGTCAGCAACTCGGCATCCTCAGTGTCATTGCAGCGCTCATCATTAACAGCCGATATTGTCGCCTTTGTTGTGTGGCGAGTCACTGGGGACGACGCCTCTCATGGCTGTCCCCAACTGCCGTGTGTCATGAATCGCGGAGCCTTGTGCCGTCTCATAAAGCTCTGTCGCGCACACACACACACACACACACACGTCATCTTTAATGTGGTGTTGGCGGCCCTCAGCCATGTCTGTGGGATCCATGAAATGAGGCATACAAGGTTCTTGTCCCGACGTATTCCTCTTCTTCTCTCCCGTCTCGATGGAGGAGTTGCAGCTGCTTCTCTCACACAACAAGTTAGTCGGTCACCAGAATTGTGGTGAATACATCGCCGGTGTTTCCTTGGGCTCTTAACACTATCCAACTTAAGGGAAGTGCGGCAGGACGCGGCGCCGCCCTGGGGGCCTCAGAGCACCCCTGGCTGACCTCCTCCACCAACAGCAGCAGCAGCAGCAGCAGCAACAGCGGTAGAGGAAATGTCTGTTTTGATAATGTTGAAATGGAAAACGCAGGAAAGTCAGTGTAAGCCAGTATACACCTGAGTGACTGTAACTAATGCATATGTGTCGTATAAGTTCTTGATGCATACATTCAATTCAATAAATTTTCTAAATTTTTCATGGTACTCTTGTATCGCTCTCCTCTTATTCAAGTGTGTTCCCCTTTGCTCATTCCTTTCATTTCAAGTCCGCTCCGTCGCGACCCTGTCCTGGCCATTGCTTCCCTTCCTGCCTCGCCGGCCCCTCCTCCCCAAGGTCTCTATATCTTCCCTGCACGCCCATGCACCCTAAATAACTCACTAAGAGAGAGAGAGAGAGAGAGAGAGAGAGAGAGAGAGAGAGAGAGAGAGAGAGAGAGAGAGAGAGAGAGAGCACAGAACCTACTGGTGAATAACTTTCCCTGCATGTGTTCTCCTGGCGACGACTCTGAGGCAGGGCATGGACACAATATCGTGCCACAAATAGTGTGTCCCAGAACACACACTGGCCATTGTCTCCGCCACGCTAAGTGACGCGGGACGAGAACTGGGCGAGACACTGAGGAGGGGAAAACTGGGGGCACACTACCTCCTCCTCCTCCTCCTCCTCCTCCTCCTCCTCGTCGTCCTCCTCCTCCTCCTCCGTGCGGTTGTTCAGCTGATGGATGGAACATTAGATTTAGATCACGTGGTGGTACAAGTATGGATGCAACTCCTGGATGTTGATGGAGTGTCGTTAACGAGGCTCTGATGTGTTTGCAATTGGGACGCGCACACCCGAAACAATGCCTAATCGTCCCTGTGTGTGTGTGTGTGTGTGTGTGTGTGTGTGTGTGTGTGTGTGTGTGTGTGTGTGTGTCACTTCAGCGTATCACAAACAACTTCGCATAAAGAAACTTGTCAGCTTTTCTTTCTTTTTTCATCTTTTCCTTACGTTTCTTTGCACCAAATACCATCACTGACTCACTCGCTCACTCACTCACTTTACTCGTCCGTCCATTAGTCCTCTCTCTCTCTCTCTCTCTCTCTCTCTCTCTCTCTCTCTCTCTCTCTCTCTCGCTCTCGCTGTCTTCATCTTCCTTCCTCCTTCAGCCACTTTCGTGTAACTTCCAGTCCATCTTTACATTCCCTCAGGTTGACAGACAAAGGGTCATAAAAAAACCACCATCTCGGGAAGCTAATATCCACCCCACTCACTTACCTCCGCCGAACGAACGACAGACAAGGCTTTTTTTCTTTATATATTCGTCAATAAGTTTACTCTTTACTCAATATGCTGAACTGGGAGACGAGGAGGGCAAGGAGGCTGAGGAAGAAGAGGAGGAGCAGGAGGAGGAGGAGGATTGGCGCTCAAAGAAAACTAGTGCAGGTTGTTTGTTTGTGTGAGTGTGCGTGTGCGTGTGTGTGTGTGTGCGTGAGCGAGAACCCCCGGCAGGAATATGTACTTTTAGAGAAGGAAAACAGGGAGGCTTGGTGGTGGTGTTTGAATAGCGTGCAATTATCATGCGAGGCTCCGAAATACTGCCGCGGCTGTGAGCGCTTCCCAATTTTGATCTGGTGACCCTCGAGAATGGAGGAGTGCAGTGGAGAGTGGAAGGCGCGCAGGCACACACACACACACACACACACACACACACACACACACACACACACACACACACACACACACAGGCCACACTGACACGCTTGCATACACATTTATTATTCTTGTGATCATTCTGGGGGGTTTTTTATGTTCTTTTTCTTTTTTTCTCTCTCTCTCTCTTTTCACTCGTACTTCATATTTCTTCCCTTTTTTTCCCGTAATTTTGTTTTTTTCTTTATCTTTGGTTTTCATATTCTACACTGCCTCCTCCTCCTCCTTCTCCTTTTTTTTATCAGTTTTCATGTTCGTATTTCTATTTTTTCTCTCTTTTTATTCTTTATTTTTCCTTTCTATCTGTTCGCTTCTTTCTTTTTTTTCCCCTTTTGATATTCGTGTTTATCTTTCTTTAACTTTATTTTTTTGTATTTCTTTATATGTATATTTATTTCCTTTCATTTACTTTACCTTTCATTTCCACGTCTGTTCTGTCTAAAACTCATTGAAATTACGTATTTTTTGTTTCATCCTTAATGCAACTAAGAATCTTAATTTAATTCTGGTACGTTTGTTAACTGTCACTCCTATGTCCTCCTCCTCCTCCTCCTCCTCCTCCTCCTCCTCCTCCTCCTTCTCCTCCTCCTCCTCCTCCTCTTCCGTACTCAGCATCTTAGGGCGACGACCGGTAACTGTGTAGACTAACTAGATAACCGCCCTTCCCTCCCTTCAACCAACTTTTCTCCCTTTATTTTTACCCATTCCTCCTCCTCCTCCTCCTCCTCCTCCTCCTCCTCCTCCTTCTCCTTCTCCTTCTCCTCCTCCTCCTCCTCCTCTTCTTGCTTCCCTTCTTCGCGACACTATTTTCTAATTGTACACTACTCTCTTCTTCTTCCTCTTCATCCTCGTCCTCCTCCTCCTCTTCCTTCTATCCTTCATCCTTCCCGTCCCTGTCGTCCTCTTCCTCCTGACACATCTTTTTTTTTCTACTTTTACTGTGTCCTCCTCCTCTTTCTTCTCCTCCTCCTCTTCTTCCTCCTCCTCCTCCTCCTCCTCCTCCAGGGCTTAAGACTTAATTCCATCAAGCTTTCTGCCTACCCTGTCCCTTCCTTCCGTTTGTATCGTGGTCCATTTTCTCTCCGTCCTCGCCTCGCTTCTTCTCGGCGGTCGTCATTTGTCCGCATCCTTCCTACCTGTGTTGTCTTGAGGAGCGTGTCATATTTCACCAACACGCTTGCTTACATTCCTTCACTTTATTTCCTTTCCTCTTCCACCCCCCCTTTTATTTCTTTTTTCTTCGTGCCTCTTCTTTTTTATTTTCCTTGTTTTTCCTCCTCTTTTTCCTCCTCTTCTTCCTCTTCTTCTTCCTCTTCTGTGAATGGTTGAGTTATTTTCATTTCGCCGTTCGGTTTTCTTTCCTTTTTTTCTTCTTTTCCTGCTTCATCACCCCTTAAGTTCTCCTCTCTCTTTTTTTCTTTTTTTTATATATATATAACTTAAATGTAGGTCATTGTGCCGCTCCCGACTCTCTCTCTCTCTCTCTCTCTCTCTCTCTCTCTCTCTCTCTCTCTCTCTCTCTCTCTCTCTCTCTCTCTCTCTCTCTCTCTTCTCCTCTCTCTCTCTCTCTCTCTCTCTCTCTCTCTCTCTCTCTCTCTCTCTCTCTCTCTCTCTCTCTCTCTCTCTCTCTCTCTCTCTCGCACAGATGAAGTGAGAGTGTGGGTGATGGACCTAGTGGCAGAGAGAGAGAGAGAGAGAGAGAGATAGAGGTGCGGATTTTTGTGCTTTAGAGAGGCAAGTGGTGTACGTCTGCAGCAAGGAGAAAAATATCTATAGAGCACAGATATCGGAGGAGGAGGAGGACTATGAAGAAGGGAAATACAAAAGAAAACAAACGAATTATAGAGTTTTGAAAGTACTTTTTTCTGATTTGAATTTGAAACACATCCATTAGAGCCTGCCAGTTTGTAAGTTGTCCTAACCAACGTAGTTTTGCCATAGTCTGCATTGCTTATAAGTGAACGGAGTGCAGTGAAGTTCGCTGTCTAGCAATTTGACATCTCTTCCTTGCTGTTTTTTCACTTTAACCCAAAACATTAACTGGATTTATTAGTTGTTAATAGAAGAAAAACTAGAATATAATAATCACGTGTTGGTTTGTCGACGAAGTGATATAAACCAGTCTGAGGCAAATTAGACTTCAGTTCCCGCCTTGTATGCATGGTAAATGTATCGCCTCATCTCGCTACTAAAGGAGGAGGAGGGGAGAGGAACACGGAGAATGGCGCAAGGAAAAGAAAAAAAAAGGGAAGATAGCAGGAAAAGTAAAAGCGTTCCACATAAAAGTCTTGCAGTATTGGAGCTGCTGCATTTATAGGAAAGTCAGAGAGAGAGAGAGAGAGAGAGAGAGAGAGAGAGAGAGAGAGAGAGAGAGAGAGAGAGAGAGAGAGAGAGAGAGAGAGAGAGCGAGAGAGCGAGAGAGAGAGAGAGAGAGAGATAGAGAGAGAGAGAGAGAGAGAGAGAGAGAGAGAGAGAGAGAGATTGACTGACTAAATGAAAGACAAGAGACTGACTAACTAATATGTAGACAAAGAGAAGAGAGAGTGAGAGAGGGAAGGAGAGAGAGAGATGTTCAATGATTGACAGTAAGACAAAGCGAAGAATCAGGAAGAATAAAATGTGATTACTAAACCGAGAGGAAGAGAAAGAGGACAGTAATGACGCCAATGATGATGAAAGAAGCAATAAGTGGAAAAGAAGGCATGAGGGGGAAGGAGAGGAAAGAAAGAAAGGATGCAAAGGAGGAAGAGGAGAGGAGAGGAGGATGACAAGAAAACCTGTGCTTGTTTTGTGTTTCAGGATATGTAAAGAAATAGAGAAAAAGGAAAGAAATACAAAGAGAGGAGGATGAAAATAAAGAAAAGGAGGGAAAATAGAAGAGTAGAAAGACTATGTTTGTTTTGTGTTGTATTGATTGAGAAAATTAAGTAACAAGATAAAGAAATAAGATACAAATGGAAGGAAGAATTTAGACAATAGAAGGAAGATAATGGAAAAGTAAATTAGAAAAACATCGGAAAAGAGAAATGAAATGAAGTAGACGTAACATAAGGAGAAAAAGGAAATGGAAAGAAAAAGAAAACCATGAAACAATAAAAAGAAAAGGAAAGAAAAAGGAGAAAAAAAAGAACCCCCCCAAAAAATAAAAATAAAATATTGACGAAGACGAGAAACGGAAGAATATATGTACGTAGTGTTAGTCGAGGAAAAAAAAAGAGGAGGAGAGTGAGAAGTATACTTGTTTTGTGCCTTGAGATAGTCAAGAGGTGAGGAGACTCCAACTCCGTGTTCATACATATTAATACCTCCACCACACCCTCTCTTGCTCACTCCTCACTACACCCATTTTTCTTCCCTACACCATTCCCAGCTCCCTCTCATGCCCACTTGCTCCCCGCCATCACCATACGTGTCTAGCGACCTTTCTCTCTCCTGCCTCTTGGAAGGAGAAGGGAAGAATTGGAATATGCAGGTGTAAGGGTGGATGGTTTGGGGTGTATGGTGCTTGGAAGGTGTAGGGTGTTGCTAGCATAGGGTGGTATTTGTTGAAGTGATTGTATGTTTTGGTGTATGGGGTGTATTTGTTGTGTTTTTATTTGTTTTGTATGTGTTTTTTTGTGTTTCTTGGCTAATAGGGAATTTTAAGTTAAAGGAAATACTCATTTGAATCGCTTTTTTTGTTGTTGTCTTGAAGATTAATTTGTTCTTTTCAGTTAACTGGTGATCTCTCTCTCTCTCTCTCTCTCTCTCTCTCTCTCTCTCTCTCTCTCTCTCTCTCTCTCTCTCTCTCTCTCTCTCTCTCTCTCTCTCTCTCTCTCTCTCTCTCTCTCTCTCTCTCTCATTTACATACCTGCCCATCAATCTGTCTTCTGATAAACAAGTATTTTTTTGGCAATTACCATACCAATAATGACCTACAAAACGAATTCATTTTACCTACAAGGACTATTCCCTTTAGTGGTTCACTATCACCGTTCATTTTCTACTTTGTTTTCACTTCTATTGACATCATTCTTTTCAAAATTCCATACAAAACGGGTCTCATGTTATTCTTTTACCAATTAACTGTTCCTTAAACTTCCACCAATCATTTTAACCCTAAAAATCCTACGGAGTCCTTGACGGTGTAGACTGCTTCCCCCCATATCCCCTCTCCCCTTCCACTCAGGCCAGCTCGTGCCGCAGTGCCTGACAGTGAGATCTCCGGAGCGGGGATGAAATCGGGGAAGCAGAGATGGAAGGCGGTGCTGATGGATGCGAGGCGCCAGGCTGCGAGGGCTGTGGGCGCCTAGATTAATGGTTGTGTTCGCTGAGGGATGAGAAACCGAAGCAGAGAAACCTCGATAAAACCATAAAAAGAAAAGAAATGTTGGGGGAGAAAAAAGATAGAAATATGTATTGGTGGCAGCGCGTGGATAAGGAAGGGGTGTGGCTCGGGAAGCGGTGACAAGGTGGCGAGGCAGTGCTGGGAAAATATTGCACAAGGGGCATGGTTGAGTCCTCCTTAGGTCCGGACTCTCCATAATCCGTTGTTTGGCTTTATCCAGCTCGGGGAGGAGGCTTAAAGGGGAGACTCAGGAGGCGAGGCGAGCTGAGAGGCAGTGACCAGACTTACACGCTGCACACTGAGTAGAACCAGATTGTACTGGAAAGAAATGGAGAATGTTTAGAAATGTAGAGATTATGATGTTGATAACTAGAATGCAGTTCAGATGATAATACAGTGGGACAAAAGAAACTATGACATATCTGTTTGCTACTGAGAAATTGATAGATAACCCAGACTTTAGAAAAAAGAATAAGGGCGTAGAGTTTGACTGTGTATCCTGAATGCTCCCATATTAATAAACAAAGCAAGAAGGCAAAGAAAACAGCTACTGACTTACTCATTATAGGAAAATAGATAGATTATATAGACAGCGATAAACAGATACCGTAGACCTAACAGGAAAAAAATAGTTTATGAGCTTGATCATATCTCAAGAATGAAAAAGCTAAGACAATATATACACAAAAGGAACCAAAGAGCCAACAACGAAGACAAAAACAACTAAGAGAACACCAATTGACTTGCTCACACAGGAAGGACAAATGGGACATCATAGACTAAAAGAAAAAAGAAAAAGAAGTAACATGTAGAGTAGAGTTTACCCTTACCTTGCGAACACGTCAGGCTAAGATTAACAACAAGGACAGGAACACAAAAAGAAAACAACGATTATTCTTGAGGAAGGAGGCGGAATACCGAGGATGACCGACGTGCGGAGAGGAGAAAATGGAAAGGAAACTCTGTAATTGTAATCACGTCAGGATGGGAATTGAAGAAGCCCTGAGAAGACACTGCGTTTGGGGAGGGATTCCGCCCCGTGTCTGGGAATCTGTGGACGAGGAGGAGGAAGAGGAAGAGGAGGAGGAGGAGGAGGAGGAGGAAGAGGATGTGTGAGGATGGCTACACGGCCGAGACAGCTCTTGAGGGTACAGGTTTCATGTCCCTGCCACTTCTCCTCTTCCTCCTCCTCCTCCTCCTCCTCCTCCTCCTCCTCCTCCTCCTCCTCCCCCCTCCGCGTGTCATCCCTTCCTTCAGCAGTGCTTTAACCATTGTCTCCTCCTCATCCACCTCTTCCTCGCACCTCTCTTCCCTTCCTCCTCCTCCACCACCACCACCACTACATCTTGCATCCAACTCCTGTCAGGATGAGAGAGAGAGAGAGAGAGAGAGAGAGAGAGAGATTTAGCCTCATATCTCACACCTTCCTCACCGCAAGTATAAGATGCGTTTGTGGATATTTTTTTGCTTAATCCCTTAACAAAAATACGTGGGAAGGTAACAACAACAAAAAATATGTGCATATCCATTAATAACAAAGGAAAAGACTACAGTGTAATCACGGCGCATATGACTCAAAGAGGAGGAAGAGGAAGGAAGGAGGAAGGAGGAGGAGGAAGGAGCCACAGCGGTTGCTAATGAAAACGGAAGCAAAAATATAATGGGGAAGAATATTTAACACCCGTGAGTATAGCGAAGATTGGTAATTTTCCTGCAAAAAGAGCCTAATTATGTCGCAGATAAAGTAAGTTAGTGCGGGAGGAACTGGTGGGGACGAAAGAGTTTAGAAACGGGATGTTTAGGGGAACTAGAGACGTGAAACTGCCTGCTGTGGTGGTGGGGCGGGATGGTAAGGAGGGGGGGAAGGGGGGGAGGGGGGAGCAGTGCAGCATGGGTAGAGGAAAGCAGAGTGGAGCGGTGAGTGAGGCAGAAGCAGAGGCTAGAGCAGAAACAGAAGCAATAGTCAGCGAAGGAGAAAGAGACGGAAAAAGAGTGGAAAGAGAGAGAGAGAGGGAGGGGGGAGAGGGGTTGAGGGATACGGAGAAAGAGGAAGAAGAGAAAGCAGAGGAAAAGGAGGATAGAAGCTGGACGAAGAGGAGGAGGAGGAGGAGGAGCCAGCGCGCCGTTGCCTCACCCTGGGGGCGGAGCTCATGACAAGGACACCTTTAAGTTCGCTTCGGCAGGTTTTTAGTTAAGAGCTCAAACACGACGACATCTTCTTGGGGGGGAGGAGGAGGAGGAGGAGGAGGAGGGGAAGGAGAGCACCAGCAGGAGGATGAGGAGGAGGTGGGGGAGGGGAAGGAAAGTTCAGGACAGGATCTTTATTTTCCGCCGTAGTTCACGATCAAAGTAAACCCAAGAAAGTCACCAGGGAACCCGCGGCAGAAGAAACCAATTAGCTGAGGAACTTGTGGTGAAAAGCATTTGACTGAGGCAGCCACGGGGAAAGTGTTTGTTGGAGGAACATCTGGAAGGGAAAAAAATGTAAGGAGGGGGTGGAAAAAAAGAAAAAAGAAGGACGGGGAAGGAAGGAAGGAAGGTGGGTGGGTGGATGGATGGATGGTGGTGGTAGGGGTGGATGAAAGCTCCTCTGAGGGCAATGTGTCGTTGGAACGCTTCTGGCGGGAGTATTTGATAAGGTCATCATCAAAGGGAGTGCTCGCCGCCTCTCCAGCGCCCCACGGAATATACCTGAACCTGAACCCGCCGCCAAAGGACGTGGAGGAGCAGTTGAGACCGGCAGTGGAGAACCGAACCGTGGAACAAGGAAGCAAACAAACAACGGACCGCCAGGGAAGAACCGAACGGAAACGAACAGAAACGAATAGAATAAGCATTGATGAACCATAGAATTAAACCAGCATAAGAGAACCGAACAGAACAAAACTTAATAGAACAGAACAGAACAGAGGAAAGATAAAGAAATACTAATAATCGTGTGTGTGTGTGTGTGTGTGTGTGTGTGTGTGTGTGTGTGTGTGTGTGCGTGCGTGCGTGCGTGTGTGTGCCATAATGATTACCGTATGTAACTTTGCAATCTTAAGTATAAATCAACACACAAAGAGAGAGAGAGAGAGAGATGAGGGGAAAGGTTCTGAGGAGGATGAAATGGGTGAAAATAAGAGGCATGCTGTCAAAAAAGTGTTAGTCAATTAATCGCTGTGTGCGGAGATGCAGGTGAAGAGAGGGAAGAAGAAGAGGAGGAGGAGGAGGAAGAGGAAATAAAACAGAGAAGATATGAAGGGAAAGTTGTGGACGCAAGGGAGTAAGAAAAGGGAG
>CM035189.1:13465649-13477978 GCA_020233015.1 Callinectes sapidus | reverse complement strand
GGAGGAGGAGGAGGAGGAGGAGGAAGGAAGGAAGGAAGAAGATAGAAACCGTGAAAGTAAAGAAGAATAGTTAGTGGAGGAAGAATTTAGCTTTTGATGGTGCTGGTGGTGGCGGTGGTAGTGGAAGTGGTGGTGGTGGTGGTGGTGTTTGAAAAGGAAAGTACCAAACACCTCTTTGTTGACTTTTGACATCACTTCTTTATTCTTCCTCCAATAAGCTTAATAACAACACTCCAATCACTACCACCTCTATCACCACCACCACCACCACCACCACCACCACCACCACCACCACCACCACTCTTTCGCTCCATATCACAGCATCCACTTGCAATCACTCATCACCTTGCAACACCACACATCACTACATCACCACCCCCTTTCCACCCTTCCACCCTTCCACCCTTCCACCACCATAACTCACTCACCACCGGGGTACTGTTACGCTGCCTTTGGTGATGTACATGACTTGACCATAACTTGACTATTGAAGAGGAAAGTTTCAACACATCCCTGTCTTTGGGCTAACTCTTTTGAACGTGAAGGGGACTGGCAAATAAGTAGGGTTTTTTATATTATTTTCACTGTTTTCCTTTTGTTCTCTCTAGTGGAAAAGGAGAAAGAGGAAGAGGAAGTGGAGGTGGTGATGGGAGACACAGCCAGGAAGCAAGTCAGATCTCCCCCCCCCCCCCCCCCCCCTTGTCACCCTCCACCTCCCACAAGTCCATCTCCTGAAAATTAATAACTGGGGTTCCGATGCCCTTGTAAGGTAAACAGATTGGGTGGAGGATGAAGACGTATGGCGCTGGGGTGGGCGGCGTGGCGGGGGAGGGTGCATGGAGGGTTAAAGTGGTGGAACAGGGGCCGGGGAGCGTGTGCAGACGGGAGAAGGGTGATGTTTGTAGCTATGCAGAAAGACGAGAGGGGTTTGTTGTGATGGTGGACGGTGAGAAAAATAAGGGAGGAGCAGGGAGGTTGATTTACAGTAGCCATATTGGAGAAGGGAACGGGGGAGGTGGAGAGGAGAAGAAGCGGCCTGTGTGGCTCTGGAGGAAGGGAGAAAGGGGTGTGTGGTTATGGAAGATACTGAACGGAGACACAAGGACGCCAGGAAGAGTAGATTGAAGAAAGCTATAAAAAGGACACACTCCACAATCCCTAAAGCGTCCCACCACCGTCATTCCCCCTACCTTGTGCAAGTAATTATATAAAAGCCAGCAGAGAACCAGGGAGGAAGGGAGGAAGGGAGAGGGGGGGAAAGGAAGGTAGAAGCAGGCACAGGGAGAGAGATAAGAGATCGCCCAACCCACTTAAAGGGCTTAGTAAAGTTTCCGAGTCGTGTTTACAAGGTTGCGTCACCGCGGCTGTCGTCATACAGGACCCTAAAAATTGCTTTCCTCTCCTCCTCCTCCTCGCGAGTATGTGTTGTCGTTACCTGCCCCGGAGCCACTTCCGTCCACCTCTCCCTCCCTCCTGGCCCTCCTCACCCCCCCTCCACACCACTTCACCTAAATGCATTTGTCGGAAATTTATCTGAAGTTATTGTAATTGTGCGGCAACTTCAAGAGACGCGGTGGCTTCCATGCCATAGGTACTGGTGGCGCCTCCCGGCCTCCCCTGCAGGTTCATCCTCCTCCTCCTCCTCCTCTTCTTCCTCTTCCTCTTCTTCGTGTTCTTCCTCCTCTCCTCCCCCAGCAGAAGCAACAGCAGCAGAGAAATGTTGCCGGCCAGGGGAGAGAGGTCGTTCGTTTCCTCCGGCCTCCCTCTTAAGTTTACGATAATCACATTGTGTCGGACAAAGAAGTGAAAGCGTGGATTTATGTAATGGCTTCAAGTGGAGGAGTGGAGAACGGGAAAAAATAATCGTAAAAAAAAAAAAAGAGAGAGAACGGAAGAATCTTAACCTATAATATAAATGTTACATAGACTCTTACCCATCTTCTAATTTTTTTTTTTTTAATCTTTTTACAGTAGGGAATTTTTACAGTTCTTTCATTTGCCACTTTGCGAGAAAAAAAATATTGAATATCAGGTTCTTGTTATTTATTTTGCGGTATTTCAATATGCGTGTAGACTGTTATGCAGGTGAAGAGGAGGAGGAGGAAGGGGAGGAGGAGGAGGAGGAGGAGGAGGAGGAGGAGGAGGAGGAGGAGGAGAAGAAGGAGGAGGAAGAGGAGCTGGGCATACCAAAATTTCGTGTCAGTTCAATTTTCACTCACTTATATACTCGTATGTTTTGGCGCCTTTGTGCTCATTTCTTGCGTTTGATGCAGAGCGAAACTAGTAATACCGTCCAAAACACACGCACGCGCGCGCACACACACACACACACACACACACACACACACACACACACACACACACACACACACACACACACTGCAGTAAGTCCTCAATGGTTACAGATATTCAAGAAGCGTTTATTAGTGCAGTCTTTTTTCTTTTTTTCCTTTCGTGTGTGTGTGTGTGTGTGTGTGTGTGTGTGTGTGTGTGTGTGTGAGAGTGACAGTGTTATCTTCCAATCAGCGCTCTACCAGGAATCTATTAATATTATTGACGTAAACGCTAAGCCACCGACAGCAAATTTCGCCATAAACTGTACCAATTTGTGAGAGAATGATTGGATTTCCTAACGCTTTACAAGTAGTTCCAGTAATACTTTCATTCCTGTAGTTACAAGTGTCAACAGGTGATTATTTAGTCACCTGTGATGTTGCTAAGAATGACTGGACGGCTGACGCAGGAGAAGGTAAGGGGGGATGGCCCTGGCACTGGCTCTGGCCCACCACTGACATGGCCTGGCTCTGGTACGGCCACCATTACACCCATAAACTTACAATAGCCATAATTTAGTCTAAGAAATATGATAACTAAGAATTGGTAATCTTAAAGAAATAAATCATAAGAGTAAAATATTGAGTAATGACTATTAAGTGTAAGTTGAGTATTGCATGGAAGCATGAGTGGCCTTCTGTTGGCTCTCTCGCATGTTTGATTGTAGCTTTAAATGAAATATGTTTCATCAATATTTGTCCCTCCCACCTTCCCTCTCCCCCCACCCCGCCCCACCCCTGCCCTCTTTTTCACCTCCAATGCATGGGTGCACTTCTCACCCCCCCACCTCCATCCCTTCCCCAAGAGAGCACCCTCACCTTACCCCTCCTCCCTCTCTCTGTCTCTCCTCGCAGTGCCCACCCCCCCCGGAGCCCCACCCTACCTCAACACAGAGCCTGACCTCTCTCTCTCTCCATCCCCAACACAGCAACCATCATTTTAGAACACAAAATATTCCATCCCTGTTCACTCCCCAATACATTTCACCCCGGCACATCACCCCACCCCCTCCACCACCACCACCCCTCCCCAATCAGCACCACCCTACACCTCCTCCCTGATGTTAGTCCACCCCGTGAGCAGACCCCGGCAGAGCACACCCCTACACCCCCAACACCCCAGACAAGTCACCCACCCACGCCTCGAGAACTTAGCGAGTTTTTAGTCTTGTTTTCCTCGTCGTTTTTTTTTTTTTTTTTTCTTTTATTCTTTTCTTTTTTTCTACATTTTTTTCTAACAGTCCTTTTTTGTTTCCTCTCGCCTCCTGTTCAGCTTTGCTCTGTGGAATCTGTCTTTACCATATGCTTCTCCTCCTCTTCCTCCTCCTCCTCCTCCTCCTCCTGCTTCTCCTCCTCCTCCTTTTCCTCCTCCTCTCCTTCTGTCATTTTAAAAGTTATTTGCACAACTCTCTCTCATACTCTCGCTCTCTCTCTCTCTCTCTCTCTCTCTCTCTCTCTCTCTCTCTCTCTCTCTCTCTCTCTCTCTCTCTCTCTCTCTCTCTCTCTCTCGTCTAAACCATTTTTACGATCTCCTTAAAATATCTCGTTTATTTCTCCACATTTATCATTATCTTTTTAATCTTCTATTTCTCTGCTGTCTATGCCTTGCTCTGCTCTCAAGTCTGGCCATTTTTTCTTCTTTATATTAAATGGAAGACCTTTTTTCCCCTCTCTCTTTATTTTTCTCCCTTTTTCCTGTTATTTGAGGATTCACAGTCAGTTGTTTTCTTTACGTTCTATCTGGCGAGTTAGACCCTCAATAGATTCAGAAACTCCTCTCTCCTTCTCTCTCTCTCTCTCTCTCTCTCTCTCTCTCTCTCTCTCTCTCTCTCTCTCTCTCTCTCTCTCTCTCTCTCTGTCTCTGTCTCTCTGTCTCTGTCGAGCTTCACTGAGATCTGTGTCACCCCCGTAATCTTGCTACTACGAGGAACCCCTTTCACCCGGCCCCCTCTCTCCTCCCCTCACTGGTGTTCTCGTAGCTCCCCTCGAGTCTTGTGTTCCCTTCATGTTTTGGAAATAGTTTGAATCTCTTATTTGCTCACGACACACAAAAGAAGAAAGCGAACACAAAGCGATAGTCTCAATAAACCGGGACCAGATTTCCACCTTAATGTCCGTCCGCTCGTCTTCCTTCACCAGACACAGGACGAGGAAAGGAGGTCTCTCACTCTCTCTATCTATCTCTATCTGTCTGTCTCTCTATCTGTTTGTTTCTCTGTCTCCGTCTCTCTGTTTCTGCTCTGTTGTGTCCTAAGAATGTACTACTGTTTGTTTTGTAATGCGGCAGAAAATCATTTCACGCTTTAATTTTGAGAACCGGAATCTTGCTTGCTCTAAATAGATCAACAAAATGAGAAAAAATCCGTCCTTTTGTCACTTATTCTTGTTCATTTATCTTTGATTTTTCGTTTTTTTTATCTGGTTTATCTTTGTCAAGCGGCAGACAGTCACCGCATATTTCTTGATTAACTTCCGGAGATCAAGTGTTTGTTATGAACGAGGACTTGCTTTGTTGCCTCTCACTCCTTGTTAGTCTCCTCCTCTCCCTCCTGTCACTTCACGTAGTACCGTCAGGAAGGAAGGTCCCGCCACCGGCCCTCTCACTCCGCCTTCTGCCCTGCCGCTGGTGCTCTTGTCTCTGTCTCGCTCCTCACACTGCCCGCAGGCTTCATCTACGTAGGGCTTAGGGTTGTCTGCTCATCACGCCAACAACACATTCCCTTCACACCCTCCATCCTTTCTTCCCTCCCTCCCTCCATCCCTCCCCTCCCTCCCACCCTCCCTCCCTCCCTCCCTCCCTCCCTGCCCCCCTCCAGCCTTCCCTACGAGCATACTAACGTCGTGCCCTCTTCTTCGCTCTTTCCAGACGACATTCCTGATTTCTACGATGATTACATGAGTGATGACAATAACGCTTATCTCAATGGTAAGTGGCTGTTCTCACTTGTGTACTTACATGCATAGAAGGCCGCCGCGACACTCCTTGGAGGCTGCTCAAGATCTTTCGGCTTAGTAGACTTTTCCAATCACTTTGTCTCTGGGCTGAGTCGTCATGTTGATGTGCTGATGGCAGGAACGGCCACGCGCCCCTCCCTCCCCCGCCCACTCCCCGCTGCCCTGGTTCTATTAACTCGGGGATGTAATAACTTGAAAGGTTCTGAGCCATCAAAGAGTCAAGACAGTGAGTGAGTGGAGTGACGTGTGTGGACGGTGAGGGCAGCAGCACTGACGTCACGGGAGAAGTGTGCCACTGCCCGGGCGACGCTGCGTGACCATTGTAGCGGAAATGTTGGCTGCTGCTGTTTTATGAGGCGAGGAATTCCCAGCCTCACCCGCCACCGCAGTTTTGGCCCACGTCCCTCACAGCATAGCCCGTCACATCGCCACCACTTTGTTGTCAGGTGCTGCTGCCCCCCCGCCTTGGCTCGGATCATCGCCCTACTACCCTCCCTCGACCCTTCCCCATTCCTCCCTTCCCCTTGCCACACCTCCCTTCTTTCACTTTTCTCTCTATGTCTTCCTCCTCACCTGCGTTACTCGTATCTTCACACCACTGTATCTCTTCTACTTTCTTCTCCTTTCTAACTTTCATCTTTACACCTCGACTCGCCACCTTTGCGCCTCGCCACGATACATCTTGCCCCACCCACCCACCCACCCAACTACCCACCTCGGCCCACCCGCCCCACCCCAACCCTACTAAAACTCGCGAAGCTCTGCACAAAATTCCAGACGCACGCAGAGAACTTTGGCTGATGTACGGGATAACTCTTGTTGTTTCTTAATCGTAAATTTTGTCCCCGAGGATCCTTGTTTATTATCGAGCCGAGCAAAATAAATAAAGGCCCGCTGTGCATTTAAAATTTGTGTGGCGGCAGCGGCGTGGAGGAGTTTTGTCTGCTTTGCTTTGGTTCCCCTCGCCTCGCTGCTAACCCGGCGTGGCACTGAGTCTCTCCAGCTCTTAACCGGATCGCAGGTCTTCCCTTAAAAGCCCAACTGCTAAAAAGATATAAATAAATAAGAAAAGAGTCTTCAGCAGCATCCAGGAGTTACTAAAAAAATTAAAATAAATATAATAATAATCCATTTCTAGACTTACTTTATGAATAACTTCACAACAGTAGATTGTGAACTTAGATATTTTCATTCCTTCATTGATCCGATTAGTAGTGTTCTTCTGTCTCTCTCTCTTCCCCCTTTCCTGTTCCGAGTCCTCTTCTCGGTGCTCCACAAGACTAAGGCCTCTCTTCTGAAACCCTATTTTCAAAGGCCGCAGACATGACTAACCGGGTTATCAATTTATGTTTTTTCCTGTTCATAACGTAGAAATCTTAATTTACCACTGCACCCATAGAAACCTGAGTCAAGTCAATTAGAGCCTTTGAAAATTAGTGGAGGTGCGAAGAACGTGTTTCAGAAGGCAGACCTAAGAGTGACCGGTGGTGGTGTGTATGTCAAGTGTTGATGGGGCCGCCACGCACCTGCCCGGGCCCGCTGTGTCCTTGTGTGCCTGCAGTGTGGCCCGAGACTCGCCTTCCCCTTGCCCTGCCTCGGTGTGGTGTCCCTATCTCCCTCTCTGCTTGTTGGTGTTGCTCTTGGTGTTGACTTAGAGTGTCGCCACCAGACTCACTGAAGGAACAGTTATCTGCTTACCTGCTTGCTTACGTATATCGATAATCCATTAAATTAACTGCCGCTGTCCATGGTAGATAAATTTATGTTCGATTCCCCGCAGGACCCAATGACATTATCAGTTTGCCGGATAAGTTAGCATTACCAGCATTACCTCGCTATCATACATACTTCCTGCTCTTTACCTTGTCATCTTTTGCAGTAATCAATACCAATTTTTCGCGATGTAATGAATCAGAAAAGTAATTAGTTATTATCGTGATGCAATACTTTCTACTTACCGGCTTCTATCTTTTTTGTACTGTCATCTTTAATAGTAATTGATATCTGCATTTTTTTTTCTTTTTGAGTTGTAATCGGTGGCTTTTTTACACGTGATGGCCACCCCGTCCCTAACATTACGTGGTGAAAGTAAGAGGAAAAAACATGATACTTGTCCACCTCCACCCTCCACCACCAGGGACTTACACGACCACCAAACCAAACAAGTGATTTAATTCGTCCACACTCACTCATCCCCCGCCTCTCCCACCCCACGCAAAAAAAAATAAATAAATAAATAAATAAATAATGATAGAAAAAAGCAAATGAAATAAAGAAAATCTCTCTTCCCCTTTTCCCGTTGTTATTATTATATAGCACACCATTCAGTACTCGTCTCAGGGTAATTATCGACCAGTTAGTCAAACTTCTATAATTGTCAGACTTCTCGGAACTGACCATTACTCAAAACTTGCTGCGACATTCCGGAAGACTCGTGCCACATAACTCACCACGCACCCACTTCTTACTGTGTGTGTGTGTGTGTGTGTGTGTGTGTGTGTGTGTGTGTGTGTGTACTGGATTTCAAGTTTAGCTCAGTAGCTCATGTATGTTTCCTTTTCCATATTTTTTTTTCTTTTCATGTATGTGGCGGTATATTGATGAATGAATGTTCCTTGCATTTATAGACAGATCACTCCATGCGTTAATACTTATAATGTTTGGAAACTAGACATTTTAACCCCTTCAGTAACGGGACGCATTTTCATATTTATTCTGCTTAGTATTTCTCAATTTTATAAAGCTTCAGAAACTTATGTGGGGATTGAAATTAGTACAGAATCAAGCCATTAATCTTCTGACCTCCATAGACCCTTTCTATTGTCAATAATGTCCTCTAATCACGACCAAAACTCATGGGAAAAATGTGTCCCAGTATTGAAGGCGTCATAAACTACAAGATATCGTGTGTGTAGGGTAGGGTAAGAGTGAAAGGTGTGGATGATAGGTGAGGCAAAAGCTAACACCCACAGCACGAAGGAAAGGAGGAGGAGGAGGTACGCCAAGCCATCCTGCCGCTATACAGAATTAAAGATAGTGAAGCTGCGCCAGAGATGCGGAGAGAAAACAGTCCAGAGAGTCAAGCAAAACAAATGACTTACGCTCCGGCGCCTTGGGGATCTAGCGGTGTCTCCCTCCATCGGCCACACTTGATCCTTCCCCCCCGTCACTCTACAGGAAGAAGGACAACGCTGGGTGGTACCTTAGTGGCCCTGGGTGGAAGATGAATCGGATCGGTCTTTTGGATTATCTGGAAGGTGGTGGCAGTGGAGTGTTGTGGGTGTGGGTGCTACTGGTTAGTGCTGAAAGGTGCTGATTGTAAAATATGACTAGTTTTGGATATGGATGTGGCTGGTGACGGATGCTGGAGGGTACGAGGTGTGAAGTGTGCTGTCTTTGGGTGCTGACGGGTGCTGGTTACAGGATCGAGTGGTTTTAGGCTGTTATGCTGACTGGTGCTGGCGGGAGGTGGTGGTGGTGGTGGTGGTGCTGGGCTGGGCGGGGGATGGGAGGGCGGTCGGGCGCGGCAGCCATCTTGGTAATGGTCGCTTTCTTCCTGCGCGTTTGTCCTGGATGTTTGATCTCGAGATTAGTTTGCGTGTCTCGTTAATACTTCATGAGGCGGCCGTCGGCTCCTTTACTCTCCTATTGATGGTTTTTTGTATGAATTCAACTTTCAAGTGCAAGTTCAATGGAGTATGTAGCATTGAATTAAGAAAAATAGATAACCAACTCCACGGCTGAGTGGGTAAAAAGCAGCGGTATACATAAAACGTCTTTAACGTCATACATTTGGTAGTTCCTGCTAATAAATCTTTAGGCGAGTGTCTTTTGTTTGAGCTCCAGAATTATTAACTTGCCCCTTCCCAGACAAATGAAAAGCACATAATGAGTGTTTGTAATCACTCCAGAAGAAGAAGAAAAATTATGAACGAGTGAAAGACAATGTAAAAATACAAAACAGAGAATGTAGTTTGTTCTTGGAGGCGGCGGCGGGGCTGACGACTCGAACGAAGGGTGGGGCTGAAGGTGCTAGTGGTGCTGATGCTGATGCTGATGCTGGTGGCGATGTAGGGTGAAGATAACAAACAAAAATATGTTCAACTCTTTCACTGCGATAAGAGACAGTTAACAACATCAATAGCAATGCGTGAAGTGTGCCACTTGTGATATTTGTCAAAGTGCTGCAAAACAAAGGGACGAGCATAAAGCAACTCATCATTTCCTTGAATTATTACGAAGCCTGTCTAGCCTAGCACGAATCTGAGCTACAAGGAAAGTAGAGCAAACTAAATAAAATATAGAATGAAAAATCAAGAACGATAATTAGCTGTCTGATTTTTTTAGAGTGGATGACAAGCACTAAAGTGTCAGCCATGTTTGTAGAAGCTTTCCTCTTTATGATCTCACGTCTCTCACTTTAAATTGAATAGTGCAGCTCATTATAGCCAGTCTCGTAAAGCCCCCTCAGGTTTACTGGTGCTTCTTTTCTTTCTTTCTTTCCCTGGAGTTCACTTGTGTTCTTTTCTGACTTGGTGATGTACTGGAAAGAGTTCACATTTTTATAGGACATAGCAACAACGTTAAAAAAAAGATGGAGGGTGATGAGCCATGTTATATTTAAATTTATGATCGCCCAAGAGTCTGTTATCTCTATATAGAACGATTCGTTATTAAAGAGAAGGGGGAAATTCATTCTTTTGCTTGAAGGCGTATCTATATCAGGATCTCACAGCAGCCTAGTGGTGGTGGTGGTGGTGGTGGTGGTGGTGGTAGATGCCTCCCCCCCACTATCCGGCCATTACACGCAGCGTTGCATGTACGTAAGCTGCATATCACATTTTATAGTGCCAACACAATATGTACTTTACTTTTTTTTATTACATTACACGCACGCGTCTATCTCAGCGCATCAGTTACATCCGAACAAGATAATTATAGTGTGTTAAAATTTAGGGGGTGATCATTAGTTGTTATGCCATGATGGGCGCATTGTTAGGCACGTGTTTTGTGAAATGTTTATGTGCAGGTGAACATTTTACTGCGAAAACAAAAATGTTGGGTGTTCGTTGATAACAAGCAGCCAGCAACACTCGTCAGCGCGCCCCGGCAAGTGTTTCAGGCTTGTCGAGTGATCCTTCAAAACAAACTTTGCAGCCAAAAATTTCTCTGTCGCGTTTCACTCTCGCTGCATAAACAAGATATGATATTATATTACTCCTGCAAATATTCCCACAAATCCTCTCTCTCTCTCTCTCTCTCTCTCTCTCTCTCTCTCTCTCTCTCTCTCTCTCTCTCTCTCTCTCTCTCTCTCTCTCTCTCTCTCTCTCAACTATGCCTGCACATCAAGAATAAAAGTGTGAAGTAAAAACCACATAAGAAAAACCAATAGCTGAGTAAATGAATAAATAACTGTGTGTTCCCGGAAGGCACCACAAAGCCAGGCCCTCCCTCGCATCACTCATTAGGCAGACCGGAAAAAAATCACGCCGAAGGGAAGTCACGGCGACTGATTAACAGAGACAGACAGACGGCAGGTGAGGGGCAGGTGCATGGACGTGGGGCGTGGGAGGTTAGCAGGCGCCCACACTCCACACGCTTGTCGCCCACGTTGTTGTCCACCACCAGACACCTTCCCACAGAGAGAGAGAGAGAGAGAGGTGGGGGGAGGGGGGGAGAAAATACTGTTCTATCTGACTTTTTAACGACCAGCATTCAGTGAGGGCTTTTTTTCAATATCTTTTATTTTGCCCTAGGCCGGACTAGCTCCCTTCTTGCATAAAAAAAGGAAAGGGTTTAAAATAATGCGTTACACCAACCATGATTCTCAATATTATAGTATCAATGCGTGAATAAACAGATAAAGAAAGAAAAAGAGAGAGAGAGAGAATGAGAGGAGGAAAAAGAAAAAGGAGAAGAAGAGGACGAACATGAGGGACTAGAAAATTAATAAAACAACAAAAAAATAGCGATCACATGAGATATAGTTAACAATGAAACAAAATCCTTAAAAAAATAGTATATAGATGAAAAAACTTATCTTTTCCTTTCTCCCTTTCTTTATTCCTTCCTCAATTTCTTCCTTCGTTTCTTTTTTTCATCATTCCTTCTACCATTCCTTCCTTCCTTCCTTCTTTCATTCATTCATTCATTCATTCATTCCAAGGCAGCTATTTACACACACACCAGCCATCCAAGTATTCACTGAAGCACTCATCATTAATTCATACGTACAATATTTACAAACCACAAAGATCACCACCAAGTAATACCCAGACCATCCACTCCTCTCCCTCCACCCACACTCCACTTTCACTACTACTCTGAACCATCCACTAACCGACCCTCCTTTTTTTCATTTAAACAACCTGGGCTTTTTACGGGAATTTATGGGCTAAAGGAGATCACCTGATGGAGACCTCCTATCTGAAAGCCCACCCATTTGGGAACCGTTACCCCGAGTGGATGCCCAATCTTCACTCAGACCGTGGCCAGGATTCGAACCGGTGCTCTCGGGGATCCCAAGGCTTCCATTATTAATCTGCTACTCCCTATCAACTATTATCTTCATCCCTACACTCTGTTATTACCCTATTGCACTTTATTATACCTTTTTTACGTATACTCCCTTATTTTTCCCACCATCTCCACCTGCCAGTGACGTCTCAGTGTCAGCACTACCAGTTCCACACATCCACTTAAAGTAATCCACCGTAAAACCACAAAAACAACATGACTGCAAAGATTAATGCTGCCACCATCACTGCCAGCCACACACACACACACACACACACACACACACACACACACACACACACACACACACACAAACACACACACACACACACACACGTATCAACAAACCTCTGGCAATTTATCTTTCGACTTTTTGCTTGATTGTTTCCTTCGTTTGTTCTTTCTTTTTTTTTTGCCAATGTTTATTAGACGTCATTCTTTTCTTCTCTTCCTTTTACTTATGTGTATGTTGTATTCTCTCTCTCTCTCTCTCTCTCTCTCTCTCTCTCTCTCTCTCTCTCTCTC
>CM035189.1:13442868-13455368 GCA_020233015.1 Callinectes sapidus | reverse complement strand
TTGTCTTTGAGAGTTTGCATTATAAGCGTTAAAATTCTTGAGTGTGAAGTGAAGGGGTCAAAATGGAAGTCCCGCGGGAGTGTTTGACAGACGGGAAAATGTGTAAAGAGGCTGGAGTGAAGGGGGAGGAAAAGAGAAAATATGGAAGGAAGTGACAGGAGTGAAAGCAAAAATAAAATGAGGAAGGTTTGAAGAAGAAAGTGGGAGAAATGAAAAGGAAAATTAAAAAAAGAAATAGAACGAAATAAGGAAAAAGGAAATGGAAATAAAGAATTGTATAGAACGAGGAGAGGAGAGAACAAGCAGAGGAAAAGACGGGGGAAGGAGGAATGGAGATTAAGAGCATGTCCCAAATATTACAGAAATCACAAGTGAGGGAAAGCGATCAGGGACACTCCGCGGACCTTTAAAAATGGGTCTGGCTTCTGAATACTGCCCTGCGCCACTGTAAGGCGGGGCGGGGGGCGGGGGAGGATGGAGAGAGGAAGAGGAAGGAGAAAGAGCCTGGCAGTGGTGCTGAGCCGCTTATTGTATTTAGAAATTCAAGTAGCACTTAAGTGAAAGTGCATGTTGAATTGTGTGTAGGAACAGTCTCTCTCTCTCTCTCTCTCTCTCTCTCTCTCTCTCTCTCTCTCTCTCTCTCTCTCTCTCTCTCTCTCTCTCTCTCTGGCTGGACCACTGCCACGTCATTTGCACTTCATAATGTTTGCAAATATTTATGCATATTCATGCTTTGTTGCGCTAAGAATTTGTGGTCCCGCAGTGTCGTGCAAACAAGTGACGGTATAGTTTTGCCGCGAGTGACGGTCAGTTAGCCTCCATTGTTGACACTTGAGGGAAAAAGACACGTTGGTGAAATAGATATTAATTAACGGAGCCTTAAAGATAATGTAGTATTTTTATATGTTTATTTTTTTTAGTTTTTGCGATATGTTTACTTACTTTTTTTTTTTAGTGGGATACTTTTTTTCCTTTCCTTACTATTTACACACACGCACGCGCGCGCGCGCACACACACACACACACACACACACACACACACACACACACACACACACACACACACACACACACACACACACACACACACACACCAGTCATTCGAAGCAGCTGCCCACATTACACTAAAAACTAACAACCCAGTGAATCAAACCTTTCAAAGCGGGGCCGTGTTGTGGTCGTGGTAGTCGTCGGTGGTGGTGAGGTGGTGGTGCCGTCAGTCGCCCTCACGCCGGCAGCAGATGACCTTTGTTTGTAGCCCCGCGTCGCTCTTCATTTTCCTAACACCGCCTGCCACGATGACTGGACCCGCGCCGGCAACAGTCTGGCGGAGCGTAAATTTTACAGATTCATAAACTCGCCGCTTATGACAAGAAGAAGTGCTGTGGTGGTGGACTGGAGGGCGCAGGCTGGTCCCTATTTTCCTCTTTGCCTCCTTACTTCCATCCTTCCTTCCTTCCTTCCTTCCTTCCTTCCCTCCCTCCTTCCTTCCTTCTTTCCTTCCTTCATTTCCTCATGTAGAGAACTGGATAGTGCAGGGGATTTCTTCCTTCCTTATTTCCTTCCAAACTTCCTTCCTTTTTTTTCTTTTTTGTTACAACTTCCCTTACTTTCTTATCTTTCTTCCTTCCTTCCTTCCTTCCTTCATTTCATTTTTCCATGTTAATTGGATAGTGTAGGGGACTTCTTCCTTCCTTATTTCCTTCCTTTCTTCTTTTTTTGTTACAACTTCCTTCCTTTTCCTTCCTTCCTTCCTTCATTTCCTGGACAGTACAGGTTGTTCCTTCTCTTCAGAGAGAGAGAGAGAGTGAGTGGAGTCTTTTATATAATTCCACATGTTCAGTGTCTCCTCATTACTTTGTGGATAAGATGGAAGGAGAAAGAAGCGGCAGAAAATATAACCCCACAATTGAATGGACAGAGAGAGAGAGAGGGGGGGGGGGATAGAAGGCATTGAAGAAGGGGGAAGATTTTAGAGAAGGAAAGGGAGTAGGTGGAGGTAGAAATAACTGGAAAACGAAAAGAAGGTGGAGGAGGAGGAAAGTGGAAAGTTCAAGAAGAAGAGGAGGAAGAGGAGGAGGTGGTTGTGGAAAAGGAGAAGGAGGAAGAGATGCAAAATATGAAAGCCAAGAAAGAAGAGAGGAGGACAATAAGTACAAAAAAAAAACAGACTCAAATAATAGAACGAAGAGGAGGATATGAATAAAAACAAGAACTAAGAAGAGACAGAAAACAAGAACGATGAAGATACGAGAGATGAAGAACGAAGAAAAGGAAGAGATGAAGAAGCAAATGTAAGACGAGGGGAAAGGATGATACAAAAAACAAGGAGAAGAAGAAAGATAAGAACAAAATCGAAGAGGAGGAAAGAAAAGGTTCTGGTTTTGGTGGTGGGGGAGGGGGAGGGGGGGAACTGGAGAAACATATGAAGGACAAGGAGAATAAGGTGGAGGACGAGATGCCGTGTGTGTGTGTGTGTGTGTGTGTGTGTGTGGAAGACCGAGAGAACAAAGGGAGGGCTGGAGGATGAGCAGGAGAGGATGAGAGGAGAAAGACTTGGCCAGCTCAGCGAAGGGGCGCGTTCCGTGTACTTTGTGTGAATTATTACTCAATTTTGCTTTCATTCCGGCCTGCTCGTATATCGCCACTGCGGGACTCAGCTCTGCGCCGCCCACCAAATCTCCTCGAAACTTATTACAGGACTAATTTGCTAATTCCTGCAGGACGCCGCTGAAGACAGGAGAGGAGGCAAAAAGTTAAAGAAAAAGAAAATTAGAAGTATCCTTTCCGCGAGAGAGAGAGAAAAAATGATGATAATAATGGAAAAAAATCAATTGAAATAAAATCAATAGAAATTAAAGGAGTCATAAGAAAATCAGTACATATATAAAGAGATGACGGATGAGTACAAAAATATATATATACAAAAGTACACGAACATGAAAAAAGACTTACAAAACAGAGAGAGAGAGAGACTTCACACCTTTGTCACACTCCCTCATTACCGCTACTCTCACGTCCGCTCCTTATCTTAACGCCCCATCAGTCTCAAATCCTGAATTACTAGTAAATGCGAATATTTGTCTATACTGGTGCACGTTTCTTTGCTGCTTCACCATCCTAAGCGCACCACGAAGCTAGTCTTGCCTTGCCTGGTGTTTGGTATCCTCCCTGCGCCGTGCTGCTGTGATCCACCCACCCCATACCACTGCCGGGGGTTATCAATCAGAGTTAACCGCTGCTTATTGGCATTTTTCTCCTCCTGGTAACGATATCGGCGGGTACTGTGTGCTGCTCTCAAGGGGAGTTAGGCACAACCTCCTCACTAACGGCCTCATATCCAGACATGGCTGTGCTGAGTGAGGGGGAAAAAACGCTCATGATTTGCAAACATTCAGAAGTAAATGGATTCGTCAGGCAGCCTCTCTGTTCAACCATTGAGGCTCCAAAGATCATTAGTGGAATGTGTGTGTGTGGGGGGGGGGGTTAGAACTTAGGCCCTTTTTTTCGCTCTGCCCCTCACCCTTGCATCGGCCACTCACCATCCTCCCCGCCATCCCTCACATACACAGCCTCCACGCGCCGGCTGCCTCCCTGCCCTTCTCTAGTCCTGGCGAGCCGCGGGTGTCCTTGTCTGGTGGTGGGTCTGCGTCACGCCTTTCCCCTGACAAGTGTTTACAAAGGGCAGTCTCAAGGTTTTTCTCAACTCAGCCTAAGACATCTCGGTGAAGCCATCTGTTGTTCCCCAAAGTTCCGCTATTATCAGGGGTGTGTGTCTCCAGCGCCTCGCCTCTCACCTCGCCACGACCCGCCACAATTGTCCAGGCTGGGGCAGAGTTCGCCAAGTTTGTACAGCGGGAGATAGGAACTCGCTCGCTACCCCATAATAGCAAGGACATGGGCCTGTTGAAGAAAGCAATGACAGCCTTTCCTGGGTCACCACTTCGAGAGGAGAGCGCTGCGTGGCCTCATACAGGGCGGGCCACACACTGTTAATTAAGCGTCGCCTTCACCGCGAACCATTAACAGCGAACACGAAATTCGTCATTAAAAAGAAACCTTTGATTGTTTTACATGGCGCGTTTGTTCCTTGTAAGCTCAAAAGTGTATTATATGTACTCATGTTCAGGCAACTCATATATTCTTTATTTTGTAAATGATAATCCTTGTTGGCAAAGAAACTAACTGTTACAACTGTGTCGCATTCAATGTTGTCACGTGACGCGTCCAAGACTGTCACTTGGTATGAAGTTGGACCGTCACACTATCGATGCGTCTTGCCACTCACCAGTTTTGTTGACTTTCCTGTTATTACTCTTACAAAGAAACAACAAAAGCCTTCCCGTCCAGCTCCGTGTGTGTGTGTCTGTGTGTGTGTGTGCGAGGAGGAGGAGGAGGAAGGGGGCGGCGCCTTGGCTACAGGTTCACTGCCTCGAGGCTCAACTTTCAATGATGGCAAATGTAAACAAACTTTGGGGCGCGGTGCATTGTTGCCATGAATAGCTGCGGGTAAATCCTGATTAAGACGATGTCAACACCAGCGCCACTGTGAGCAAGGTAAACAGTTTTCCTCCGTTTTGTTGAGGATCTCGAAAGGTGATTATAATGAGTATTGTTCGGGCGACATGACAGGCGGGCTGAAGCATTGTTACCGTCACCACCAATACAAAGGAGCTTGATAACTTGCAGGAAAGAAAACTTGCCGCAGTGATAACCTGGCAAGGGGCGGGTGGCACCTCATTGTTTGCCCTGGTGAGGCATCCATCCCTGGGTTCCCGCTGCGTCCCTGACAAACACTGCATGGCGTCCCTCTTGAGCCTTCCCGGGATTATCCTGATGCTGTACTGTGGCACTCCTTACGTGAAATGGAGAGAGGGAATGTATGTAATGTGTGTGTGTGTGTGTGTGTGTGTGTGCGTGCGTGCGTTTGGTAATAGTAATAGTAACAGTAGCGTGACTGGGAGTGTAAAAGATAAAACCAAGAGAAGGGAAAAGATAGTGAGTGGAGTAGCTTTCAGGGCTGCAGCAAGGGAAGTGGCGGGTGGTTTATTGAGGGCCAGGGAGAGCCAGTGCAGGGAGCCAGCCACCTTGAGAAAGCGAGAACAGGTGTGTAGTTTCAGAAAAGAGTAAGAGAAACGTCCAGCGCAAAGGAAACATTGCTCTTGGGACGCTCCGAATGTTGCCTCATTGTTTTCTTTTATATCTATTCGCCCGTGTGTGTGTGTGTGTGTGTGTGTGTGTGTGTGTGTGTATGTGTGTGTGTGTGTGTGAATGTCTTCTTTCTTTATTTTTCCAGATGCCTTTTGTATCAGTTTTTATGTCCACAACATCCTGCCTGTCTCTCCTCGTGCCCTCCTTTACTCACTCACGGGAAAACCTTAATCATTTCTGAACCATTTAATTATCAGCCTCTCCCCTCCTTCACCGCCCCCTCCTGGTCCTCAACTCACCAATCCCGCGTCCCGAGCCCTGCCTCTCATCCGCCCGACAGATTGCTGCTAAAAATAATGGACAGCTCACACACAAGTTACCGAGGAGGATGTGAGTTATTAGTGCGGTGGGGCGCGCTCCTCTCTGATTGAAATTTAATTCTGGAGAGGCCCGATCGTCAAGCCTCGTCACAGGGATGTGTTTAGCACCGCACGACGAAGGAGTGACGATCTTATTGCCCTTGTCCTCCCGTACTCTCCACGTCCTGACCCTTTGAAACTCCTTGTGGATTATACATATATATTCATTTTGATAGAATCTTCTGTTTGAAAAGATGCCAGAACTTTGAACCTAAACATCTAAATAATAATGGGTTTGAGTACGTGTGTGTGTGTGGTGGGGGGGGGGGGTGTTGCAGTCTACAGGCCAATGACACGGCCGCCCTGCGAGATAGATGTAGGCGGAAGTGGTGTATGCCGGAAGCACTTCAGATGCCACCAAGCTGAGCCGCAACGTGAAGCCAAAAGCAAGTCATTAGTCAATTGGTGTAATGAAGTTAGAGGCAGCCAGCGACCTCCACCAAAACAAGACTCTGTGGAGAAGTGATACTCGGCGTCCCAAGACTGCAAAGTGTGAGGAAGACTGGTTGATGGAATGAATGATTGGTTGGTTGATTGAGTGAGATTTGGGGGTCACTGGAACCAGGCAACATGGCGACCAGTGCAAAGATTTGATAGAAAAGCCAATCATTATATAGTATGTATGGATTAAAAACATATTATTAAGGTACCTGTCCATCACACACACACACACACACACACACACACACACACACACACACACACACACACACACACACACACACACACACAAGCAATCATCACTCACCTCACCTCTACCTAACCATAGTGACTTCAGTAATGCTCCGGGGAACCAGCACAGTTGCCTCTCTCTCATGTATCGCCTCTCGCCATGCAAAAATCACAGTGACACACGTGGTGGTACAATTAAGTGAGAGATACAACGTCAACACAGTTCCTCTCTTTTATTGGAGTTTATGAATTTATGTCTGAGGCGTTTCGTGTGTCGCAAGCATGGTGTACAAATTAATGGAAGTAACAAAAAACTGGTGCCAAAAGAATGAAATGTAAGTAAACAGGAAACTGAAGGCAGCAGCTTTAACTTGATTGTTTGAAGTGCACTACATCGTTATCAAAATTAAAGTTAAAAAAGGGACAATGTATGAAATTGACCACAAATATAACTGACTGCAGGTGCATGAAACGTATTACATGCTTTACCAGACCATTTGACAAAAGACAGCGGAAAATGGCGATAGTTCCAGCTTAAGTCACAGATAAAGCTGAGTCGTGCACAAGTCACGCGTGGGCAGCGCGGGTCTTGAGACAGCCGCCACCAGCAAACCGGCAAGGCAAGGTCGCGCTGCTGCTGAATCACCAAACCAACCGAATAATGCAGCAGCGGCCCACAACATTTACATAGACGAGAGAATTTGGTTCGTGAAGTGCCTCCTACTTTTGTTAATTCCAGACAGTAAACTCAGACAAGAACAAAGATTAAAGTACATTTGGCATATAACGTTATTCATGTTCTCTGCGGTAGTGTGTGTGTGTGTGTGTGTGTGTGTGTGTGTGTGTGTGTGTGTGTGTGCGTGCGTGCGTGTGTGTTTACCCTCGCGAGTGACAAAATAAGTTATCCTACCGAAGACAGTACATAACGATAACAAGAGTAATAGGGAAGTAACATAGAGAAGTCGTGATTTCCCTGCCAAAGTAAAAACTAAAGGAAAATTACATAAGAAAGACAACTAAGATAAGCCAATATGTCTTCGGAACAAGTCAGTGATTGCATTATGCAGGATTTTCTAGCTCGATTATCCTGAGGCAGCCATGGAGTTGTGGTGGTGGTGGTGTGGAGCGGTGTGGCTGGTGTGAGGGACTGGGGAGGTGGTGGGGCTATACGAAGCAATGGTGTGTGGGGCAGACCTGCATGTGCGGGGCAGTATTACGTGGAGCACGGCTATACGGAGCAATGGCGGGTGGGGCGGTACAAGAGTGACTCACCCCCCTGGATGAAATGTCCCGGTAGATTCTCCCTTGGGTTATTCATCCCTGGAGGATTCGTTTGCTAGGGTGACTCGTTCCCTGGCGTGGTTTGTCATCCCCTGTATTGATTGGTTACGTAGCAACAAATATCCGGTATCCAGAGCGCTTCGTTTCTCTTATTTAAGAAATATAGAAAGACTCAGATGTTATATACTATAAAATTCATGTAGGCATTACTCAGGTTTATCTCGAAGGCCTCTATCACGCACATTCCAATCAGGAATAAGAAACCATTTCTTATTCCTTCATCACATTTTAAGCATTAAAGTCAAGTTACAAATCCTTAAGAGTGGAAAAAATCCGAGTGTACACATGTATCACACACAAATCCATTGATGGTTTGCTCTTGTACTAATGGAGTTTCGTAACTAACGCAACGAAAATAGAGCCAAGGGAACGAATCACCCTAAGGACAAATAACTTAGGGTTTGAATTCTGTAGGGATGAATACCCCGTGGAGGAATCAGAATCAGCTGGGACATTTCACCCGGGGACCAATCGAGCCACCACCGACCGTGCTGGTGCTGGGCAGTGCTGCGTGTGGCACAGCTATGTCGGACTGTTCTGAGCAGTGAGCTGTGTGGAGGACCTTTACATCGGCTTGAATCAGGTACCTTTGGGTGGATAAAGGAACCCTTCATTGCTCGAGCCGTGCGCTGCCTCCCGCCCCCCGCCCCCACCAGTCTGCTGCTGCTGCTCTCCCTGGGCCGCGTACCACCTCATTCCGTGCCCCGCAGCGGAGCACTAAAGGTAATGAGACCTTTAATATCAGTTAATTTCCAGTGCCCTGCGGCCCAGCGAGGGGAGGCGCGCCCCGGCCATCAGGGGACAGCGGGGCAGAGCTAGTATAAATGGGGCTCGTTAACCTAACAGCTCCGAGTCTGGCCGAAGTATCGAGCGGCGATGAACAAATAGTTAAGCGAACGCAGCTGCCACTCTAAGGCCACATCCCCTCACTGATGTGCAACGCGTTCATAATCATTAACATACAGTCACCTCCAACATTCACTAATACTTTTTCGTGTAAGCAAGGCAAAATGAACCTTAGAAACACGCGACGAGAATATAATGTTGGAGAAATTATGGAGGTTACAGATAGTGTCATTTGAGAGTTCTCATTCGGTGTGTTTGTCCAGCATAACGAGGCGGAACGAGGTGGCTGCCTCACAATAATGGAGGCTGCCTGGGAGAGGAGGGAAGGAGGAGGACAGGCTGCCAGGGAGGGAGGGAGAGGAGGTTACTGGAGAGGGAGAGGACGTGGGGGGACTCTCAGTTTGTCCGACGTGGCCCATAATTTACGGCTTCCATTTCGAACTGGTAGAAAAGCCTAAGGGGAAGTTGTTTTTAATAAGATTGTTGTTACCTTGGCGATGCGTTGCCTGAGGGATCCCCGTGCGTGTAGTAGTGTAGCAGAGAGTGTAGAGATGTAGCAGTAGAGCGGCGTAAAGAAGTGTACCTGTGTAGCGCTCTGTACCGGTGTAGAGCTGTGTACCATTGGCTGGACCACAGAGATTCTTACGCTGAGGAGACCTTGCTGCTAATCATATAAGTACAAATATATATGTTTATTTTATGGTTTAGAGAGACGCAGGAAGACCATGTGTAGTACAAGATGGTGAAACATTAGTATACGGTTCAGAATCGGGCCACGTGTGCATTGCGATGTGTGGGTTATGGTGGCCACGCGCTACAGTCACACGTGTGTACTGAGTGGTCCCGGCACCCAATGTCTCCCCACGGCGCCTTCACTGTCACCAATTAACTTAAGACCTGTGTGTGTGTGTGTATGTGTGTGTGTGTGTGTGTGTGTGTGTGTGTGTGTGTGATTATTGTGAAGTAACACACACACACACACACAC
Organism: Callinectes sapidus; assembly: GCA_020233015.1. Classification (NCBI taxonomy): domain Eukaryota; kingdom Metazoa; phylum Arthropoda; class Malacostraca; order Decapoda; family Portunidae; genus Callinectes; species Callinectes sapidus. The sequence goes on along the minus strand of CM035189.1, from coordinate 13,445,953 downwards.
ACACACACACACACACACACACATTCTCACTGATAAATAACCTTTCCGTGTAAGGAAGAAAGGAAACAAACAAGTCACATCAGCCAAGACGTGTATTAGCTCCCAACAAAATGACTACGTATACAAACCCTCATTTTCCGTCTCCCCCCCTCTCCCCCTCCCCCTTCTGAATCGACACAAATTACACCAAATATAAGCTTTTCACCTCCGGCGGACCACCTCCTCAGCGTGTGGTGGAGCCTAAGATATGATTTGTGCGCTTGATTGCATTGATCCACGCCGCGCTGATCCCAGGACGCCTCTCATGATCCAAATAACTTGTCCCCCTCCACGGTACAGGCTGCGGTAGGTCAGGTCAGGCAGGTGGGTTGAGGAAGGTCAGGTCAAATAAAAGCGTGTGTCTCAAAGGGTGGTCAGGTCAACCTCCAGTAATATGTGCGCCTGATAATGAGAGTCTTGTGGCGTGTTGAGGAATTACCATGTGGAGGAGCCCTTCAGTGCGCCAACCCCCTCAGGTGTGCGACGCTTCAATTACTCGCCAGGTGAGATGCGTCCTGGTGGTGGTGGTGGTGGTAGTGATGATGATGATGATGTGTGTGTGTGTGTGTGTGTAATCATAGTGAGCAGCATCCAGTCTTGAGTTAAAGAAGCCTTGAGTGAGAACAAAGCACGGTATTCACACACAGCACGTCCGAGAAACAGAGTGGAAAGAAGGAGGACGAGGAGGAGAGTATGTGTCTGTCTGTATGTATGTATGTATGTATGTCCGTCTGTCTGTCTGCATTCATATATTATTACGAGGCGTACATTTCCACAGGTATCTAAGAATACTCTCTCTCTCTCTCTCTCTCTCTCTCTCTCTCTCTCTCTCTCTCTCTCTCTCTCTCTCTCTCTCTCTCTCTCTCTCTCTCTCTCTCTCTGACCTGCAAACCCTCGCCAGCTGGAACATAAGGCTCCGTCCAGCTGCCAAATGCACTTTCTAGGAGCTTTGCTTAGTGAGGGCACTGAACCTCGACCTCTCCTCCTATTCCTATTCCTCCTCCTCCTCCTCGTCCTCCTTTTCTTCTTCCAGTTGATATTATATATGGCCCAATCCCAAACCTAATCCAGATAAATATATTACCGCCGCGGTGTGAGTGAGTGAGTGAGGGAGTGAGACTGCATCTTTTATCTCAACCTTTCTTCATCTGGCAAGAAAATCATACCAGAGGGAGTTGAGACTTGGCATGTTGTGGTGAGAGAGAGAGAGACTTAAAGTTGAGCTGGCTGGCCGGCCCGAGGTGTGTGGAAGGGAAGGGGAGGTGAGGGGACGTGGAGGGAATTGGGGAGTGGAGGAAGGGGGGGAAATGCGAGCTGTAAGAGAAAGAGGAGGAGGAATGGTTGGGGGATGGGAGGCAGGGTGAGAGGGAGGAAACAATGGGTTAATGCAAGTTCTTGTCACCATCACAGGAGCAAGCTCTTCACCAGCCCTGCACCACCGCTCGCCTCGCTAACACGGCTGGCAGGGTGGCGTGGCAGGGAGCAGGGTGCAGGGGTGCAGGGTGGTGGGAAGGGGAGGAGGAGGCTGCCGTGGAGGGTGTGTAGGCTGTGTGGGATGGATGAATGTGGTGTGAATCGTGTGAAGAGTGGATAGGTGTTCTGGGCAAAGGGTATGAGAAGGTGGATGGAGATGAGTGCGTAATAAGGTGAATAAGTCAGTTGTTTGGTGGATGAGAGGTATTTATGAGGTGAATGAATGAACTCCATACTTGCTTATACGTTTCCAACTTCCTATGACTTGATTGCATTTAAGAAGGAGGTTTCAGGACATTTCTCTCTCTGTTTTTTGGCTAACTGTATTGAACCTTTAAGGCGACTGGCAAACAAGTGGGCTTTTTATTTGATTGGATTTGTTGCTCTTGGTCAGCTTTCTTCCTTACACAAAAAGTATATAAGGAAACGAGTAGAATGCGCGGGTGGATGAGTGGAATAAGAATACTCACAAGAAAAAAAAAAGCGACTACAAGAAAACGTGAAATTATGCGTCCAAAAATGCAAGCAAGAAGAAAGGGAATCTTGGAGGGGAGTTGTTATGTGAGGCGGGATCATGTGGAGGAACAAATGAAAGCGAGGAGGGAGTGACGGGGCCCTTCCAACGCTTGTAATTTGGCCGACAGATGGAGTTTGTAGCGACCTGAGGATGTGAGGAGAGTCCGGGTGGGGGAGGAGGTGAGGGGAAGGTAAATAAGACGAATATGAAGAGAGGAAATGAGAATAAAGTACCTAAATGAGGAGGAATGCAGGGGTGAAATGTTAAGCAGAGTATATGTAATGATAGGCGATGCTGAAAACGGAGAAAGTGGTGCTGATATGAGAGAAATGGTAGAATATAAGTGCTAGATATAATGATGCTAGAATATAAGTGCTAAATATAATGTGTGTTTATCTATTGTATTGTATCTTACTGGTTTATCTGTTTCACTTAAGCTTATTCTTATTATCGGTATTGAAATTGTCGTATGGAGCATCAGTGTTATAGTTCTCTCTCTCTCTCTCTCTCTCTCTCTCTCTCTCTCTCTCTCTCTCTCTCTCTCTCTCTCTCTCTCTCTCTCTCTCTCTCGTCTTCTTTCTTTTCTTTTCTTTTTTTATTTCCTATTTATTTTCACCCTCCTGTCATTATCGGCTGAGACTTCTTCCATCACCTCTCAGATGAAGACCGCCGCTCATCTGTCTGGAAGTGAGAGAAACTCAGCGGGCTTATTTTATAAAAGTATAAGTCGCCTGGTCTCGCCGACTCAAACCTAACCAAAGGGTAGAAACAAAGAGAAGTGAATCGAGTGACAGTCATCCTCAGACGAAACAAAAGAAAGGGGAATAAAAGAATAAGCGAAGAAGCAGCGAGGGAATCAAACGAACCCGAACACGTAATTCAGATATTAGTTTCTCCAGCCATGAATAGTAACAAGTGAAATGAGCGTGTTTTTAAGGACGTTCACGTTTCATTGCATATGTCTAGCTATTTCACTTGATTTTTTTTTTTTTCACTGTGGAGTGAATTCTCAGAAATATTAGAAAAAAGTCAGTTGAAAGTGCATTGTTCAGCAGA
>CM035189.1:13403418-13420687 GCA_020233015.1 Callinectes sapidus | reverse complement strand
ACACATACACACACACACACACACACACACACACACACACACACACACACACACACACACACACACACACACACACATAAAGCTTACAGCAACTAAAATTTGAGGGCAAAGCTGTCATCGCACGCTCAGTCAGAAGGAAGATTAATGGTTTACAACGGGAGAGGAGGAGGAGGAGAGGGGTAAAAGTTTTGAAATAACTGAAAAACGGATAACAAAAATTTCAATAATACATAGCCATACATTTGAAAAACATATTCTAAAATGTTGCACTAAACCATTTGTATGCGAGGCTTCCTGTTCCAACGCTGCCCTCCCCACTCCCAACCCTCACCCTTCAGAATCCCTATTTTCCCCCTTTTTCTACCCCTCCCACCCCTATCTCCCCCATCCCCTCACTCCCCAAACTCACCCACCCCACATCTCCCAGAGGCCCCCCATCAGGGACCCCCTCCAGCAGGTTGTCATTGCAGGATTACCTCTTCATCCTACTGTGTCGAGGCGCAGCAGGAGGGGCGACCCTTTCATTTCCTACCCACACAAGTATCCGACAGCTCTATATGATATACTGTTGCTTCTGCTGTTGCTAGTGTTGACTCACATTTACTTCAACTTTAGTAATGGGATAGAAAAAACTTCACTGTTGAAAAAACGACCTATTGCTGCTTTAATTTACTTATTTAGGCCTAATAGAGAATGTTAAAGAAAGAAATCAAGTCACTGAAAACAATTTATGAAGCTTTAATAAACACTCAAAGGAAAGAATTGGGTTGAAAGTAAGTGATTTGTGCAGTTTTCGGTCAATGAAGTATTTGAATGTCTCAGAAATGGAATTGATTCAGAAAAGATGTGCCAAATTAGTAGAGAAAGGATTAAACTACTGTCACTTTATGGTGTCTTATAGTGTTGGATGATCTTCTTTGTTGTTTTGGCGTCTTAAATCAGTCGGTTCATAAATCAGTCTTTTCTTGCTTCTTTGTACCGCCTCTGTTTGTCTTTCGTTACGTCAAGTTCTTCATTGCCTCGTTTCCTTTCCGCATCCTTCACCGTCACTGCTTCACTCACTCCATTACTCTATTCCCTGCCTTTCTTCCTGATCTCCTTTCCTCATTTATACTTTTTCACTCTATATCTTTCTTTTTTCTCACATATTCTCCCAGCTGTACATCTTTAACATTTCTTTTTTACTCATTCTATCACCTCTTTGCTCTCCACCTAACTTCATTTACCAACTCATCACTTTCCTTACATTCTTACACTTATTACACCTCTTTGATCCTTTCATTCATCCATTTATTTACCTCTTTCACTTCTTTATCCTTCAACTCCAGTCATTCCTTCATTCCTTCATTTCTTCTCCCTCCGCCTCCCCTGCGTCAGTCATTCCATTGCCTTCAGACCTCCTCCCTCGACCTCCCTCCTTCACTCACTCCATCACCTCCACACACTTCACCGAACTTCCTTCTCTCATTCTATTACCTCAAAAACTTTTACCTTTCTTCCTTCCTTCCCTCATTTCATCTATATCGCCTTTTCTTTTCACCCATTCCTTCACCTCTTTCCTCTCCAGCTTTCTTCCTTTGCTCCTCATTCTATCACCTCCAAACACTCCACCGACCTACCTTTCCTCATTCATTTTTTTCTTCTCTCTTTCCTCCTCTTTATCCCTTCACCTTCCTTTCTCCGCTCATTTCATCGCTAGCACCTTCTCCTTTTCTTCCTAACCTTCTCTAATCATTCCTTCGCCAGCCGCCATCTGCCTTCCTTGCGCTACTCATTACCGATACTGTCTGGCGCACCTGCTGAGCCAGAACGAGCAGGTAAAATGGCCGTCACTCACACCACAAGTTGCCCCACAGTACCCTCGCCATGCACGCTCCTCCCCCCACCCCCCACCTCACCCCCACTCCTCCCCGACGCTTTGACGAGGCCCGCTCACACCTTTTTATTGTGTCACGCTTTAATCACATCATGACTGAAGTGAAAGTGAGTTATGAAGTGCCGACTGACATGCTAGAGGGGACAGTGGAATGCAATTTTTTTTTTAATGTATGCGCATGCACTTGTGTGTGTGTGTGTGTGTGTGTGTGTGTGTGTGTGTGTGTGTGTGTGTCTGTGTGTGTGTGTGTACATGTGTTGTTATTCACGTATTATGAGGCAAGCAAGGTAGTTCAGGGCGAGATGAGGCAGGCCAAGAGTCAGCAAGCAACACAAACAGCACCTGTACAACCACAACCACCGTCACCACCACTACCACCACCACCACCACCACCACCACCACCACCACCACCACCACCACCACCACCACCACCACCAGCTCCAGCACCAGCCTTCACCTACACTCTATTAAAATATACGTAAAAGTCAGGCCGGAGTGGCAGAGCACCTTTAATATGAACCTGCAGAGGCGGAGGCCCAGGCTTGGTGGTGGTGGTGGTGGTGGTGGTGATGGCAGTGGTGATGGTGGTGAAGATTATGGTGGTCGCTGCCTGAGGATAGGTGCAGTAGGGAAAATGTCCGACTCTAGTGTAAGGGAGGCAATGGTAGTGATGTGTGGTGATGAGGATGTCAGAGGGAGCGGTGTTGGTGATGGCAAGGGGCTGAGGAAGGTGTTTGGTGCTCTGGCAGGCTTGGTGGTGGTGATGGTGGTGGTGGTCGTTATAATACCCTCTCCTATGAGTGTTTGGATGACCCTGTGGCGGCGCTGCGGTGGCTGTGTCGTGTGTTGCGGGGCACGGAGAGTAAGAAAAGTCTGTCATATAGTTTTGTTTGGCATTTAGCGAGTTAGCGGTGAAGGAGAGTGTGGTGTACTAGATGGAGTCTGCGGGAGCACAGGGCAGGCCGGGCTAAGAGTGACGATGGTCTGGGGAGAGGCAGGTAGACAGACAAGGAGAGTGACAGGGAATGGAGGGAAGGTAGTCTTGTTGCCCTCCCTCCTTACTGTGTGCCCATCATCCCTGCCTCCCAACGTGTCCTTCCTCAGTAAACAGTCTTCAATGTCTTTCCAATTCCTTCACTTACCCTTCCGTTTCCTCTTTCTCTTCTTCCTCCTCCTCCTCCTCCTCCACCTCCTCCTCCCAACAATAGTCACTTTTTCTTTTTCTTTTTCCTAGTCTCAGATCTTTAACTGACAAATTGTCACAGTTTGTAATTTGATGTCAAATATGCACGTTTCGTATCTCGATACCTACTGAGGCTGTGGGATGATGTCGCTATGGCGGAAATAAATCAATCCAATAGTAATAGTGTTGCTATCTACTTGTCTCGTACAGAATCTCATGTAGACTTTTAATAATCCAGGAATTACGTCAATAACTCTCTTTTTATTCTTTTTTTTTTCACTTTTCACATCTTAATTTCATTCTGTTGCTTGACGTCAGCAGCCTCGCGGTGGAAGACGAGACTGAGCCACGGTGCACCACCAAGTGTGGCATCATCGGGGTGGTGGGAGGCGAGATGCAGTCTTACCACTAAAGTCTCATGTTGTTTGCTGTTAGTTTCGAAAAGTTTCTTCTTTTATAGTTTGCCGTTTGTATCACATGGAGGAGGACTTCAGAAAAGATGGCAGTAAAAAAAACTGGCCTGCACAGGTTGAACAAAACTACAAAACTACACGACAGGAACTTCTTTCCCTGAGATGAGCGTGGCCAGCATTCTCTCCTCTGTATCAGTGTTGAATACCCTCCACAGGATAGCGAATGACAAAAGATCGGTAACATGGCGTGAGAAGTCATCAGGGCGACACGTACCAGTCCGTGTTCCTGATACAAATCCCAAGAGATGCGGAATTCAGTGCAGTGTCTTGTGGCATTCCTCGCGCTTGTCTTCTTTCTTTGGTTTGTATTCCCACGTTCGCGTGTAACGGCACACCGAATCGGCGACCAACATTCAGACACGCAAGCGCTTCGCCAATCTCTCCATTACTCACTTCAGCTGTTTATCTAATGCAATTATTCACAGTGCCAGGCTTGTCTTTCGTTAATCACCCATGCGGTTTTTTTTCTTCTTATTTGCCTAAGAATCTTTCTTTTTACCGATGGAGCTTAGAATAATTGGCTGATTCATCTTCCTTTCCCAGTCTTAGGTGGAAGGATCTGCATTTTATCGATGCAGTCACGATATATAGCCTTTCTTTCCTTCCTTACTTGCGGTGGATGAAAGCGGCAAATACGTCAAATTTTAGAGTTAAATTGGCATCTTATATATTTCATGGTAAGGTGTTTCCTTTTATGCTGGAGGGTCATATTTTCGTCTTTCTGGCATCTTATATTGGCTCGTCGATCATGTAGTCAAGGCCTCATTGCGTCATTGCCTCCTCACCTCCTCAGCTCTTGCCTCGCCCTGGAAGATATGGGTCACGCTTTTAAGTTAACGTTATTTTATCGTTAATAACTGAAGATTAACTTTTGTGTCTGAAGGGTGTCGGTGGTCTGCAAGTCACAAAGCGAAGGTTGTTGGTTAGTGAGTGATGACTGGACGATATCAACGAGAGTAATCCCATGCAGGACCATCACTTTGTGACTTCTGGTTCGAATGTGTTACTGTGAGTCTTTTGCAAGTAGTGTGGCTCTGCACAAAGCGAGTTTATTATAAGTTATCTGATTTTATTTTACTGTTTGAAAAGAAAAAGAAAATCCAAAACACAAAAGACAGAACAAGAGAAGCGTGTGACCTGGCATGGTGATCACTAACTGAATCAGCTCATATAATTTGTATTGTACGAGTAGCATACAGTTTCATGGAAAAGCAATACAAAAACGGTAGAGGACCACGACAGCAAGAGTACGAGAAGTGAGTGATGTACTGTGGCGATCAGTAACGGAAGCGGCCTAAAAGGACTGTAGAACGAGTGTGTATGAGTAACAGTGACATACAGTACCTATATTTTGGATACATTACCTTTCAGTTTTATATGCAGGAAGTGTAAAAATTGCAGATGAAAGGACAGACAGTCGTGCACAATACAATACAGTGCTACAATACAACAGTGACAGTTTACGTATAGAGGGTGTAGCTCCAGGGACGTGCGTGGCGGCCTGTGTGGGAGCGTGTAGGCTTTGCTTGATTAACTTTATGGGTAAACCTCGACCTCCGCGACCCGCCAGTCACAGGAGGCGGCGTGCGAGGAGGAAGTCCGGGATTATTCATCAAATTAATCCGCACAGGCTATTGCAAATACCTCGGTGGGAATGCTTTGGACAATAACATTTCACAGCCTTCCGCGAGCCTGGCAGCAACACACACACACACACACGCACACACACACACACACACACACACACACACACACACACACACACACACACACACACACTCGCACTATATATGTGACTCAGTGAATACAATAATGGTGGGCATAGGTGGAAGGTTAGCTACTTAGATGGGTAGGTAAATAAATGTTAGATGGATGCTTATTGATCCTCTTGTCTTATCAATTTCTCAGTGAGGTAAAAGATTATGTCTGTTACCTGTTTTTTTATCAGTCTTTCTTTTTGCGATTGGACAAAGGACATCTATTGATCCTTTTTTCTCTCTCTCTCTCTTTCTCTGTTTGAACCTTTAAATATTCAGCTTCACCTAACTCCGCTATTGTGGCGCCAAAATTAGAATCAGTAAACCAATATAAGGTGACTTTTCTTTTACTATTTTTTTTTGTCCTTCTTTCCTACTATGCTTTTAGTCTCTACTACTTTCCTTCCGTTCTTTCCTTCCTTTCTTCTCTCCATATCTTTCTCAACAGTACCGGAGAAGATCAAGACTCCTTTCCCCTCTGCTGCTTTGGTTCATGCTGTCGTGTACATCAATGTTGCTATTTTTTGGGGTGTCTGAGATCCTAGAATACCTAAAATATCCAGAAATCCTCTTGTAGAGATAGGTACTGTGCAGCATTCGACAAAATCCCCTCTAACACAACTACTTTCTTTCTTCCGCAGAGTAACCATATCCGCCGCACCTCCTACAGAATAAAAGCCTTCAGCCATGTCTTCACTGTCGATCTGGAGCTCAACACGTAAGTAAAAAATGCTCTTAAATCTTGTTAAATGTAAGGGAACATCATTGACTGTAAGTAAGTAAGTAAGTGTTGCCGATTTTTCAATATCACTTTACTACTCTAAGGAACTAATGCGGAAATTTATCGTGTCCTTTTTTTTCCAAAATTTTACCGCAGAGAAATAAGAATCTCAATAGACCTGTGTGATTCTTGAAGATATGATGCCTAGAGTGTGTTGGTGGTGGTGTGTGGAGTGTGTTGGTGGTGCGTGGAGTGTGTGTTGGTGGTGCGTGGAGTGGAGTGTGTTGGTGGTGGTGCGTGGAGTGTGTTGGTGGTGGCTCTACAAGTTCCGTCCAGTGCATCTCTCCAAAATCGTCAAAAAAAAACATTTCAAGAAATTATTTGACATTTTTAGTTCATTATTTCATTTTTGGCCGAGCGGGAAGCACTCAAGAGGTAAGAGTCGAGGTGAGAGAGGGGATGGCGCTGCCGTCACCCCACCTCCCTACCCTGAACCTCCCGTCCCGAAAACTCTTACCACTGCTGCTGGTCAATGGCCGACACTTGAACAGAAATTCTCTTTGTTATCTTTTTTTTCTTTGTCACCTGCCAGATTTTGTACAGCATTCACAATTGTATCTTTTTTTTTTTGTGTGTGTGTGTGTGTGTGTGAGTGTAGATTGGTTATATTTCCTGTCGTGTCCCTTCGCCCTTAGTTGAGTCGCAACAAATGATTCAAGCAAATTAAATCATTTCCATGTGTGTGTGTACTCGTCCTGTAAGCCTCGAGTAACACGCCGCCGCTCTGCAATGGACGAGAAAGTAATGGTCTGAATGCGGCTGTCACTCACGCCGCCAGGTGACGCTACGACTGTGTATTGGTGAACATTTTAGCGTTTTATTTCATTGATTATTTTTCTAAGACGGCGTATTGGAAATTGATGGGTTTTTCAAGGATGTTTTCATGATTCTAGTGATTGTTTAACAAAGATTTTGCATTCAGTTAGAAATACACCATTAGTGTCTGATCAATTATCTCTGCAGCCTCAGAAATTATGCTGATGAAAGAACTAGAAAACATGTTGAAGAATATCAGCCTAAGACAGCTTAGCCGCTCTGCTGTGCACGCCATGTCAAGTTGGCAAGAGATGGGACGACAAAATATGACTTATTTCATTACATACTTCTCTTCCTAAACTTATGGCTGATTCTGTTCTTGAAGTTAGAAGTTCCTAACAAAAAAATAAAGCAAATTATCGTAAAAGTAATGAACATGTTGATGTAGGTGAAGAACTGCTAAAAATCTATATTTACCATTAGTGCTTCTGAAACACTCGACTTGATAAAAACGTGACCTTTATTTTCTCATCCCTTCACCTTTTACCCTCTCGCTTTCTTGACTATTTGGTTTCCTCGAAAATCTTCAAGAACAGCAAGTCCTGTATGTACGAACTCCATTTTCTTCGGCTTTTTTAATCTTATTTTTCATTCATTATCTTTATTTTATTCATATTGTTTATTCTTCTTTTTTTTTTACTTGGCTAGACTTGCTGTGTGCTTTGTGGCGGCGGTGGGAAGCTCGTTAGGTGAGGCGCGGTGTTCAGTGCGTGGGTCAGTGTTTAGTAACTAACCCTTGGTCTTGTTTACAGGCAACTGCTTTCCCCCAACCTGGTGGCCCACCACCGCATGAGGGATCGCTCCAGCAACATTGATCACAACGTGAGTACCAGATCTCTCTTTTTCGTCCTCGCCACGCCATCCACATCATCTTCGTTATCCTCATCATCATCATACTCTTCCTCTTCCTCTTCCTTTTGTAGTAATGTTAGTACTACCCAACATTTCTTCCTCCTATTCCTCATTCTCCTCCTTTTCCTTCTCTTTATCATTATACTTCTACTCTTGTAGTTTGCTAAGATCAAATCTACTATCTCTTTATAATGAATTCTACGTGTTTCTGTATTTTTCACCTTTTTTTATGTGTGCTCTACAGATTCCAAAGTAAGATTGTAATGTTACGTAAATGTTCACCCAAGATCTTCACAGCTTGTGTAATAACTATGATAATGATTTTGGCAATGATAGAATCCTTTAAATCGAACTCAACTTTTTTTTATCGTTTTTTATCGGAATTATTAGGTGGAAAGGTTAAGGGTGGAATATTATATCATTGAATTTAACCATACGAACTGAAGATACGCGTCAATTCAACACCCTTTTATTTTGGAACGCGATGTCTACTGGAGATATCAACAACAGAACTTGCTGCTAAATATTAATCTCCATTTTCACAGTACAAACAGGTTCACTTCCACTTAATCTTTCTGTCGTTTAATCTCTCCATAGAAAAATAATAATGAAAATTGTGACAGGTTGTCTGTTCGTTGTACACTTTTACTGGTACATTTGATACTATGATTTACTCACCAGCTTCTGTCACTGAGGTTAGGTTAAGCCCCCAGTGTGTTGGTGTTGTGTTTAGCCGCCGCTACCTAACTTACAAACAACAAAATGGAAAACAACGTAAATTTGATGACCCTTCTTTAAAAATTAACTAAATAAAACAAAATATTAAAGTAAAAATCTACAAAGAAAGCGAAACCTTTGTCACATTACTACCCCTAAGTTGAGTTGTAGATTATTCCCACTTGTATGTGATTGGAAAGTGAAGCAAATACTGAAGTTTACGACTGAAATGTTAGAAAGGGAAGGGGACGAAAGGAAGGAATGCTTACTAAAATACAGAAGACGGAAGGAAAAGCAGGAAAGAGATGAGGAAACAAAATAATATAAAGAAAAACTATCGAAAACTGGAAGAAAAGAACGAGGACGAGAATGTGAAGAGGAAGAAACAAGGAATGAAATACTGGAGAACTGGAGGACTGCAAATTGGAGAAGGACAAGGAGCAGGAGTAGGACAAGGGGGGATGCCCAGGTCCTAATAACCACTTCCTTTATTTTCTCTCCACCCCCTTTTTCTCTATTATCTCTAAATGATGCGTTGACATGTTACAAGTACTGTGGCTCATCTAAGAGAGTATTTTTCTTTATGTAAGCGAGGGAAAGCCAAGGCCAACAAACACACCGAAAATAAAAAGACCACTAATTTGCCAGTTCCCTTAAAAGTCAAAAGAATTAGCGGGAGATCAGGGACAAATGTCTTGAAACCTCTCCTTAGATAAAGTCAAGTCTTAGGAACTGGAAATATAAAAGCAGATGGGGAGTTCCAGAGTTTACCGGAGAAAAGAAGGAATGATTGGGAGTACTGGACAGAATAGGGGTGAGTTGATACAGTGTGAATCAGACACCCAAGTTTCAAAAGGAGGAATTAACATCACACGCAAGACACACCAGCCAAATACATTCACACTTGGCAAGGAATGTCACTGCTCCAGGAGATTTGTTCTAAAAAGGAGTGGGAAAAGATTAGACGAAACTATAAAATTCTGTTAAAAAAGTTGTTATAAAAGTCATTTACGAGAATTTTAAGGTGACAAGGAGTTCAACTTGACAGGAGTGGAGAGAAGAGAGAGAGAGAGAGAGAGAGAGAGAGAGAGAGAGAGAGAGAGAGAGAGAGAGAGAGAGAGAGAGAGAGAGAGAGAGAGAGAGAGAGTTAGAGAGAGGGGGGGGAATATTTCGTAGGAGAATTAGAAGGGGAAATAAGGCTTTCTCACGTCTCCTTTAGCCCATAAATTCCCGTAAAAAGCCCAGGTTGTTTAAATAAAATAAAAAAAGGAGGAGTGGTGGTGGTGGGCGGTGAGTTGTCGCAGTGTTGGTCACCGCCGTCGCCTCCCACAGGTTGGTGCGGCGCGACGAGCAAGATTAGATGGAAAGACTCATTCTCCAAGTGATGTTTATATAATGTCAGCTCTGTCCTTGCTGTCCCGGCAGGCATAAATCTTGCTCTCTCTCGTCACACAGATGCAATCCGCCTTCGACACGTAATGGTCGTGTCGCCCAGGCGTGGGTTGTCTGCCATTCGTAGCCCCATTACACCTCGTCAATCTTGGCCCGGTGCGTGGACGATAAACATTTTTTTTTTTTCATTACCACTGCTTCCCCGACTGAGGATTATTTACGTCTGAATGGTCGTTGTGGAACTCTATCAGCCTTTGTTTGGCTCCCCATCACAAGTGGCGGCTTCCATGGGTCACCCGCACCGGCTTTTCAGCTTAACCTGAATTGAGTTTGACAAGTGTGTGCCAGCATAAACGCTTCTCCGGGCAGAGTGGGACGCTCAAGCTTGCCTTCGTATTTACCGGAATTCAGCCTTTTGGATTTCTTTTTGTGAATATTCCAGTATTTTGACATCGCTCTGTTATGTACCTTTATTCCGATGGCACTCTGGTGCTCTACCTGTGTTTTAAGTGCCTGTGTGCTAAGTAATATGGAAAACTGAGGATGATTGCCGAGAGAGAGAGAGAGAGAGAGAGAGAGAGAGAGAGAGAGAGAGAGAGAGAGAGAGAGAGAGAGAGAGAGAGAGAGAGAGAGAGAGAGAGAGATTATCTGGTCGCCTTTTTTTATTTAGCCTTTTGTTCGTTTTCAATTGAATTTACACTCCTTTCCATTTTTCTTGCCATATGAACCTGACTAGGTGTGTGTGTGTGTGTGTGTGTGTGTGTGTGTGTGTGTCCTTCGTTGGGTGCATCAGGGCAGATCATGAATAACACATCCACACTCACGCTGAGGACAAGCTGCCGTGTGTTTTGCCTAAGCCAGCCCTCATCCCACCCCTCACTCATCACCCCGCCCCTTCACCCCGCCCTTCACCCCACGCTTCACCCTGCCCTCCACCCCGCTCTTCATCGCATTTTGTACCCCATTCCTCACCCCGTCCTTCGCTCTGGCCCTCACCCCGCCTGTCCTCCCGTCCCTCACCCTCCCTGTCCTCCCGCCCCTCATCCCGGCCCTCACCCCGCCCCTCATCCCGCCTCCCTCGCTGACTCGCCCTGCCAATCCTAGAATCAGGTCACGACGCCTGATTGTCACATGCCGCCTTTAAGTCGAAAATCATTTATTTTTTTCCCTGAATACTAATGAAGAACAACGGTTTTAGAGAAATTTTTAAAAAAGTCCTGATTTTTTTACACGGAAAAGTTTTCAACATGTTTCGCGCAGTTTCTTTTCCTTTTTTTTTTTTAGCATGAATACCTGAAAGAAACATGTATTTTTTCACTTACATTTTTCCCGTAAGCACTTTCCGAGGGGTCAGCGACGGTGAGTGTGAGTGGTAACAGTGCCGAGTTGGCGGTTCATGGACACATTATTTTGAAATCATCCAGCTGTCTAAAGTTGACCTCTGAGATGAACCCCAATCCACCTTCGCCTTGATTTTCTGCCTCCCCCTGCGCGTTTCAAAGCTGGATTGGACTCACTAGGGTTCGTTTCTCCCCCACCCCACCCCACCCACTGGTCCCCTCCCCATCCCCCCCCTGCAGTTGCTAAGACCTCATCCGGCCCTTCTTGCTGTACACGATTCTTGCAAAAATAAAGGCGTGTTATTTTGGGCCACAAATCCAATTCACTTCATTTTCCATCGAGTGGTTTTGTCAGGACAGCTGAGTCTGCACCTCGCCGCCCTCACTGCCTGACCTATATTCTCCGCCGCCGCCGCTCGATTAGTATTTTTCCATCTTGTAACTGTTCGAGTCCCGCAATGGCGATTCCTGTCAAGTGTGTGTGTGTGTGTGTGTGTGTGTGTGTGTGTGTGTGTGTAGGTTGGTTTGGCTCTGTGAGGATTTTGGGGGAGAGGTATATTTACTCCTTCTCTACCTCCTACCTCCTCCTCCTCTTCCTCTTCCTCTTCCTCTTCCTCTTCCTCCTCCTCCTCCTCCTCCTCCTCCTCCTCCTCCTCCTCCTCCTCCTCCTCCTCCTCCTCCTCCTCCTCCTCCTCCTCCTCCTCCTCCATGAAAATCCAGCTACTACATACTTTTCTCTAAATCAGGAAGGTAAAACGAATGCGACATTTTTACATAAGCCGAACTTTTCTGTCCACGTACTGTCCATGTGCGTAGAAGTCGATGAAGTTCCCGCCAACTTGGTCCAAATTATACACAATTATTCCTTACGTTGTATTACTGAGTTGCCGAGGTCTGTGCGAAGTTGAAAAAAACAAAAATAAATCGGTATTATTTTAAACCTAATTTCCTTGTTGAGATTACGAAGACTCAAAGCAATGGTCTGGACAGCACAAGACTCCCGATGTCCGTAGCAAACGTTCGCACCAAGAGTGTGTTCTTTCCCAGTGTGAAATATATCGGGAAGCGGAGGAGGTGATGGGGAGTGTAGAGGGTCGCTGCTCCCTTCTCCTCCACCTTCTCCCCCTCCTCCTCCTCCTGCTGCTGCTGCTGTTGGACAGAGGAATGAGGGCAGCACTTCAAAGAGGCTACCAGAAGAGCAGCCTTCCCCCGTGCTCTTTGAGGAAAAGAAGCAGCAAAGAGTAGAAAGACGTACGCTTAGGGAAGGGAACTGAGAGCAAGACGAATGGTTGGTAAAGGCATGAATATGAAGTGGCAAAGAGAGAGTGACAGAGAAAGATTTGCTCCTCTGTGGTTAAAAGAGAGGAGTGGCTGGGGGACGGTAAGGGAGGAGGATGGGGATAAAAAAGCACGGCATAGGATTGAATAATTGGTGGACTAAGCCTAAAGAATATTATCGTTGGTGGTTTGGAGTGGAGAAGTGTTGACAGGAGCCTTCCCTGGCCTGCTCTCTTCCTTCAGTCCCTCTAGAGATGCTGCATAAACCTACATCCTCACATGACTTGGCCCTCACCATACCCAAGCCCGCAGACCATAGCCCATAGCCCATTCCTAAACGTGCAATACGCCCTGCCTGCCTGTCTGCCTGTGTGCTTGCCCCCATCCGCGCCCCTGGCCAGGCCGCCCCACTCACCTAGTCGCGCGTAAATGCCTATCAGCCGTGTCCTTCGTTCCCTTTGATCCGCGTCACTTCCATTACTTTTGATAGCATAGCGCACTAATGATCTTCCACACACACACACACACACACACACACACACACACACACACACGCACACACACACGCACACACACACACACACACACACCTCTGTATATTTCACCAGAGATACATATCAACATACGTGCTCGGAATTAGTACGTTTCACAGCACCAGGAAGAGCAGACGAGCGGAAAGTGAACATGGCCACGCCTGGGAGAGGACGTTTCCCTCTCGTCCTGACCAACATTCACGTGCACAGAACCAGGGACAGCAACAGGGGCAGCAGCAGCAGGGGCGGAGAACGAGTTTACCTACCTGTGGGGGTGGTGTTCCCTGGCGCAACTATGGGTGGACTTAGTGTTTATCGTATCCAGTGGCTCTCAGTTGTGTTTGGCTGTCCCTCCCCCCCTCCCCCCCACTCCCTTCTCCCCACTTTACCCCCGTGGTTCCCCAGCTGCCCCGGGTTCTGGTCCCTGGCTGTTATTGCTAGTTGGTACGGGACAGCGTGATCTGATTAGCCTTTGTGCGCGGTTATTGGGGAGGAAAAGTAATCTGGGAGGGAGCGATTAATAGTACTCAGGGCAAATTAAGGCAGCTTGTTATAGTAAGTAAGTGGGGTGGGACGGTGATAGCAGGGAGGCTTTTAATAGGACACGCTAAGGGAGCTTCGGAAATGGCCTTTGTAAAATACACGTTGGCTAATCAGATTTTTAAGCACCGCGCCAAGAAAACTGTCCGAGTTCAGATCCAAGATGGCGCGAAATCTCTTCATCAGTGTTAAATTTTTTCACTTCTTTTTTTTCTTCTTATCTTTCTCAATGTAGGAAATATCAAGGTGTGGAAGGAGGAGGAGGAGGAGGAAGAGGAAGAGGAGGCGCTCATTTCCAGGCGAGGCTCTTCCTTGTTTGCCGGGCGTTGGGAGAGAGGGGAAGGGAGAGGGGAGAGGAAGGGGTCGGGGAAGAGCTCCTGTGTTTACCTCTGCTCGCAAGATGGATCTGGTTGTGTTCCCATGAAAGGAGGATCTGAGCAGCACCTCGTTCACTGGCCAGCCCTTCCCTCGCGCCCTCTTATTCTCCTTTCTCTGTCTCGAGTACTGTTGATGCTCCTTTCCTGCCGGTATTCCTAGCTGCTTCTCCCGGTAAACTTTCTTCTCTTCTTTGTCTCAGTCGCCATCCTTTTCCTCTTCTTTTTATTGTATTCCTTTTTATTTCTTTGTTATTTCTATTGTTTTCGTTTCCAGTATTCTCTCTGCTGCGAAAATATTATCTTTCAGTAACTCCGGTAGTATTTCACTTGGAAGGACAGAGTAAAAAGAGCATAATGTGTGTACCTACGATGGTCCTTTTCTTCTTATTTTTTATGCAATTTTGTTTCCTATACCGTTCTTGCACGAAAATTAAAAAGAAGCGAAATAAATACAAAAAATGACAGACGAAAGACAAACACAGATGGAAAAGGACTCAGTGAAAACAGCCATTAATCGTGTGACCTTCATAGACCCTTCCTCATGTCAATAAAATCGTCTAATCACACTCAAAACTCAAGGTAACAATGTGTATAAGTACTGAAAGGGGTTAAGAATCATGGTGTTTGTTTTATGTCAATAGGAAGTTTCAAAATATTAGATATATGGGTGTAGGGATGGTCTATAGAGGTTATGCCATGTGTAGGATTGGTGGCTTTAGTAAACACGAGCTCCCGTGATCTCTCTTGTAAGTTAAAAGCAGAGACTTTTTATAGTAATTCAAATTTTTGCTCGCCGAAGCGAAAGGGTTAATTAGAGAGTTCCGCAGACTCCCTTGTGTTTTGTAATGTAGAGTTTTTCATTTAGTGTTTCCCTTTTGAAATTATTTTGTGTTGTGGTAATTTGGAATTCATGAAATAATGTATAGCTGACTGATAGACTGTGTGTGTGTGTGTGTGTGTGTGTGTGTGTGTGTTTGTGTGTGTGTGTGTGTGTGTGCGCGAATATGACTCGCATTTTTTACAGTCAGTATTCATAACTGAGTCATGTTCTCTCTCTCTCTCTCTCTCTCTCTCTCTCTCTCTCTCTCTCTCTCTCTCTCTCTCTCTCTCTCTCTCGTGTTGCTATAGTTTCCACCCAATGTCCTGTTATTTTGGTGCGAAGGTATTCATTCTTCTTCTTCTTCTTCTCCTTCTTTTTCTTCTTAATTTTGTTTCTTTTTAATTATTGTATGTTCTTTTTTTCTTTCTTGTATGTTTTCTTTAATCCAAACGTGTTTTTTTAGCAATAGATAATATACATCAATGATAGATCAAGATATTCAATTTTTCCAGCTTCATTCAGTTGTTAGCTCTGCCAGAAAAGCCTCAGTTTGAAGTCTCTCGTTTTAAAAGACTTTAATCCCCCAAGTGACAAATTAAGATTTTGGACATTATTAACCTGAAACCAACTAATCATATTTCTAATCTTTGAAATTATTCTTGGTGAGAGAGCAAAGCATTTGTGAATACAGGCCCTGTTTTACAATCCGGCATGCATACCATACCATTCATGAGCGCCAGGCAGCACCACTCCCCCCCCTCACCCCACCCACCCACCCACCCTCCCACCGTCACCCTTCCATCATGTTGGTTACGGCATCGGCCTGGCCATCTCTCTGCCTCACCACACTATACCGTGCTTTTGTGTATGTGTGTGTGTGTGAACGTACAATAGAAGAGAGAGAGAGAGAGAGAGAGAGAGAGAGAGAGAGAGAGAGAGAGAGAGAGAGAGAGAGAGAGAGAGAGAGAGAGAGAGAGAGAGAGAGAGAGAGAGAGAGAGAGAGAGAATTTGTACTAATTGACTCACTCCCAAAGTAGACAGGAATACAAAAAATAGAAGGAAAAAAAGAGGAAAAAACATAGAAATGGATGAACCACAATGGACGGAGGTGGAAAAGAAGAAGAGTTACGGGAGGAGGAGGAGGAGGAGGAGGAGGAGGAGGTAAGCGTGAGGACAAAAGACCAAAAAGATGACTTAAGTTACCTTTGTTTACCTTTCTTCTCCTCCTCCTCCTCCTCCTCCTCCTTTCTTTTTCATTCTCCTCGTCTTCCATTTCCTTCTTCAATATGTCCTCCTCTTTCTCTTACTTCTCCTCCTCAGAAATCCTTTGAAACTCTCAATTTTCATCTAATTAAGACTGTATTTAGTTTTTCATGATTTTTACTACAACGAAGAAGAAGAAAAAGAAGAAGAAGAAGAAGAAGAAGAAGAAGAAGAAGAAGAAGAAGAAGAAGAAGAAGAAGAAGAAGAAGAAGAAGAAGAAGAGTGAACCGTGAGAGTTGGAGGAGGAAGTAAAAAACACACACACAAAAAAGTAAAGGACAAAATAAGTAATGACAAAAATAAACCTTAAAAAAAAGGAGAGAGAGAAAAAAAGTGCTGATGAGGAACAAACGAAGAAGATAGTGCCGATACAAAGGAAGAGGAGAGTAAGGCTGCTACTTCCTCCTCCTCTTCCTCCTCCTCCTCCTCCTCCTCCTCCTCTTCCAGTCGTCCTCCTGCCCTAGTGTAGGAAGGACCGCGCCCAAAACGCCAGACGAACACTAGACGAAGGAAGATCAATATGGCAGCAGCAGGAGGAGGAAGAGGAAGAGGAGGAGGAAGAGGAGGAGGAGGAGGAGGAGGAGGAGAATAAAGGTGATGTGAGCAACTAACAGGAAACCATAGAAGTTGAAAAATTAATGAGTAAATGGGGGAATGAGGATGTTTGAGAAGGAGGAGGAGGAGGAGGAGGAGGAGGAGGAGGAGGAGGAAGAGGAGGAGGAGGAGGAAGAAGAAGAGTAGGGAACAACTAATGAAAAACTGAAGAGGAAAAAGTAAAATGTGAGTGAAATAAGAAAATTAGGAAGGAGACAAGGACAGCAAAAAGAAGGACCAGAGAGAGAGAGAGAGAGAGAGAGAGAGAGAGAGAGAGAGAGAGAGAGAGAGAGAGAGAGAGAGAGAGAGAGAGAGAGCGGCAAGACTCAAAATAGAACAATGGAGGTGGGCGAGGTAAGGTACAAGAGCAACAAAAACAATTCAGGAAGGAAGATTTCAAGATACAGCGTGTGCACAAGAGCAAGAGGAGGAAGAGGAAGAGGAGGAAGAGGAGGAGGAGGAGGAGGAGGAGGAGGAGGAGGAGGAGGAGGAGGAGTGGTAGACCTGAATTCCTGAAGTGTGTCACGGTGAACATGGTCTTCCAAGAATTTTTTATCGCCTCTCCTGCAGCCTTCCAGAGACCTTCCTCCTCCTCCTCCTCCTCCTCCTCTTCTTCTTCTTCTTCTTCTTCTTCTTCTTCTTCTTCTTCTTCTTCTTCTTCTTCTTCTTCTTCTTCT
>CM035189.1:13360082-13371768 GCA_020233015.1 Callinectes sapidus | reverse complement strand
TCTCTCGCATTGTTTCCTTTCATACGAAGCCAAAGTGACAAAAACTCGCGGTACTTAGCAAGAGGGAACCACTGGGCATCACGCCAGCAAAGGAGAGGAAGCCCTGTATAGAGTCCTCAGCCACAAGGCCACAGAAGCTTCGTTATTATGTAGTGATGAGTTGTTTCCTCACTAACGGTCACAATAATAGCTTTAGTTTCTATTGCTCTCTTTCAATACGGCTCAGATTAAAATATTTACTTTGTGATTGGTAATTAGATAAATAGGGAGATTGATAGACAAATAAGCAAAGGTGCAGTTAGGCAAAGCAGTGATGTTACCAAAACTTCTGAAACATTGTTGCGTGACATGATGAGTTGCGGCAGCCACACATACAGTATATACTCATCTGTGATACTAAACTATAGACGCAATGACACTCTTCCCTTTTAACTTACGGGTATGAGTCCAGAAATCCATGAAATCACGACACCTCGCCTCACCTGGTTGGGATTCTAACTAAGAGGTGCCAGTCTAATTGTAAAGTTGATGACACGTTTTCTCCATGACACCAGCTGTCCTTATGAGTCAAGAGCCGCTGCCAGATGCACGCTGCGGCGGTATATTTGGTCCCGTGTTGACTGCTGCTGCGGGACTCTCTACTCTAGCCACAGGTGAACTAAGGGCGGCGCGGCTGGCGTGTCGAGGGAAGGGAGGTAATAGGTTAATAGGAGTGAGACGCCCATTGCTTCATCCATCATAGGAAAGACTCGTGGCTCTTATGAAAACTGTGTGTGGGAAAAGCAACACCTGGCCCACTCTGTTCAGAGTTGCGCCCCCCCTCCCCCCTCCCCCCTCCTCCTCCACCTACACACCTGTCGTCTTCCTCCCTCACCACACCCTCACACCCTCACACCTACATACTCCCCCTTAACCTAACCCCCTTTTTCCTTCCTTATCCCCAGTGCTACTATTTCGATACACAC
Organism: Callinectes sapidus; assembly: GCA_020233015.1. Classification (NCBI taxonomy): domain Eukaryota; kingdom Metazoa; phylum Arthropoda; class Malacostraca; order Decapoda; family Portunidae; genus Callinectes; species Callinectes sapidus. The sequence continues at coordinate 13,370,803 of CM035189.1, read as the reverse complement.
GCAGCATCTTGGGAGGTTGCAAACACACACACACACACACACACACACACACACACACTTCTCTCCCATGATTATCTTATAAATATCTATGCATATCATATTTTTTCAGCGTATTTTCATCCTCTATGGTATTAGTTTAAATATTCCAATATTAAGTACACATGTTTATCTTTAGGTATTTAGATATATGCACAATTGTGTATTTATGTGAGTTTCTCTCTCTCTCTCTCTCTCTCTCTCTCTCTCTCTCTCTCTCTCTCTCTCTCTCTCTCTCTCTCTCTCTCTCTCTCTCTCTCTCTCTCTCAAAATGTTCTTCACTCTAAGCATAATTAAGCATTCATCGATTTCCAAAGCTAAACTGTAAGTCAGGGCCTCCTCGAGTGTGAGATGAGAGACAGGAGAGAAGGATAGAGAGGAGAGAGGAGAGAGTGAGTAAGAGTGAGAGGAACCCAAGTAATGAAGGGAAGTTGCTGGAGAGATGGAGAGTGGCAGGCGTTTGAATCGAATTACAGGAAATGGAGGGGAAGAGAAGAAAGGAAAAGTAAATAAGAGATGTTGGTAGAGGAGAAGGAACGGCAAAGGTAAACAGGTGGGTGGAAGAGGAAAGGCGAGGTGTGTGGAAGGAAGTGGATACATTGAGGGGTGTGTGATGGAAAAAAGGGAAGGAAGTTACTGGGTCTATATGGGGGGAGGTGTGTGTGTGTGTGTGTGTGTGTGTGTGTGTGTGTGTGTGTGTGTGTGTGTGTGTGTGTGTGTGTGTGTGTGTGTGTGTAGATAGACAGATAGATATAGATATACTTATTTTTTCTTTCAGTTATTCATTCCTCCTCCTCTTCCTTCTGCTTCTCCTCTTCTTACTACTACTACTACTACTACTACTACTACTACTAATAATAATAATAATAATAATAATAATAATAATAATAATAATAATAATAATAATAATAATAATACCACTACTATTAGGGTAATGTTAACAACAACAACAACAACAAAATTCAACATGAACAAAGAACATTCCTTTCTCTCTCTTCTTCCATGTAAACTTCCTCCGCATGCCTCATCTCACGTTCTTCTCCATTCACTCACTCACTCCCTCACTCACTCCCTCACTCTCCCACCCACTCACTCACTCACTCCCTCCCTCTCCGGCAGCCCAAACACCCGCACTTCGTCATCGAGTCGAAGAATACACACATCAGGCAAAAGTGCGGCTACCAGAGCGGCTACGAGTGGGACAACTGGGTGGAGAATTACAACCGTCTCAGTCGAGGGCGCAAGAAGAAGCAGACCAGGCACAGGTACATTCGTGACGTGCGCACCACCATCAAGTACATCGAGACGGCGCTCTTCCTCGACAAGAAATTCGTGAGTGTTTATTTATTTTTTTTTCTTTTATCTTCCTTTTGCAAGTATACTGTAAGCACTGTAACTATTTTGGACTATTTGGTTTGGTTCTTTGTGTGTGTCCGGGTGTTTTTCTTTGTGTGTGTGTGTGTGTGTGTGTGTGTTTGGTGAAGCGCAGGACCACACTTACATCACACAATAAAACATTCACCAATTCAAAATAATAAGAGTAGTAGACGTCATGGAGATCTGGTGGTAGTTAACAAGCTTGCTGTACCACCAGTGTGAAAAAAAGAACCTTGTTAAGGCACTACTAACTGTCCTTGTGGCCTCTGAGAATTATCCCGATGAAAAAACAACGCACTTCTTATAATTCAAGTTAGCGCCAGTCCCTGTGTGTGTGTGTGTGTGTGTGTGTGTGTGTGTGTGTGTCGACTTCTGATCGTGTGCTGTGTTTGTGTCAATAAAGTGGGGTGTTGATCTTGGAGATTCCGAAAATGACATGCCCTTTTTTCTCTCTTTTTTTTTTTCTATCTATCTATTTTTACTTGTTTTACCCTAGCGTCACCAGTGAACACGTCTGCCCGTAATGGTTGTAGCTTTACCGACAGTTTGGCTTTGTTACTCTGCCCCCATTACGTGTTGGAATGCTAGTGTTAGTGTTGAGCGCTATTAGTATTGACCCCATCCCTCCTGCGCCTTCCGATGCATAGAGCTATAATATGTGTCTATCGTGTATAAGAGCGGTATATCGGCTGAACACACACACACACACGCACACACACACACACACACACACACACACACACACACACACACACACACACACACACACACACCGTTGCGAAGTTTATATGTACGTTTAGAGAGAAAAATCGTGGAATTACATACATAGTTAAATTACAGCTGCCGATGACCAGGTTGATTATCAAAATTAATTCGGTGATGCTTTGACAGAGTTAAAGTTGTAGCCTTCCTTCCTTCCTGCCGTCCGTCCGCCCGCACCACCACCACCACCACCATCACGTCGACTCCTCTCAATCTGGCATCAGTCGTAGATTCTTAGCTTGGTCTCTATACCACACCGCTACAGCACAACTCTTTGAACTGCATCTGCACTCTTTCTCATACGGAATCACCCTATAGTGGGATCTACTGGGCGCTTGTTGGAATACATGTGGGAGCTGCAACGTCTAAACTTGCCCTTGTGATATCCCAGCGGGCGTTTCCATGACAACAGACTGATACTCCACAAGTGCTACTGATCCTACCGTCCCCTTTCCAATCATTTCTCTTCCTTAGCGGTGGTGTTGAATGCCCACCAGAGAAAAGAGAATGCCAATGACGCTCCTCCACTCATGCTTAGGTTATCATAGGTAGAGCCAAACAGCAACAGTAGCAAGTGCGCTAATTAAAGGTTAATGTCAGAGATGGCTATATTTTCTTTCCTTCTTTTTTTTTTCTTTCTTTTTTTTTTTGTGGGGGGGGATTTCTCAAGAATATAATGATTTTCCGGAGAGATGCGAAACGTTGTCTATTTTCTTTTCCTTTCTTTTCTTCCTTTTCTTTCATTTTCTTTATCTTATCCCATAGTGTGTGTGTGTGTGTGTGTGTGTGTGTGTGTGTGTGTGTGTGTGTGTGTGTGTGTGTGTGTGAAATTAACCGAGATGTTGATACATAATCCTAAAGCTACGCATCCTTACGTACAAAAATTACGATGGAACAACAATAACAATAACAATAACAACAACAATAATAATAATAATAATAATAATAATAATAATAATAATAATAATAATAATAATAATAATAACCCTGATAACAAAAAACAATGATAAACACGTATTACCATTATCCATCACGCTCTTTATCTCCCATCACTCAGGACAAATAACTCTATCACTCCTCACTGTAGCTACGCCTTCTCTCCCGCCAGATGGAAGACCGGAACTACTCCAGAGTGAAAGCTATCAGCGACGCTCTGCAAATCGCCAATATTGCAGATCTGGTGAGTAGCAAAAACATGGTGTCCCTTAACACAGATACACAGTCATTTAACTGATAGATAAGACCAATACAACATTTATGAGTTCATTTAAATATTGTAGGGGCAGAGATATGAATGTATGGCCCACAATGGTATTTTTCTTTTAATGTAAGAGGGGAGCCAGCCCCAAATAGGTCATTTTTATAATTCTAGACAGATTAACTATTTTCTTTCAATTATTGATATAAAAAACACTTAAGAAGCTATTCATGCCATCTTTGCGGTAGCACACCCTTCTTATAGATGCGTTAACTGACAACACGTGAGGACATGTTGCGATTTCAACACCCATTCTGTCTTACGAAGTCAGCAAAACTCTGTACGATGGTTGAAAACACAGCACACACCACAGCAAGACTACATCAATATAGTCATGGACACAACACGCACTACACCAGGAAGAGGCCACTATTGTTAGGGTCACGATTTACCCCCACAGAAAGACTACAACAATTTATAGAGGCAGCACACACCACATCCGTAACACGCTAATATTGTCTCGGACACTGCACACACCACACTAGGAAGACCCTAGTGTTGTTACCTAATACACACCACAAGATGACAACAATATACTTAGGGACACAGACGATAGTAATATAGTGGCTTGGTTTGACCTTCGTTCTGTCTGCTTGTCCTCCACAGTACTTCAAAACTATCAACACCAGAATCACCATCACCTATCTGGAGACTTGGTCAGGCAGAAACCTCATCGACATAGGCAGGAATCAACCAATATCCACAGCCGTCATCAATTTCTACACCTACGTTGGGGAAAACCTCAACGAATTTCAGAAGGACACGTCACACCTCATCACGTAAGTAACTAGCACGCACTCTCTCTCTCTCTCTCTCTCTCTCTCTCTCTCTCTCTCTCTCTCTCTTATCAAGTAGAATATATTCTCACAGCATCATTTCCTCATTTCCAACAGGAATTATTTCAAGAAAAGTATAAATTATTGTACAAAACTGCAAAATATTACATTATCGTAGTTTGCGCAAATGACAATGATATTTAACAATTCATTCTTCATTGATTGTTTAAAGTGTTAAATGTATCTTCATTAGTAAATAAGTTTGCCAGTGACCAGAGTAGAAGGCCGCATTGACTGTGGTGGTAGGTAGGAAGTGACCAGGGTTGGGGGCCGGAGTAACCAAGGCAACTAGGGGCCGAAGTGACTCGAAAACAGTTCACGAGTCGCAATAGAGTGGCGTGTTCACGGTGAAATGCAAGCGAGACCGGCCGACTGGTGGGTAGGCGGCGTCGGCCGCCACGTGTGTTTGTGTTCGAATAGGGAGGCCGCGTTCAAACACTAAACACTTTATTATGTCTACACATAGATATTATATGATAAGTTTATACATGTTGTTGTTGGTAGTCTGCTGGTAGACAGCCCATGTGTAAGCATAGCTTTTCGGGCATGAACTTAAACTACAAAACTAGAAGTGTACAAGTTTAGATGTAATTTCTAGAAATAGGAGCTAATTTAATAATAAAAGAGAATAAGTAGTTAAGAAGAGTGTGATAGAGTCATTGTACGAGGAAAATACTGTACAATAAAATATCCATATAGATACTATTATAATGATATCAAAGAATAAAGAAAGAGTGTAATGGTGACGTCATCGTATAAGGAAACTATACCGTACAAATACATACATATGCAATAAAAAATATACTGTACAAATACATACAAATACATGTAAAAATTCATATAATATATATATATATATATATATATATATATATATATATATATATATATATATATATATATATATACTGAGGAAAGGATTGAGTAGTAGTAGTAGTAGTTGTTGTCGTAGTAGTAGTAGTAGTAGTAGTAGTAGTAGTAGTAGTAGTAGCAGCAAGGAAAAAAAGAATATCATTACTAACATGACAAAATAAAGATACATACAAATCCATATAAAAATCCATATTAAAAACTATGTATATACTGAGGAAAGGATTCAGTAGTAGTAGTAGTAGTACTACTACTACTACTACTACTACTACTACTACTACTACTACTACTACTACTACTACTACTACTACTGAATCCTTTCCTCAATATATACATACTGCTACTACTATTACTACTACTCAATCCTTTCCTCAGTATACATATATTTTTTATATGGATTTGTATGTATTTGTACAGTATATTTTTTTATTGCATATGTATGTATTTTTTATATGGATTTTTTTATGGATCTGTATATATTTTTACAGTATATTTTTTTTTATTGCATATGTATGCATTTCCACGATATATTTTCCTCATATGATGACATCCCCATTACACTTTTCGTTTTTCCTTATTCTTTGATCTCATTATATTAGTATCTTTATGGATATTTTATTGTACAGTATTTTCCTCGTACAATGACTCTATCACACTCTTCTTAACTACTTATTCTCTTTATTATTAAATTAGCTCCTATTTCTAGAAGTTACATCTTAACTTGTACACTTCTAGTTTTGTAGTTTAAGTTCATGCCCGAAAAGCTATGCTTACACATGGGCTGTCTACCAGCAGACTACCAACAACAACATGTATAAATTTATCATATAATATCTATGTGTAGACATAATAAAGTGTTTAAAGTAATAGTAGTAGTAGTAGTAGTTCGGACTGGAGGTCAAAATTTGTTCGCCAAATGTGTTCAGCATTGAAAGTGTTCGAGTCAAACTGTGTTCGAATCAAGAAGTACCACTGTACTCTTCTTGTTGAACCCATAGAGAGTAGATGTGTGATTATATTTTACATGTGTTTGTGGACGGGTAAGTGTGTGATTTACGAATGTGTTCCTTTGCAGTGGGGAACAGTTTGAGGGGGGAGAGTCAGGCATGAGTGTGCCAAACAGTGTGTGCACATCCAAGGCTGCTGGCATCTCTGTGGACCTCAACGTGTACGAGCCCCACCTGGCAGCCTCCACTATGACCCACCAGATTGGCCACAACCTTCACATGTCCCATGATGACGGAAGTGAGTCCTGACAGAGGCGTCATTGGGTTAATGTTTACTCTAAGACACAATTCCTGTAACTCATGACAGGACAAGTTACATTTTGTATTAGTATACCTATTCTTCACAGTACTTAAAGTTTTTTAAGTTTAAATACAATATCTCCTATCTCTACCATCACCTCCCCCCCTACCCTTTCAACAAGCTTAGAGCTTTTTTCTTTTCAGGGGGAAGAGGCATATATGAGTGACCCTTTGAAAACTCTACAGGGATTTCCCTAAATCTAAAGAAATTTCTTTAAATCTAAGTAGATTTTATGTAACCTTACGTTTTTCTTTAGCCCCCACAACAACACTAACATGAACCTAACCTAATGTATTATAGGCAGTGGATGCACCCCCTAGATTTGTGTTCTTTGCATATACAACCATTGATGCATTCTAATTAACCAAACATGCAATGTAGCATAGCAGTAGTACCAACATGCATACAATGGAAATCAGCTATAGAAAAAAGATAAATGAAAAAAGATATCCTGTCTGAGTCACACTTTCATCTTTACTTTCTCCCAGAGCAAAACTGTTACTGCCAAGACTGGCATGGGTGTATCATGTCCAAAACTGTGGTGGGTCAGGACAACGTGCAGCCTTCAAAGTTTTCTAAGTGTTCGGTGGACGACTACCACCAGTCCCTGCAGCAGATTGACGAGGCCAGCTGTCTCCTGAGAACACCTTCCAAGGTGAGTAAATGGTTCCTACCCTGGCCTGCCTTCTTACCCTCAGCTCCATCACTCACAGCCATACCTGATGCCTTCTTGCCCTCAGCTCCATCACTCACAGCCATACCTGATGATGGTTTATTTTAGTAGTATCACCTTTAGCATTACATTCTTTCCATCACATCCACTTTGTAATGAATCAAGAGTGCATTAGTGATCTTGAAATTTTAGCTTCTTTGAAATAAGTTGTTGACACAATATGTCATGACTTATTCTTCTCATAAATGTACTGTAGCATCATGCTGTCTTACTTAAGACTATTCCATGTACAAGAGTGACAGTAGTTCAGTCTTGGCTTCCCCTCTCCCATCATTCAGCTTGCACTAATCTTTCCTCACATAACTCCACTAAATATGTTTTCTGTCTCATATTTTTGCTTCCATCATAACTCAGCCTACCTCTGTATGAGAGAGAGAGAGAGAGAGAGAGAGAGAGAGAGAGAGAGAGAGAGAGAGAGAGAGTATATCCTAGATATAATATGTTTTGTCTCTTCATTCATATGTGGATTCCAATATAAGTTTGTCATAAGGTAACAGACACAAATGTACCTTGTAAGTACTTGTTTAACATGAAAAGTGAACTTGTACTTTCCCTTTCAGTACAAAACAAATCATCCAGGGACAGTAGGCAAGCCTCCACACTCACACAACAAAGGCAGACCTGCTCAGGTAATCCACATCTTACTTCCTTGACTCATTACTGTAGCTGAACTAAGTTAACCCTTTTCACTGCAATATGCAACAACTGACACCACTAAGGGCCATAGTATTCTGAAACTCCTCCTCCTTATCTCCATTTCCTTTAAAAGGCTCTAGTTGAAGTGACACAGATTTTTAAGGATGTGTCTATGGATATTGAGATTTTGACATGATTAGTAGAAGAACCATGCTTGAGAACCTGTCTTATTATCTCTATGGCTTTGGAAAATATCTATGATGAAAGAGCAAATTATATCTGAATAAGAATCTAAAGGAATGAAAACTAATGCATTATGCAGTTTCAAACCAGTATAATGTTGAGAGGTGGCTAAATAATAGATGACCATAAAAGGAAGGTGTATGTGTCTCTTCCTGACTGCATTTAACAGGTTCTTTCAGAAGTTATTGTTGCTTTTCAAGGATCTTTTCATGATTCTTGTTACAATTTAACAAAGAGCTCTCATGATAATATGATGTCATTTCTGCGGTTTCTGAAAATAAAACTTGTGTGAGCCTCAAAAGTTTTAAAGTGCAGGCCCTCTACCCAACACAGTCTGTGGTGCTGGACTTCACAGAGAGAAGAAAAACAAAAACATTACATTATCTCCATACAACATGGAAAAATGTCAAAATGTTAATGTAATGATTGCTTTGTGGGAAAAATCATTCATATATGAATTATAAGCAATGAAATGTGTAATGGTTAAAACTTGTTTACATAAATATTAGTGTAATCATGTAATTATTCATGTGCATCGAGCAGATTAGCACCCATTGTGAAATAAACACAATTCTCCCAATTAATTTCTGTGCCACTTTCATTACTATTATTATTATCATTATTATTATTATCGTTATCATTATCATTATTATTATTATTATTATTATTATTATTATTATTATTATTATTATTATTATTATTATTAATGATACTATAAGAAAATTTTTACTTTATTCTGTCATTGGTTAGTCTCTCAGTGATCATCACACTTAGACTGAACACAATTGTAAGGCCACTTGGTATCTTTAGTTTGACACACACTATACATTACACTACATACTGGCCGATCTTTATTGTCACAGTGATCTGGAGGTGATGGCACGTATCTCAAATCAGAAAAAAAAATGGGGTGTCTTATTAAGCAACATGTCAAGGAGTCTTGGCCTCTATTTTTCCTTATTTACAAGCAATGAAATCTGCAAACATCAAAATTTTGTTGATGATCTTTGTAATGTATTGTTTTTTTATTATTTGTATGTGACTTACATGTTTTACTTCAAAAAACTTTTATAGCAGGGATTGATTGTTGTGGTGGCTAGTTTTGCCTTATCCTGACTACTTTAAAACTCTTTAATTGATATCACTTCTTGTGACAGATTAATCCCTTCAGTACTGGAACACATTTTAACCATGAGTTTTGGGTGTGATTAGACAATTTTATTGACATTAGGAAGGGTTTATAGAGGTTAAAAAATTAGTGGCTAGAGTCTGTACCATTTTAATCCTTACATGAGTTTCTGAAGCTGTTTAAAATCAACAAATGATAAACAGAATAAATATGAAGATGTGTTCCAGTACTGAAAGGGTTAAGAAGATTTCTATTTTATTACCAGGAGAGGCACTCTGAAAACCAGACTAATCATATGTATGGCCTTCAAAAATAGCTGTGATGAGAAAGAAGAGTGTTTTCTTAATATGGGCATTAAAGTTTCTTTAGTGATGTCAAATTTTGTTCATGGATTACAGTAAATGCACCTGAAATAATGATTTCTTTAAATATTTTGATTAGCCACCATATTTCATAATGTTTGTCCTGGTACAGCTGTAAATATTGTCTAGTAAATGGTCATTGTCTCTAAAATAAATGGCCATACGTTGTCTCAGTAATCACTTTCCTACACCTGCTACATATTTACTTGCTTGGAAAAATAGATATGTGTTAAGTAAATAGTGTTAGGCTGGACAGTGAGGTAAGAAGGTTCTTTGCTCCTATGAGAACCAGTTTCAACAAATCTACATTGACCACATCTGACAGGTTCTAGCAGGAATCTTTAAAGTTGCTAAAGGAATTTCTATAATGCTAGTTAGACTTTAACAAGGAGGTTCTGCATTATTAGAAATAATAATCTTGAAAACCTGTTACATCATCTCTACTCATCTTTACAGCCATTTAAGACCAAGGGCATTGTGTAAATAACCTTAGCTTATTGACTTCATTTTTCAACAAAATGTGACATAATTTCAATATATGATCTGCATAATGAAGGGATCATCTTTGAAATTAATTAACTGAATCAGTGTAACTCTAACTTGAACATAGCCCTCAGATGAAAACATATTTTCACTGTTATCTAAGAATAGGTAGTTAAAAAAATACTTGCTTCAGTTGCTGGCCAATATGTCCATGTTAGAACAGTTAGGTTGTCAGCTTTGCAGTGTTGCCAGATGTGTCAGAGAGGTAGCGTAATGTGTATGTGTACCTATCAGTGCTTCCCTCAGCTGTTCCACTGTGGCAATGGACGAGTGGATGAAGGAGAACAGTGTGACTGTGGCTCCAGAGAAGAGTGCGACCGCATTGACCCATGTTGCGATCCAGTGACCTGCCGCCTCAAACTGGAATCAGACTGTGCCACAGGACCTTGCTGTGATAACTGCCGGGTAAGAAAGATGTATTTACATTCTTATTTGTTTATTTTACTCAAGGTTACTCTCTTATTTTTGCCCAAGGACACTCTCCACAAGATACTATATGGTTTCATTGCTAGAACTTAAGAAATTTATTTGAATCATTATAATGATAAGACATGGAAAACCAGCTAATTGGGGGATACAATTGTATTAGCCATAAAGATGTAGCTGTTACACCTGTGAATAGTAAAAT
>CM035189.1:13352582-13355082 GCA_020233015.1 Callinectes sapidus | reverse complement strand
TTTATTTCATAAGAACTTATTCAACTGCATGATATTTGTTTAGAGAAAACACTGTGACAAACTATTAACATACCACAGTATTTATAGCTTGGTTAGGGAGTTCTCTTGACCAGGAGCCTAGAGTCATAATTATTTCATTTGAATACAATAATGAAGGGGCAAAGTTAATTGTAAATGTTGGCATGTACTATGCATTTAATATTTATCTCCAAATTTGTATTTTTCCTATCTTATCTATCTTGGTTATGAATAATTACAGTTCCTTCTGTTCTTTGGAATTGCTTTGGTGCCGAATTATCAGTTATATTTATATTTCATAGAAATTTGTTCAACACCAGCTTTGGCTTTCCTCTCTCTTCCCTGACCATCGTAGTGAAGTAGCCTTTAACTTGTGCTATTCTCCATGACCTAGAGCAACTGGATTATAACACTCTTCTCTTACTGCTGATCATCTTGGAGAGACACTCAACTTTCTAGGTCCTTTGCTAACCTCTGCTCATTCTGCTTATGTTGTCTCGCTCCAGTCACAACATTATTTCTTTATCTCATCATATTGCTCCAATCCCTCTTCAGGATTCCCCAAAGCAAAAGTGCCTCTGATGTTTTGCTTCTGCTAATCAAGGAGATCTGAGGTCCCAGGTGATAGTGTCTGTTTTGGGGGTATATATTCCTCACTCTTTCTCTTGCTACACTTTTCAAACTTTTTTAAACACAACCTGTTCTCTTACCATACATGACAGAGAGGTTGGTTGCAAAAGGTACTTGAGCCTTCCATCACCTGAATCTTGAGTGCTTTATATGTCTCCGTAAAATTATGCCAAATCTGTTCTCCAACTAGCCAAAATTCTTAATAGAAAATGTCAAAATCTAACTCTTCTCTGGTTTTCTGACTAAGGAAAAAGCATAAACATCTCCAATATCTTTGGTTCTTCATATTTTCCTCTTTTATTTCAACATTATGGCACCACTTCCATCTCATCTAATTCTAAAGCTGAACCCTTTGCTCAAACCTCTGTTAGAATTTGATGATTCAAGGCTTCTTCTTTCTCCTCCATTATAACTACTTAATACTGCCCATTAAGATACATTACAGTGATGGTTTTGATGTTATCACTAGCCTTAACCCTCTGAAGGCTAATGGACCTTATGAGACTCTCCTATTATTCTCTAAAATTGTACCTCTGTGCTCACACCTTACCTAGTCATGCTCTTCCCACTCTGTCCATTAACATATACTTTTCCTTCTTATTGGAAGTTTGCCTATATTCATCTTGTTCCTAAAAAGGGTGACTTCTAATCCCTCAAACTGTCATAATATTGCTTTCATTTTTTGCCTCCTCTAAATTTTCTAATCTACTCTCAACAGGAATGTTCTTATCCCTTTCGGTACCAAAGGATGTATTGTATGTCCATGATAATTTTTGCAATTCAGCACCATGGGACATACCTTACATCCACAATAAGATACTGTCAGATAAATATTCACCATAAACCATGAAATGGAACCTTGTGCTTTTCATTTGGTGAACTCATATATATGGACTTGTCACGCTCACTGAGGGACCAACAATCTCCAACTTCCTGAGGTCTCGGGGAAAATTTTACATATCATTGTGGAGCTGAAAAGAGAAAAACACAAAAACTTTAGGTCTGTTACTTTGGATGCTAGAGCACTTTTTATGCCATATTATGAAAAATTAAATTTTTCCACATTCAACTCAAACTCAGTTCTCTTTAGCAATTGTTTTTTACACTTTGATGACTATTTGACAAAATTCAAGCTTTTAGTTAAAACAGTGAGACCAAATTGAATGACAAAACAAAATATAAGAAAGCAACAGCTATCCGAAATAAAATTCCCGTGTGAAAATTAATTGGACACCAGACTTCAGTGCTCAAGGGTGACATTAGCAAAAAGCACATTGGCCCTAAAGGAATTAAAAATCTATCACTTCACAACCTTCTATCTGATTGCCACTCTACTTACTTTCCTAATGAATCTTTGTCATCTTCTTTTAGGGATTTGGGGGAAATTTTTACCTTTGCCTGAGATATATATATATATAACTTTTGATAGAGTCTGGCACAAAGCAACAATACCTTAAGGAAATAGGATAGTATGAGCTTAGCTCTTTTCATGTGTCTCATAGCTAGAAAAATACACACCAATTTATACATGGAAAATAAAAGTTTCCTAAATCAGCATTATGAAACTTTATAAGTATTATCCAGGTTCAAAGTGAGAACTTTGCTCACTGGTTTATCCACCCATTACATTTGATGCATATACTTGATATCACCATTAGCTACAATAACTACAATGACATAAAATCTACATACATATGTCTTATTTAGGGAAAACAAAGTAATGCCATTTTTACTCTTCTTTCTTTATATATATATTGTTCTGTTGGATGATAATTCACATGCTTTACTTTCCTAGATGCATATATGTACTGCTCTTTTTGTTTTGATGGAAAAAAGACATAAGATTTATATG
>CM035189.1:13318050-13340937 GCA_020233015.1 Callinectes sapidus | reverse complement strand
TATATATATATATACAGAGAGAGAGAGAGAGAGAGAGAGAGAGAGAGGAGGGGGGGGGTTAGAAATTAGAAGAATTTGATCCATGTGTTTATTGGTGATTTATAACGTGAGGCAGTTTAACCTCAGGCACCATACAGGCTTCATTGAAAATGAGCCACACTAATTCAGTTATACATGTGCTATAGAGTGGAAGTTTTGTGAAAGATCAATGAAGACAAAGCTTGTGAAATTCCTTTGTTCCCTGCCCATCTTTAACATAATGTGAGATTTTATGGGCATTTTTTATCAGATATATTATATTCTGTTGCATTCTGAGGCCTTCACAGTGTAATGACAATAGAGAAACATTTTCTGATTATCAGTTAAAGCCCAACAAATATAGATATATCCTGGATATGGCTGCTTTTGTTATGGTTTACTGTGGTCATGATCACCACGTGTACTACATTCTTTGCTATTTCATGGAATAATTACCTAATGCTAAGTTATTTATGCTATTTGTTGATGTGCTTAGGAAAGATAAAATTTTTTGATATATCTAGAGATGCTTCCAAGTTGGAAGGACAGAAACATTTTCTATTGATAACCTAAATTTGAGATCATGCTTTAGCTTGAAAATTACCATCAAATTTGGACTCACATAGATAAGGGCTAGGATATCACTGTTACTAGAAAACTTGTGACTAGTCAGTATAGAATGCTGCAAAGATAGTGATACTTGCAATATGTGTTTTAGTCACAGAAGATATGGGTTAAAATGGATTAAAAGCTTGCATTAAAGATTTTGAGCCAAAGGGGCAAACCTGCCAAAACATAGTTCTGATATGTGAGTGAATGATCCCAGCTCACCTAAGAGTGTTCATTGGCATCACTACTGTGATGTTTGTCCACAAATTTTGATATAGCATCACATGCCCACAGCTACCACTCACCACAGTCAGCACTCCTCACATCATGGCTAATGAACCCGATAATATAACAAGGCAACAATGATTCCACAATACCAAGACCTTTACCCTGGTAGAGGTGGTGGTAGTGTCAGGGTGATGATTTCAGGGAGAGTATCACTATCACTCAGTGCCACAGAATCAAGGTGATCCTCATGACAATATCATATATGGATACAAAATTATATCCATTATAGAAGGCAGTAGAGAAGTAGAAACACCAATATTGTGGTGAAAACAACACACATGAAAAGAATCATAGAGGCAGTGAAATGATTTTTGGTAAAAGAGTGGGAGACAAGTCAGGAAGAACACTAAAATGAATAGAAACTACACTGAAGGAAGACACATGATCCATAAGCAATAAGAAGCTAAAGAAAGCACAGTTTTGTTATACAAAAAGTGAATTTTTGCATGGAATACTGGTAATACAGCAGAAGATAAGGAAAGAAATTTCCATTACCAATTGTGGAAAGTAATGGCTTCTTTTTCTTTTTGTGACTGTTACTCTTAGCAATCGGTGCCTTCTCATTTTCTCCCGTATTTTGATGTATTCCATGCTTCTCTTTCTTTTGCATTACAAAATCATACTGTCTTGGAGGTAAAGCTTGAAAACTTGATAAAAATGATAGTTTGTGAAGATCAAATTTTACACAAGACAGTATTGTATAGCAAAATCTACAGTAGCCACCACACTGAAAAACAAGGGCCATTAAGGATGATGGATCTGAAAAAGGAACCTAAGCAATCTGCGGCAGTCAAACAAATGGAAAAATCATTAGGTATTATAAAAAAATTACTTTGAATTTTCATAAACTTGAGGTTTTGCTTAGGTTGAAATGAATTGCCTGATTTATAGGTATGAATATTTAAACTTTTTTATACTCAAACAGCTATTTAGAAAGAATTAAGTTTGAATATAGGGACTCCATTGTATGTGAAATTTAAATAAGAAGGATAATGTCAAAATTCACTAAATGAGACAGTGATGTTGATGGCTCATAAAGGCAATATACCTAATTGAAGTTATTATATGAGGATGTAAGAAACAAGCTGTGTGATTTACTTACCTGTAGGCATCACATTGTGTGAATCACTGTACATTAATATGGCTAGCATTGCATACAGTATGCAAGTACAAAGGCATGTAGAAATGAATGATAAGTTCTTTGAAAGTATGTTATAATAAGACTGAATGAGTAGTGCAAGTATTTTCATCTATCTATAAAACATTTTCATAATCAGGCAAGACATAAGTCCAGGAAACAAAATGATTAGAAGCATCTGGAACATTGAACAAATGATTCATGATTCAACACATTTTCACTCCTCAAAGTTTATTAATGCCTAGACTATAGCAAAACTTTGATGAAATCTTGCTGGCAGACAAAAATTTGACTTTGTAATTAAGATGTACTACATATACATACTCGTACCTCATGCTAGTCCCAC
Source organism: Callinectes sapidus (assembly GCA_020233015.1). Lineage (NCBI taxonomy): Eukaryota > Metazoa > Arthropoda > Malacostraca > Decapoda > Portunidae > Callinectes > Callinectes sapidus. The sequence continues at coordinate 13,338,538 of CM035189.1, read as the reverse complement.
TAATTCCATATGTGATGAAACATTACTTACTCATTTTATGTGCAACACATTAAACATGTATGCATTCATACCCACACACACACACACACACACACACACACACACACACACGCACACACACACACATACACACACACACACACACACACACACACACACACCTTGCTGTCCTGGTGTGTGGCATGTGATGTGGTCTTATTCCTACCCAAAAATCAGTCAGTACAATCTCTGAGCCCTTTCCATAGGGCAAAGGCAGGCTGGGTGACCAGCAGATGACCATAGTGAATTACACACACACACACACACACACACACACACACACATATGATGCTTATGATTTTTGTATTGTTTCTTAGATTTGTATTAAAATTTTTACTTATTTGCAAAATCATTTGATGGTAGTCCAAATGGAAGTCCTTCAAGAAAAAATGGTTGCATATTTATTGTCTCAATAATTAAAGAATGCAAATCAGTATCGGTAATCCTTAATAATATAGAGGTTGGCAAATAATGCCAAGATCTTCAACACAGGTTTCCTCCAAACAGCCAAGTAAAAATAGAAAAAGAAACCAACATTTACCCTCATTTCATTAATATTTTTACTTCCTTCTTGATTGAGTTGAAGCATGAAGATGTGACGAAAAACAGCGATTATGAGTCTTTTGGTATTTATATTAGTTGTCTTTTAGTTAAATCATATATAGGAGTAACTTCTAAGGTATTTGGAATTTCCTTCTCATAATCACTGATCACGTTACAATCAGTCTTGTTTTTACCCGTTCTCGTGCCTGGGTGCTTAGTGTTTTATCTGAAAATAATGTTATGACTGGGAAAATCAGAAAATATTTTATTTCTTTGAACTGAGATCAGCATTTATAAGTTTTCTTCAATTCATTGCCATAAATTTGAAAATCAACTAATTTTGATGTACACTATATATATATATATATATATATATATATATATATATATATATATATATATATATATATATATATATATATTGAAGTGTTTAGCAGCAAACCCAGATACCAGTATAAGCCAGATTATATTCTTCATATTGTACTTGCTTTGGTTTCATATGAGTCATATTCAAATCAATAGATTAAAATGCTGAAGCAAACATCCAAAAATCAGAGTAATATGGACAGAGGAGCTGTGTATATCAAATTGAGAGTGCTAAGATTGAGAAGAAAAGTGGAATGAAGTATAGCTGGTCCATAGAATGTAGTCATAATTGAATGAATGATTCATATCGTTATATTGTGACTGATGAATGAGCCTTAGCCCTCTGTATACTTAGCAGTGGGCAAAACCTGCCAACTCCTTATGATTCATAAAGTTCGTTACAACACAAACAACCTGGATCAATTACTATTATTTAGACCTGACACCTTTCTGCCTTTTTTTTCTCTGCAGAATTGGTTATGTGATCAAATCCTCTTTATCACATAGTTGCTGTTTTCAAGAACATTAGGTTGATCTACATTCATATCAAATGTTGCAGAAACACTTGTTTTCATGATTGTTGCTCAATTCATTGTAAATGTTACTATGGAACCACAAGAAGGAAAATCAGTAGTTGCAAGTAAAGATAACATGTCTAAGCCAGTATGTATGTGCAGTGTTAACAAGGTAACAGTAAATCTTATGATGAGGTATAGTTGCATATACATGCCATCTCTGTACTCTCTTTGATGTTATATAAAAGGCTTTACATTTTAAGCTTAGATCTTTTCCAACATGTAACATTGGAAGATAATGCTAAAATGTTTAATCCATCACACTAACACTCTTCATATCAATGCATTAAATTGGCAAAATTCCCTCTGTTGCCATTCCATGGAGCCTTGCAGCAAATTGTTCTGTCATTAGTATTCTGTAGGGATATATGCTTATTATATTCTCTATGTATTTAGTTTTTTCTACTGAAAGGACAAATAGTATGTACATTACTATATTCTATATAGCTAATTTTGCAACATAAATCCTATAACTTACATTGATGAAGATAAAATGTTCAAGATTGAGGAGTCATATTCACTATGTTAATGTTATCTGCTAGTATTTTGCAGATACTTTGAATATCTGTTAATACACATTATTTTTTACATAAAATTATGGAATACCATAAGATTACAAAGACTATTTGCATTCACTTTACTTCACCATCATCAGCCTATAAAATTCCACAATAGGACAAAGACCTCTGCAGTAGTTAGAACAGGCATTAAATCAGATACCACTTCATAATGACACGTACTCTTAGTTCATTTTTCTTCGTAAATTGGTGATCTATAGATGGGAAAAATATCAAGAAGTGAAATTTATAATATTATTTTGCACTTTATTGTGAGTAGTTGATTATGATGATAGTTATCTTTAAGTTTTAGTTTTGAAAAAAGAAGTTGTTTTTATATTGAATATGCACATATTCTGTATTTTTTTTTTGTTTTTTTTTTTTTTTGTTTTGTTATATAGAAGATACAAACGTATAAGTTTTACAAGTCCTGGTAAAATATTGCACCCTAGGTAAAGAGAAACGGGTACAATAAATGGCAGGTGGTACCATATCCAACATGCAGAAAAATCTAAATCTTATCACATATATTGTGAAAATAATAATTTGCATATAATACAATCACGCTCAGGAGTCTTATAATGAAAAAGGGTAAGGATTTCATATACCCTTGTTTATAAGGAAATTTAGCATACTTAAACCTTGTAATCTTTATCAAGATTGTCTTGTTTGCTATATACATACCTCACCATTGACAGATAGATTATCATCCTCATATATGCTTTCAATGGAATGGTACCGTCTGTCTGGTCTTACTTCTACTTTATATCTCAATACTCTCAAGCTATATATATATATATATATATATATATATATATATATATATATATATATATATATATATATATATATATATATATATATATATTCATTTATCTATATTCTTTCCTGCATGGGAGCATGAAAGGTATGTTGTCCTGTGTGGCTATAGGCTGCCTGTGGCTCCCTTTCCAGTATTCTTCATCAAACACTCTTAAGTTTGTACCCATTTACCCTTGTTCTCTTCAGATGGATATATATATATATATATATATATATATATATATATATATATATATATATATATATATATATATATATATATATGCACACACACATATCTGCTATATAGATTAATGTCTTCTATTTCTAAACTCAGTCTTTAGAAAATGTATTGACTACTTTTTAATCTTGATAAGATTACTCATGATATCCATCCATCATTAGCATCGAAGACATTAGTGACAAATGTTGCTAGTCTAGTGAATGTTTTATCAGTCACATTATAACCAGCTGTTCATATTAATAAAACAGATTACATACCAGCTAAAAATACTGAACTCTGCTTTTTTTTCAGACGATAACACAGTTCAACAATTACTTATAAATGAAATATGTCAAACTTTTACTGTGTAAACAAATGAAAATTATATAGTATTACCCTTATTATAAAGTGGCAATTATGTCGCATTGAAAGTTGTATTTCATATTGATCATTTAATTGGCTCATTAAGCCATTTATCAAAATAGTTTTAAATAAAGTATTAGTCAAAGCTTGAAGTCCTTGGCAAAAAGGTGAACCATAGGCAACACCGCAAAGAATGGAAAACTGAAATACGTGATTGATTTGTCTTTAAAAATATGCCTTGTTATTTAATTTGATAATCTCTAGTTTTATGAATTAATATAGAAATTTTCAACAAGGAGAGATAATTCTAACAGTCTATAATATTAGCAAAACAATCTTGTTCTGATCATTAACATAATTTATAAATAGTGAGCTAGATCACAAATATTATGCTTTCAATCTAATTTTGTACTATGTGTTTGAGTTTTTTTCCAAGGACAGTGTCTCTTTTCAGACATGTGACAGTTTACTAAGAATAAACAAGTATTGCCTACCTAACATCAAAATTATCCTGTTTACTCATTGTTTGTACATTTCACCTCAGCATATCTCTTCAGTGATAAACCTGTAATGAAAGTGTACATAATTATACTTTGTTCAGGTGTTCTGCCCAGGTTGACTGGTTCTAGTTTATTCTCTTGTCAGAAACTCACAACCATAAGTGTACATCAGCTTAATTATTTGTGTTGTGGTATAAGCATTACTTGGTTAAAGTGAAGCACAATGAAGATATTAGCATTAATGCTATAGCATATGTGGAACTGGATAAATTGGAGCAGATGTGACAAGTATGTACAACAGGAGTGTATATTTGAAAAATCAGTAAATAATATATATATATATATATATATATATATATATATATATATATATATATATATATATATATATATATATATATTCCTAATAGTTAAGATGCTTAAACTAAATTTAGAAAATATTACATACAATACAGTAAAATATTTATTCATTTGATATTGTTTTACTTGTAATTGTGACAGAGTACATTGTGTATATAAAGGTGTGTAATTTTAACTTTCATATACTATATATCACAAAAAAAATAGAAATAGGGTATTTGTTGCGATTTTGAGATTATTTTCACTTTTGGTTGAAAGGAACAAAATCTATTTTGAAGTGATAAATTTCAAAGTAATATGCAGTTCGATGCCTTAAATAAAGTAAACATTTAGTAATCTCCACTGGATATCTATCAATTGAATTTTTCATCCTGTAAATGTTTTTACTCTACTTGAAAAGTGAATAACATATCATATATATTTTCAGTATGTGCCAACTATACATAGTTTATGGAATTATGAAATAAGTTATTTCCTTGCAGGTTTTTATCGCATGTTTGCATTCTTTACCTGACTGAAAATGTTAAGTAAACACGAATGCAGATATTTTTCCAGATTCACATTGTTTCTTTATCAATAGATTTTGCATTTTCTCTCTACATATAGTAGATAAGAGTAATTATTCTAATTATTCTGACTGACTTTTGGTTTTACCTTTTCATACAATTACAGTTATCTAGAGAGTAATGTAGAGGGTGCTAGAATGAAAATGTTATGTTTCGCTTACTTCTAGAACCTGAACATTTATACATTGTACAACAAAAAACCTATCAATGCGCCATTACGTAACTTGAACAAATTATTCATGAGTTTTATATAGCATCCCAATCGCAACCCATTGAATTTAATTATTATTTTATTAACATTTTCATATTTATATATTTTGTTTATATCTTCCATCTTCTTTCAAGCAATTCCATAATCTAACTTTCCAATTTCTACACCTTTTCCAGTAAAAGTCCCTTCTGCCCCTTGTGTGGAATATGCAAAACATTAATATATTTTGAAAATTATGAATGGAATACAATTTGTCTCTTGCAATATGATTTTCTTAAAATTAAGTATGCAGACGTTTTAGTAGCAACACAGTTTGCATGTCCACAAAGGGATTACATATCTGATTTATGTGTATGTCAAGCCTGTGAGTGTTGTTACAGCAACCTGAGCAACCACTGCTTGATGTTTTTTATGTGTTCCTGTGTGCAGCTTTAAGTGAAAGACTAAGTCATAACAGATGCATGTTTTGTCTGCATGTTAGTGTTCTATCCTGAAAGCTTTGAATGTTTATGTTGTAGCAACTATATGATATATATATATATATATATATATATATATATATATATATATATATATATATATATATATATATATATATATATATATATATATATATATATATATATATATATATATATATATATATATATATATATATATATATATATATATATATATATATATATATATATATAAAGAAACTTGCAAAATTTAGATTGTAAGTATATCAATATATAAATTTCATGAATATTGTATTTATTAGATAACTCTAATATTATTCATTGCTGCCATTTCAATTGTAGCATTTTCTGCCCCTTTTACAACTACCACCATGATCAGATGTAGTAGAACCCTTTTAATCCATATAGCAAAATGAATCAAGATGCAGCAGGTAAATTCCTGAGCTATTTTTACAGTTCTAGTTTCAATAGTCTAATCAGACTCTGTTTTCTTTTACCAACTGCAACATCATTCAACCACCTTGCACCATCACTCTGGGCCTGCTGCAGACGCAAGACAACAATGCCCAAGTATGATGCACCTTATCTCAAGAGACCAATTGTTAAGAAACCACCTCAGCAGCATCTTCAACCCATGATGGGTAAAACAGAAGAAACTCCCATTGACTTGGGTAGCCGCATCACATTTGGAAATATGCCCAGTTATAGGTAAGTGTTTGCCAATAGATCATTTATACTAAAGTTAAATTAACAATTAATATATTGCATGTAGCTCTATTAATCATTCACTATTGTAAAAATACATATATAACTATTTTTTATTAACTTTAATGCATTACATGTCTGAGTTGAACAATTTATAGTTGGAGGAGGTTTATTTACAACTTTCATGCATCATTAATTTCTCTGTTGGTCCCTCAAATATTAGTGAACCATCAAGCAATTCAGACCTGTTACATGATTTACTTGTAAGGATAAGTTTTGCTGGATTTGGAAAGAAATTCCATGGTTTTTGTACTATTGAGCATCATCATAAAGCTGTACACAGTGGGATGGTACATTTGTTGACTGTTTAGTGTTAAAGTAACTTCACAAAATATGTAATCACCAAACATTAGTAATTAGAATCACACAACAACACTAACTGATACAGCAATCATTTTAGAATAATATTCCTTTTGTTTGATTTTTATTTAATTTTTTCTTTGCTATTAATCATTAATAGACACTTTAGATAAATAAGAATGAAATAGAGTACATGTAAGCCAATAGTGAATGTGGATAAGACAGATGATGATAGTATGTATAGTTCGGTGCTAAGACTGCAGGTCAGCGCTCCTCGGTTCTGCTCACATCCTCTCGTTGCGCTGTTGTTAATGGTGTATCCTCAGATCCTAGAAACTCATACTTTTTTTACTTCCCACATTTCATTATCTACCATCGCTTCATCATTTCTGTTACCATTGCAAAATATCTACAAATTTCTGCAGAGAAAGCTTGGGACATAAATGGATTTGTTTCATCACATAAAAAGTTAGTTTAAATACCAGTTTCTCATTAGATATCTGCAAAGAACATTTTTTTATTGATTCCAATGTGCTACAATGTCATCAATCAGTAGCAATTCTTCACATTTTCCTGACTGCTATTATTTGTTCCCATCATAGTTACTTACACACTTAATTGTAAGATGTAGTGACCAGATCTTCATCTTATGATTGCAGTAAGTGCATTTTTAGTGATGAAACTATGTATACAATAGTCTTGTAAAGTTAAATGCCAGAGAAAAAAGTATTTCTAATTCTATCATTACAGTTGACAACATATCCTATTGATTGATACCATGAGGTGAAAGGTTGGAAAATCAATCAATTTTTTTTTGGGGGGGGATCTTAGAGTGAATACACTGCTTAAATTTCCTCTTGCATTTAGATTTTTATCTGTTATCATCAGTAAACTAAAGATGATCAGCACAATCATGCACTTAGTATAGAAATTTTATGAGAAATAGATACAATTTTGCTTTCATCATCATCATCGTCATCATCAATGTCCAGAAATGGGTTGTGAAACTGGTGACACTTTTATTCTGTGAAAGCAACTAATAGCAAGAATTATTCTTCTATTCTTTTTTCTTTTTTTCTGTACATTTTTATCCCACCATTTCAGAAGTAAAATCTATAAGATGACCAAAATATTTATATTTGCATTATGCAAGTAACATATCCATTACTGGAGTCATTATTCAAGTGAACATTTTAGCAGGCTCAGAATTATTCAAGTTGTACCCGATGGTAGCCAGTGAACTGAAAAAGATAACTTCTGCTATGGAAAGTTTGGGAAGTGTTTGAGTATCATCTTGCTATTTGTTTTCATCACTATCACCACTGGTCAGAAATGGCCCGTGAAACAAATTATATGATTTCTTCCTCCAAAAATAGCTGCAAATTAGGGTTCTTCTCATCAGACTAAACAATATTGGGCAGTCAGGATTCTTTCCCTCAGGGATACCAGTGTCTCTGCCCATGGCTGACCTAGCTGGTTGGGGTGGGGCTTGCAACCCCTCCCTGTAAAAAAATGTCCACAGCTACCTACCAGTGTTAGAGGTAGAGATCAGGGTAGGGGCTATAGGTGAGGGTGAGCCTCTAGCCATGGCCCTGATCTGGGTTTGCTGGGGGGTTCGACTGTGGAGACTCCTCAGGTGCCAAGGCACCAGAGGGGCCTGCCTACCAGTATGATGGATGTAGGGGAAAGCCTGCAGGATCCCTGTGTCCTGAGAGGGACGGAAGGACTCCCTAGCCCTTTTTCTAATTTTTGGGATTGCCGGTGGGGCTGCAGATGTGGCGTCTGCCCATTGGACCATTCCTAGGGTAAACCTTCAAAGGGTTCTGCGTGTGGGCTCCTGGAATGTCCTGAGTCCCTCAGAGGATCACTGATTACCTCATTTATCAGATAAACTCAGTAGGTTGAGGATGGATATGGTGGGGCTCTCTGAGAGAAGGAAGCCTGGCAGTGGCAAGACCAGTAGCAAGGGTTTCACTTACTACGACCTTATTTTTGTCGATGATGCAGTAATCTTTTGTTGAGTCACTGGAGGTTCTGGTACTGGCTCTAGAGGCACTGCATGAGGAGGCAAAGCCCTTAGGACATAGGGTGTCCTGGCCCAAGACCAAGGTTCAGATGTTTGGAGGCATACTGGATGAAGCAGTACAGTCTGTCCATGCATATGGTGAGATGTTGGAAAACTTCACATACCTTGGTAGTGAAGTGCATAACAATGGTGGGTCGAGCCAGGAAATTGTATGGCAGATTGGCCTGGCCCACAGCATTATGGACTTGCTCAACACCAGTATTTGGCATTGTAGACACCTATGCAAATGGACAAAGATTCGGACCTTCAAGTCGCTGGTGATCCCTGTCTTACTCTATGGTTGTGAGACATGGACACTGAACACCTGAAGAGGCAAATTGATGTCTTTGATACTAGATGTCTTCACAGGATCATGGAATACCGCTGCTATAACTTGTGTCAAATCAGCAATTGTTTGGTGACTGATTCGAGGCCTATTACTAGCATAGTCCGTTAACGGCAATTGAAGCTATATGGGCATGTGACACACTACCCAAAAGCCGATCCAGCTTATGCAGTTGTTTCTGAAAAGGATAACCTAGTGTGGAGGAGGCCAAAGGGATGCCCACAGAACTCATGGCTGTGGCAAGTCAATGCCTCCTGCTGGGAGTTACTCAGTATGGGAAGGGAGTCTGTGTGGAGACTCAGAGGCATGACTGGCAGGAGTAGTGTCATAGGGTAGACTAGGCAATGCAGCCCCCAGTATATCCCGCCCCCCAGAATTGATTGATTGAATATGTGAATAATTTTTCCTTTGGCAGCATGTTTTTATTGTCTGTGTCTTCATTAGATGATTATCAGCACGAAAACACAGATTTCTCATGCATGTGTCCGAGTCGGTAATCTTTTCAAATGGAGCTACAAAATTTTTTAAATGTTATGGTTCATAGGTAATACCATACAGGTGCAGGTACCTCTCGATTTACATGGAGGATGTGTTCTTGAAGAGGTCACGGAAAACTAAAACAATGTAAATCAATCTACACCTGTCCCCCAATTTATGAATAAGTTATCCTCTCAGAAAATCACTCATGAATCAAAAAATTGTAAATCGAGCCACTTTCTCCCCTATACTTCCATTATATAAGCTGAGATACGTTCTTATAAACAAAAGATATGTCTCTCTGTTATTGTAATGTATATACTTTTGACTGCTTCGATTATCATTGTTATCATCATAGTCGTGACAGCAGATGATGCACCAGTGTTACTAGTGATCATTGGCTTGAAAAGCAATGTCATTTTCAATTGTTAACCTTGTGACTCTTTGCTCTGCACAATTCCAGGTGTTACTGAGCTCCAAAGGACAGGAATATTCATTACTTCCTTTTTGTGATGACTACTAATTTTCAAAGGCTTTTAACTAGCACCTCACTGGACACTTTAAAGCCATAATATGATAGGCTTGATAGGCTTGGGTGGCAGTTCCCTCATTATCACCTTGTCACTTAACATTAATTATATGATGAGTTTAGTTGTGAAGGCTATGATTGGCTAGCTTAACATAAACAGTATTTATCATGTCAAAGTTTCTGTTATCCTAATCAGCTACAGGTTATCATTATCGCATGGGTGGGACACTTAATGTAAACAAGATTCCGAGTCGCTGACATCGTCGGTACTCGTAAATGATAACCATCCATAGAGGAGCTCACCCTGTCGTGGAACCAATAATTTGCATATATATATATATATATATATATATATATATATATATATATATATATATATATATATATATATATATATATACATATATATATATATATATATATATATATATATATATATATATATATATATATATATATATATATATTCATTTATTTATTTATTTATTTATTTATTCATTTATTTATATATCACGTGTGGGTGCGTGTGTGTGTGTATTACAGTGTAGCTTAACATTCACCACAGGGTTATATGTTTGTGTTTTATTCTCAATATATAAAACTACCCTTTGATTTACGAGCCTCAGAATTGGCCAAAAAACTTGTCTTATACTTTGGCATATATGGTAATTTAACTTGTACCAGGCTTGCCTAGCATTTTATACTATTATAATCAATAATGAGCTTAATAAGTTTAGAATCACCGTGACAGTTGCTGCCTAGTATAAGTTCAATTAAGTGATCTGACAGACCTCTGAAAAGAACATTTTGTTCATAATTTCAAATTTTCCATTTGTAAATTGGTATTAATGACCTAAATATTTTATTCATGATTTAAAAAACTTGTAAATATAGCGTTCATAAATCTTCTTGAAGAGGTCAAGGAAAACGAAACATAAATCAAACTATATATATATATATATATATATATATATATATATATATATATATATATATATATATATATATATATATATATATATATATATACAAGATAGTAAATGGCATTGAAAAGCTGGACGAGCAAAATGTGGTGATGATGGAGGAAGAAACTAGACAGGTGAAAGGACACTCAAGGAAGATAAAAAAGAGTCAATGTTTAAAGGACATTAAAAGATACAGTTTTCCACAAAGAACTGTGCCTACTTAGAATAGATTAAAAGAAGAGATTTTTACAGCAACCAACATACATAAATTGAAGGAAATGTTGGATATATGGAGTTATGGAGACAGGACACTATGAGCCCCTCTCAAACCCTGTATAATACAATTAGGTAAATACACACACATACACGCACACACACACACGCACACACACACAGACACACACACACACACACAGACACACACACACACACACACACACACACACACACACACACACACACACACACACACACACACCTCCTCACAGTGCTTTCATCATGAACCCCATAATATAGCAAGAAGACAATGATTTCCCAATACCGAGACCTTAACCCTGGTGGAGGTGGTGTATTGTCGGAGCAATGATTTCAGCCAGAGTATCACTATCACTTGGTTCCATGGAGTCAAGGTGATCTTTGTGACAATACCATATATGTATACAAAGATGATATCAATTATAGAAGGCTGTAGAAGAGCAAAATCACAAACAATGTTGTGAAAGCAACTCACATGAAAAGAATCATAGTGGCAATGAAAAGATTCTTGGTGAATGTGTGGGACAAATCAGAAAGAATAATGAAATGGATAGAAACTGCACAGCAGCAACACACAGATCCATAAGCAATAAGAAGCTAAAGAAAGCATGATTTTGTATTGCCAAAAAGTGAAATTTTGCATGGAACACCAAAAATACAGCAGAAGATGAGGATGTAAATTTCCCCTGGCAATTGCCAAAAGTAACTTCTGCTGGATGTTATTTATGTTTATTATTTGTTTGAAAATTTCTTTGATTTTGCAAAGAATATTGTTTTAGTTTATTCTTATCTTCATAATTTGGGGTGTAGAACTGATTGGTTGAGTTTTCATTATTTCGAATGGGGAAATTTGTTTTGAGATATGAGTGTTTCAAGATAGAAACTATGTTATGGAACTAATTAGATTCATAACACAAGATGCTAATGTATTGTATGTTACATTGTGTGGACTTCAGGTGCATGTGAGTGAGGAATCACATTACTGTTTATTGTGAATGGTGTGATATATGTTATCATTCCAGAGAAGAGTGCTTGTTAATTTGTTAGGAGATATGTTAACTCTATTTAGGATGCAAAAAGCTTGAAATATGTCAAGGAATGTTTGTAAGAGGTTAGAGGCTGTATCTACATTTGGATGTGTGGATGTGATTGTACTGTCGCCTTCATAAGAAGCTATATGGCCATTTTTCAGTTTCACTGATATGTAGTGACCTGTAACCTAACCTAACCTTAACCTAACTATATACAAAAATTACAGTAAAAAAAGCCTACTACATGAAGAAAAAAAACAATGTAAAAAATTGTTGCCAACAATGCTTACGAATAATAACAAATAAAAAATGCGTATGGCAGCCACTGATGAAACAGCTGATGCAGCCAAAGGTGTAATTTATGCATTTTGGGATTTCTATGTGATTTTGTTGATTCTGGGTCTGTACTGCAACAAATTAATGTTAGTGCTCCCTCACCCAAAAACCCTGATTTCCCACAGGTCCCACAAGATTGTTGGTGATGAGAGGTAGGTATAACTTGAAAAATCACAATTTGAAAACTATCCATTAATGAAAGAATTGATGTAGAATATCAATCAATTCACTATATATCTCACCAGAGAAACATAAGCAATATGATTAAATCATCAGATCTGTGAAACCGAAAATTGTCCAAACTTGTATGGAGGTCCTGGCATGCACAAGTACATCCTGATAATCCAAAGAAACCAATAATCTGAACTACTGGTCTCTTACTCTTCAGATTAAGACTTTAAATGTGTGTATGTATATATATATATATATATATATATATATATATATATATATATATATATATATATATATATATATATATATATATATATATATATACACAAAACATTCACACATGTCAGCATTGGTTGGGAGGCAGCTTTTCTTGAGAAAAGAAAAATAGTAGCAATGTCTCAGCAAACTGTGCTTGTTATAAATAACAGTATTCCGAGGAATCATTACAGTGATTCTATAAGTTTTAGTTTTCAGGATATTTCAGTCCTAGCTCTGCATCATCTCCACCATGAGAGCCAATCACCAGTATCCTTCCTTGGTTGTTTGAACATGTGATTGTATCATGTTCTACAATATTGCATTGTTATGATGCTGCTGCTGTAGCTTTTGTCAGTATGTGGGTATGAGTATATAGATGAGTGAGTGTGCATAGATGTAGAATGCATTATTTGAGTTAAGCTTACTTTTTTCTTTCTTTATATGCAACGTGCTTTTGAATTCATTGGTTTTCTTTGTTTGTATATCCTCCATCTCTAGTGTTTTCCAACTTTATTATTCTTGTCTGGAAAGCTATATTTCCTAATATTGTTGTTTCCTCATTCTTTGTATTTAAACTTTATCAAACTCTTTGTCTGCCTTCTTAAAGTAAACAGCCTCTTTTTTTCTAATGCAGTATATTTATTTATTTTTTCTTCCCTTTTCTGGTGTATGTATGGAAGGATTGGGACAAAATTCATGCACGCATGGTTTCCTATTTACTTGTGTATGCATGTGTGTTTGCATATGTTTGCATGCAAGCACTAATTCCTTAAAGAGTTGTGCATATATACTAGATTCACAAAACATTCAAGACTGCATCTTGAATGTTTTGAAAATGAAAATCACCTAACCTGCATTGTATTCAAATGTTCTCTGTTTTATAATGTGTATTAAGTAAAATGTTTTTGTTTATGATTAATAGATAAATAAATAAATGAAGGTATGTTGATGACATATTACACCAGGGTCTCAATTTATGTATATCATCACTCAGTTTGAGCTGATTTCTACAAGGGCATCACATCAACCAGAAAGACATAAATGCTCATATGAGCACATTAGTTGGGCTCCACTTTTGTGTTGTGTGGAGTGTGCTGATTGTGCAAGATGCATTATGAGATGAATCTGTGCATCTGTATCTCTTGGTAGTGTTTGGCATGTGAATGGATGGTCTACCACTAGGTACCTTGTACTGTGATGCATTTACAAGCTTTTTACCAACTTTCTCTGTGAATTGATATGACTAATTTAAGTATCTAACAACTAGTTATTACAGTGATGGATATTTCCTCTATTGAACAAATAAGATCGTCAACACTGAGAAAAAAACTGCTAGAAAAATTACAATGAAAATTCCATACATATATCTTAGAATTGTCATCGCTTGTATCTCTTTTTACATGTGCATATTATTACTGTTGTCTTTTTAGTTTTGAAATAATGTAGAATTAGGTTAAAGGAAGAGATGCTTAGGCCGTGAGTCCATAATGAAATTTGTTTTGGGTATTTTGTTGGAGCAAGTTGTCATTATGGTAGTGTTGTGCAGAGCCTGAGTTGATCATGGATTGAAACTCTGGTGTATTAAAGAAATTAATATGGATATAGTGTCAAAAATCATGGAATTCTGACTTTTATGTCCTATGGTGTTTGTTATGTAACAACATATATTATACTATATTGATACCTTCTATCAAAAAAATTTTGCTCTTTAAAGTGAAGTATTAATAATAGAGGATTTATTCTGCATATCCCATTATTAATGCATCTTCACATCAAAGTGGTGTTTTATTTAGATGAATTTTATGTAATGAGGTAATGAAAGCAGTACATTGTATTGAAAAGTATTTTACCAATGCCAAGTATCTTCTTTGCTGGTTTGTTTTCTCATAAAGAAATTCTGTAAGTGGTCTTGTGTATACATGAGCTGTTACAGTGATTTCTAGTTTGCCTACTTTGATTTGCATATACATACACATAAAACACTCAAATAATATGAAAGCAACAAATACAATTTTGTTATATTTTATCCCCATCCCTTTATCTCTCATCCCTTCTCCATTGCCTTTCCTTTTTCTCCATTCCTCCCACATCCACCCATTTGCACCCCTCCCCCCCCTCAGCCCTGGGCGTCCACCTCTGAGTCCGACACTATCTCGCAGCAGGTCGCTCGACTCGTGCCGTGAGCACAAGCTTCAGACGATGAGGAGGTCCGGGGCCCCAGGTGGTGGCTCTCAGTCTGAAGAAGAAGCCCTACAATCAGGTATGGAATTTGTTAAGTTGTGTGAAATATAGCTTAAGGTTGTGTGTTACAAGTCCTGGGGTTATCTTAAAGAGTTTTTCCAAAAAAGTAGTATGTGTATGTTGCATTTGCAATTTCTGGAATTATTAGAAAAAATCTTACATTGGCATTACAGCTGTATTATTTGCATATTGCATATTATTCATACATTTTTCACCACTAAAGACTTAATAAATTTTTATGATTTTTTTTACAATATCCATAATTATGAGACTACTGTCATTACTATTAATTCAATAGGTAAGATGAGCAATTGCACTTTCAACCTGCTCTTTCCTGATTTAATGCATTTGTGCATTATTCTTCTCAGTAGATGATTGCCCTCATAAGCTTTCAAGAGTTCATGTATCTGGAGGTATGAGGCAATGGTCTTTAGAGTATGCTGTCTTATATATTCTTTTTCTATCTTTTATATTTTCTCAAAGTTTGGTATTGGACTGTACACCTGCTCATCTTTACTCATTTTTCACTTTCCAAAATGGTGATGAGCCTTCTCTAATGCAGGACCAATTTGTTTCCCAAAGGCAACTTGATTTTGTGGATGAATGACTCTGAAAAAATGCTTGGTTAATCTAAGTTTGGGCTCCTTAGAAGTACCTTGTTGTGGGCTTTTGAAAGATTAACAATGCCTCATTCATGGTAGACATAATGATGATTAGCCATTGGTCAAGTAGGCATTTGATTCAGTGCATCTAGGACACTCTGGGATCTTCTGTGTCTCCATTGGATTCCTGCAAGGATTATTGGTCTATCAATTGGCCTGTTCTCCAGGACAGTGAGTGCTGTGAAGTGTGGAGGGGGTGTGTCTAGCTTTTTACCAGTGAATACAGGAGTGAGGCACGGCTGTGTGCTTGCTCCATCACTTTTCAACACCTGCATGGACTGGGTATTAGGCAGAATTGTGGAACAAAGTCATTGTGGAGCATCTGTTGGCAACACCAAGATTACAGATCTTATTTTTGTCGATGATGCAGTAATCTTTGTTGAGTCACTGGAGGTTCTGGTACTGGCTCTAGAGGCACTGCATGAGGAGGCAAAGCCCTTAGGACATAGGGTGTCCTGGCCCAAGACCAAGGTTCAGATGTTTGGAGGCATACTGGATGAAGCAGTACAGTCTGTCCATGCATATGGTGAGATGTTGGAAAACTTCACATACCTTGGTAGTGAAGTGCATAACAATGGTGGGTCGAGCCAGGAAATTGTATGGCAGATTGGCCTGGCCCACAGCATTATGGACTTGCTCAACACCAGTATTTGGCATTGTAGACACCTATGCAAATGGACAAAGATTCGGACCTTCAAGTCGCTGGTGATCCCTGTCTTACTCTATGGTTGTGAGACATGGACACTGAACACCTGAAGACCTGAAGAGGCAAATTGATATCTTTGGTACTAGATGTCTTCGCAGGATCATGGAACACCGCTGGTGTCAAATCAGTGGATGTTCCTTGAAACTGATTAAAGGCTGATTACCAGCATAGTCCATCAATACCAACTGCTACTGTATGGGCATGTGGCATGCTACTCTGAAGCCAATCCTGCTTATCGGGTTGTCTCCAAAAGAGATAACCCAGTATGGAGGAGGCCAAGGGGATGCCCACAGAACTCATGGCTGTGGCAAGTCAATGCCTCCTGCTGGGATTTACTCAGTATGGGAAGGAAGTCTGTGTGGAGACTCACGAGGCATGACTGCCAGGAGTAGTATCATAGGATATCTGTGGCGATGCGCCTCCTGTCGTATGCCCCCCATGATTTATGATTGGTTATTGAATTTTATTCACTTACTGGGGAAAATTTATGCTGAGCTTATTCATGGTAATAGACATTTGCTATATTAATAATAATGATTTATGTAATCTTCATATTTAGTTATGTATTCAAACAGCATCAAGGTAAATTGAATTTATTTTTCCTCAATTTCTTTAAAATTTGTAAGTGGTGAAAAATATATTATGGATAATTTGTTATGCAGTATGTGATGTGAACATTCCGCAGCCCTTGTTAGCATGGTGTTGAGAGAGAGTTTAAAGGTGATACTTTAAAACATATTTAATGTCAGTTAATCATAAAGCTGAATATTTTCACACAAGTTACTTATTTATTTAAGGAATAGGTCACTCAAACTTATAACAATACAATGAATTTTTATGTAATGGAGTTTAAATCAAAATAATGTGGTAAACCTTAACATCTTTTCTAGATTGCATATGTGGCATTACTTAAAGTAATTTGCATATTGCATGGTTATGTATTTGGTTTCAAGAAGTTAATGGTGTGAGTGTGATATTGGCATATTCTTACTCTGCTCAAATTGTCATGTAATCAATGTCTTCCAAATTAATTATGTACATTACTTTGATTTGACCATTCTTATAGCCATGATGAACTGTGGTATTGTAAACATTAATCTGGCAGGACCGCCTTGCACAGCCATGGGTCAAAATACATTAGTCAAAATTCTCGATACAGTAAGTTAGTTTCTTTTCCATGGAAAAGCATTAGCAGTTTTATAAAAACTTTTACCATGCAGTTGCAAACTGTACTACAAATCAATACAGGACAAGTTTTGGACACAGCTCAGAGTTGGCAGCTGATTGTGAGTAGCAGCCATGTATAGGCACGACACACTGTCATGACATGGTGTCCATAGGCATGTACAGTAACAGTACTAGTACAGCCATATACAGCAACTTAAGTAGGGAGTAAACCTGCCGTGACCATGTCACGTGAAAGGCATGCACATGGATCACTGGTTGAATGTGAATAGATCTGTATTTTATTTATTTTTTATTTTTTGTATTTATTTTTTATTTTTATTTATTTATTTTTTTTTTTTTTTTTTAGCTAAAATGAGTCTTTTGTAGGACAAGACCTTCCCTTAATTGTTAGTGTAAGGGAGGCTTAAGGTATTTTCCAAGCCATACTGGTTCAGTGCATCTTGCTGATGTGAAAGGTAGGGTTAATTTGTCACAGTCAAAATTCTATATGAGTATATAAAACATAAATTTACACATTTGATATAATTTTCAATGGTAAAATAAATTCATGAAACGTGAAATGTGTGCCCTCTTCCAGAATGCAACTTTTCCATAGATTAATATTTCTCTTGAAGTTGATTTATTTGTAAGTCCTAAAGAGAAAGTCTTCAAGAATCTTGACTGAATGCTTGTGACACATCACCGTTAGTCATGCATGACATCATGCTGCTGGGCAGACAGCTGTAGAAAAATTTTCAGATTTTCTGAATGCAAGAAGTACATTGCTTTCCATGTCATCAGAATGATGCTATGATAAGTGAATTGAGTCATTATAATGGTTTGCATACGCAACTCATAACTGAGATATCCTATATTCAAATCCTTTGGTCAGATGGAGATAATTAGGCCTTATAGCCATTTATGTTATTGTGCCTGTTAACCAAGCAGAGAATAGCTGTTATACATGTGAAGCTGCTGTGACCAAGCAATTAGACAATTTTATCAAGATGCCCTAGCCCAGTGTGACATGGTAAATGGCTTCATTAATGTCTTGTCCTGTGACAGAATCATATAGGCAGGCCAATGATGATGATGATAACACAATGCAATATTTAAACTTGCTCTTAGATGGTTATTCAGTGCTTTCTAGACTCAAAAGATGAGGTCATCTGTTTTTTTTTTTTTTTTTTTTTTTTTTTTTTTTATGAGTAGTGAGTGATTTGGTAGGTCATTACATTTGTGTGTATGCATGTGTGTGTGTGTGTGTGTGTGTGTGTGTGTGTGTGCGTGTGTATGTGTGTGAGTGAGTGAGTGTGTGTATTTACGTAGTTGTACTTTATGGGAGGACAGCTATGCTCATATTGTCCCGTCTCTGTATCTCTCCTTGTCCAACTTTACAAGTATCTTAGAATTGTGCATTGCCTCTGCACACACCACAGCCTAATCCAGCCCACACATCTACCACTCTATGTGGGAAGCTGTTCATTTTTATACCTCTTCTATTATTATCTTTTTTTGAGATTTTTTTTTTTTCTTGTGTGTGTACTATACAGTATCTGAGCTACATTCGTATTGTATTGCTATTCAACTATTTTTATGTAATCTTTCAAATTATTTTTTTCTTTTACCTCTATATTATTCTTTCCTCTTGTCCATTCCATATATTTGGATGTGTGTTTTTTTTTTTTTTAGCAGAAGAAGGATAGCTACATATATTTTTTTTCTTAACTTCTTCCTTTTCTCAACTTATAAGCAACCAATCTTTCCTCATAGCAGAACTTCTATATTCTTTAAATCCATTAACTGATCTATGTATATATTTTGATCAGACATTTTCCTGTGTGTGTGTGTGTGTGTGTGTGTGTGTGTGTGTGTGTGTGTGTGTGTGTGTGTTACACCAATGTTTGTCATTTGCTGGTCACCTAACAAGCTCTTCCCCTACTCTCTCTCTCTCTCTCTCTCTCTCTCTCTCTCTCTCTCTCTCTCTCTCTCTCTCTCCTCTCTCTCTCTCTCTCTCTCTCTCTCTCTCTCTCTCT
The DNA here is from genome assembly GCA_020233015.1 of Callinectes sapidus. Classification (NCBI taxonomy): domain Eukaryota; kingdom Metazoa; phylum Arthropoda; class Malacostraca; order Decapoda; family Portunidae; genus Callinectes; species Callinectes sapidus. Next base: position 13,318,660 of record CM035189.1, on the reverse strand, counting down.
CTCTCTCTCTCTCTCTCTCTCTCTCTCTCTCTCTCTCTCTCTCTCTCAGAAATATCATCGATGACTTTAGAAAATCAACTATTTCATTTTATTTAACATTTGATTGCAAGAATGAATTGGGCTGTATCTGTCATTGCTTTGACAGTTTGTTACAATTATTGCACAAAACTCCAGAGTTTAATGGAGAACAACTGACTGTTTAGATATTTTGCAGTTACTCAATAAGATAACCCCTGAAATGACTGTAGTCCAAATTGCATGCTTTCAGCACCTTGATCATGTTTTACTAATGCCATTAAGTATTGTATCAAATAAAGCAGGATGTTTCTCACTCAGTCTTCAACTTAGCAATGAAGAATTTTATTTACTTATTTATATATTATTGGTTTTTGCTTTAGATGCCACAAGTATTCATAAGTATGAATGCAAAGATTTAGATTTAGAACCTTATGCCTTCTGGTAGACTAGATCACCAATTTTCTTGTAAGTGCTGTTGCTGATAATGGACTTGATATTTCATAGTGAAATTATTTTATGCCTTACAATTCTTTATATATCATTGTATCATCACTTGTGTATAGAATGTGTGTGTGTGTGTGTGTGTGTGTGT
>CM035189.1:13265328-13302461 GCA_020233015.1 Callinectes sapidus | reverse complement strand
ATATATATATATATATATATATAATCATAATGATGCCTATGCTTTTTTCTTTTTATGTATTGTGTTATTTGTAGAATTGAGTTGAATGCAATCATAGGAGAGGACTGCAAAATGAGCGCCATGAATAATGCTAGTTTTAGATTTTTTCAAAGTAGTACTTTGAAAAAATATTCTTTCAAGTTAGATTTATTTTCTTGGTGGTCTTGTAGTGTTATGTAAATAGTATAATGTAAATAAACCTGCTGAAAGTTAAATATTGTTCATGTGCTACATTATTTAGAGTCCTCTTCTTTGTGGTGATGTGCACTATGGTGTTTTTGGTGTTGTACCTGTGTGGCCATGTCCGAGGTCTCCTGGTGTACAAGTGCCACCATGCAGGTATGTGAGGCCGTGGCGCCGAGGGCAGGAGTTTGGGCACGGGGACTTCGGTGGCCCTCTTGCAGGGCCTTCAGGCTCCCCAGGGACTCCCGGAGACAAATTGGCAGAGTTGCTGCAGCTGGCATCCCCTGAAGACCACGAGAGGATCCTGCGTGCCGCAGCCATGCTGTCCCCAGAGAGTCCCACAAGGTCCCAAAGCACCCACAGGCGTGTTGCCTCTAGTCTTTAGTGGTGCTAGACTAGTGCTTCCCATTCCCATGTGATGCTACCTTCCTCACTGCTGCTACCCTGTTACTGATTGGTCAAATGTTCTGTAGTGCAAATGGCTTTACTTTTAAGATATTTTGACAAAATTATGAAAGCCGTTATATGTATGGAAAGTCTTTGTGTTGCATGGACATAATCATGCAATTAATCCTAAAACTAATGCAGTTTGTATCTTCTCTGTGAAAATTTCATAAAATACTGAAATCTTTGTAATTCAAAATGCACAAATGCATAATATGAAATGATGTTAATGCAACATTGGTCATTCTTTTCTATGTTGTTCAGCTAAATGTGTTGGCTTTAAGGAGAAAATATTCAAAATGTTGCATAAACTTATGTCCATAGCCAGTAAGGTGAGAGTAGCAGTCAATCAGCCAATTTGTAGTTCAGACTTTACATGGCCACTTTCCAGAATCATCTTAAAGTAATTTCTCTCTCTCTCTCTCTCTCTCTCTCTCTCTCTCTCTCTCTCTCTCTCTCTCTCTCTCTCTCTCTCTCTCTCTCTCTCTCTCTCTCTCTCTCTCTCTCTCATATTCTCTATATTTTTCAGTATTACATGTGCAAACTGTAATCATTAGTTTAGAACAATATGATTGATATTCACAATATCATTGTTATGAATATCTGAGTTATTTACATTCACATTTATAACAATGACCAATATAAATAGCAAAAGTCCTTTAAGGTAAAAAAATATTTTTACAAGTTACATAGTTTTACTTAATTGCATAATGTTTCGTGTTTATGAATCCAAAGCATAATAAATAACACAATAAGATATAGAGACATTTTGAAAATTTTATTCAAGAGAGCAGAACACTTCACTGTGGTGGTAACTCAAGTGAATGAAGATAGTTTGCAACTTCATGTTCATGGCTGCTACAAAGATATGCTATGATGCATGAAAGTTGCCCACACCAGTATGCTTTTTTTCTTTCTTTCTTTCTTTCTTTCTTTCTTTGCTACTTTCTCTACTTTTTTCAGGATTTGAAGCTTGCATCTTACTGAAAAATAATTTCTACCGATGCTCATTAATATGTTATGTATAGCTCATTGGTTCAATTACCAGCAATATCAGTATGACTAGTACATTATTCTTGCACACACACACACACACACACACACACACACACACACACACACACACACACACACCACCCAGTGTAGTGGTTAGCATGCTCAGCTCACAACTGAGTGGGCCCAGGTTTGAGTCCCGGGTGTGGCAAGGCAAATGGGCAAGCCTCTTAATGTGTATCTAGCCCCTATTCATCAGCATCAAGTAGGTTCAAGATTTAACTATTGCTGTCCCAGTGTGTAGTGTGTGATGTGTGATCTCAGCCCTACCCAAAGATCAGTCTATAAGATCTGAGTTGGTTCTTTAGGGAAAAGGTTGGCTGGGCGACCAGCAGGCGACCACAACTGTGAATATTACTTACACACACACACACACACACACACACACACACACACACACACACAAAGCCAAAAGTTGAGATTAGAATTTAATGCAAATGGGTAAAAGTAATAGAAGATCTATGTGAGAATATGTACAAAATGGGAGAAGAAATTATAATAAAGAGGAAGAGTAGGTTATTTACCCCAACATATAAGACACTAGCAAATAGCAGGGTGGCATTTAATTACATGGGGAAAATTATGATGAAAAAATCATAATCACTATGATAAGACCCACACTTGAATATGCAGGAATAATGTGGTCTTGACATATACAAAAGAATATTAAGAAATTTGAAAAATTCAGAGGACAGCTATGAAGATAGTGTCAGAGATGAAGGAGAAACTTTTACCTATGAAGAAAGACTGAAGGAAATGAGACTACCAACTTTGAAATATGAAAGAGAGGGAGGTGATTTATTAACGTATAAGTTAGGGAAACATAGAAAAGATGGATTAAACCTGGTATCACTGACAGAAGATAGAGATAGACAGATGAGAGGGGAGAACACTCCAGGATCATGAAGAGCCAGTGGTGAAGGAACATTAAAAGTTTATTTTTCCATATTAAATGGTGGATATCTGGATTGGTTTGAATGAAGAGATTGTAACAGCATAAAATGTCCATATATTTAAGAAAAGTTGGATAAAAGTAGATATTGACACAGATCACTATGGGCCTTGTTCAAACTCTATAATTTACAACTAGGTGAATGAACACACATGCACAAAGAAAGAGTAAAAAGATGGTAATGTCCTTTATAAAACTACCATGGAATATCCAGTTGTGGTATGGAATCAACATTCTAAGGAATGTAATGCTATGCTAGAAAAAGGGGGTTATCAATAACAGCAAGATTGGTAGCAAGTGTCAGGGTCTGCTAACAATGTTACACTCTCATTTGGGTACTTCATGGAAACACTGAGAAGTTGGTCTTCAGGCAGGATAAATTGTCAATGTGTAGTGAGGGGCACTGCACAATCACTGGCATTGTCAAGATGACTAACTAACAAATTTCACATTCATAAGCCAAGGATTTCAGAAGATTTGTAGGTACATATATGTACACAGAAAAAATGGCAATCATACCATATATATATGGCAAACAGTCTTACAAGTGAGATTTTTTGACATAATTTTATTCCTTATTCTTAGTAAATAAGTATATATATGTATCCCAGTATGCACATCACAATTAGTATCTTTATTGCTTGTTCCATAATAGTTCATTTTTTGTGGGATTAGACCTTATATCAATGAAAATCAGGATGTGTATTTATTTAAAGAGCCTGAGCTACACTTGTGTGGTTCCATCTCCCTATCTACACTTGTTCAATTTTCCTTAAAGTTGTGCACACTCCTTGCCAATACCACAGCCTTACTAGGCTTTTTTCAAACTTCTATATGTATTTCTGTGTGGGGGAATATATTTTCTACATTACTCAAGCATCTACCAATAATGCTCTTTTGTTCATTTTGTTTGGTGATTTCTATGTAGTTGAAGTCATTAATCAATACATAATACTTTTATTATTACTTTTGATTAATTTATAATGGAATGCATACTAACTTTACCGAGAAATATGAAATAGATTTTTCCATTCACATAAAAAACCTCACTTGCAGGATCACAGTAAATTTATTTTAATTGTTTGCAACATACAAATGATTATTATTTTCACAAAGACTTAATGGTTTGTCTTCTTTTATCTACCTACTAGCCCTGTAGTTTCCATGTTCAAGTATTTAAGCATTTATTGTCTTTCACTCAGCTATTCTCATACCTTCTCTCCATCTTGTGAGACCAGTGTAGTACATTGTATGTTTTTCTCTACTTCAGTGATGCATTCACTTTTGAAGCCCCACAGTATATTTCCAAACTTGTTTGTTTTATCTTGCATACCATCATTGTGCATCCATCCACCTTCTTGTCCTCCTTTCATAACATCTGAGTCACCTCTAACATTCAATTTTTATCTATTTTGATTGCATTTTGTTTCATTCATTCTGTGTTTTCCTTAGCCATTTGCATATTTTATTTCTTTAGAGGGTTGAATGTTTTCACAAGGACAACAGGAAGAAATCTTATTCTTGTTTCTTTTGCTGGTGAAAGTTCTCTCACCATACAATGATATATCTAATATTACTGAATTTCTTTCTTATTTGCAAAAGTTGTAATTTCTTCTTCTTCTTCTTCTTCTTCTTCTTCTTCTTCTTCTTCTTCTTCTTCTTCTTCTTCTTCTTCTTCTGTTACCTCTTCTTTTATAAATTCAGTTCTTATAAAAAAAATATATATATATATATCATGGCTGTAGAAGGTTGGAGAGGTTTTACTAAAACTTTTCAACAAACAGTTAAAACTGATTATGAGAACATGTCTCATATTTTGTTTGGTATGATCTATATATAAATCTATATAATGAAGTCAAACTGTTCACTCTGCCTGTAATCCAACAGATTTGTACTATTCAGAAAACAAACCTCATAACATTCTGGCCAAATAACCTTACAATAATGATAGTACAGTTCTATTAAATATGCACATTCATGTCTCATATCAAGTGGAAAATACATAATAACATTTTATATAATTTGTATTTTCTTAATGTATATACATAATATACATAATGTAGTTGTAAGTTTAGCTTATTGTCAAAGTGTTTGGGGTAAAGTACTACAATAGAGCAGTGAGTGATAGACCTGTCTAACAAATCTATAATTGTTGTTGAATAATATGTAGAAGTTGTTTTGAGCTCAGTTAAGGATTACATTTTAGATAAGGCTTTATGACAATAGAAAAAAAAATGCAGCGGAGTGTCAATCACAATAGCATAATATGCTATTACACAAAATATCATAGTTATAGTATACATCATCATAAAGAAAATGTAAGATGTTGCATTTTTCTCTTTTTATAGTAAGTCAGACTGAATTCTTGTAAAGAATTAATATTATACAATTTGCAAAGATTCCTTTGTTATTACAACATTAACATTCCACAGACCAGGAAGTAATTTTGAAGGACCAACAAAAGTTAATATCAATTTTGTTTGTTTCTTGCTTTGTAGAGTGATCTGCTATGAATGAAACCCCATTTACTAATACTGCATACAATATTTGCTAATATTGTTCATACAAACAATGTTTATATAAGTTGTAGAAGGTTGGTAATTATGATAACGTGCAGAAAATTATCAAGATGAACATTTTACTGTTGAACAGATGCCATTAATTCACTATGACTTCATTTTTAATGTCTTTGGATTAGCTACATGCTATATGATCTTATATAGTATGTAGATTTTCCTTTCATCACTATTTCTTAAATGGAGTTTCAAGCTTTAGCCTGAAGCCAATACTGTAATGTGAGCGTACATCACAGAAAGGTCAGTAATGATACCTTTCCTTGAATTCTCTGTGCTTCTTTGCATATATGCTACATATGTATGTATCTAATTTGCTTCCAGAATGGCATGATCTTAGTAGTGCTACCTACCACTGGATGTTTTTTTTGTTTTTGTTTTCTTTTCTTTTTCTTTTTCCTTATCCCTTAGTTGTTTGTTTATGTGTGTTAGTATGAAGAATCTTGGCATTTATCCTTTAAACTGTTATCACAGTGTGTGTGTGTGTGTGTGAGTGTGTGTGTGTGTGTGAGTGTGAGTATTAAGATCAATTCGATTGATCTATGACATGCTTACTATTCTGTCAAAACTGCTGAAGAATAGCAGAGATTTCTGTGTTTTAAATGGCAAGGGAAAATTTATCAGTTCACCTGTCTTCCTAATGGGGTTGCAGAAGGTCACAGCATTTAACAGATTGAACAATATTGAATTTGCAATAATGAATATCATCATTCTTGTCTCAAAATTTAAATAAATGTACATGGAGAAGGAAGTAGTCAGTAAAATAGGCAATTTGATTTATACCTTACCTTTTAATTGACTTTACAGAGGCAGAGCAGACAATGGTGGAATGGGTTTCGTATATGGTCGGTACAGACAACCTCCGAGCAGTGGGAGTGGGACAGGGTCTGCCAGTGGGCGTGGTTCAGATAGATTAGGAAGTGGTGGGCACGAATTCTCAGATGGGGCAGACAGTCATGCCTTCACAGAGGAAGATGATCTTGAAAGGCCAGACGCTGGAGAAACGGCAGATTCAGAGAGGTGAGTAGGTCTTATACATGATGTAAATGTGCAGTAGTATATGTTATTTAATAATGGCAGAAAATGCAAGGTAAATATAAGCAAGGACTAGCTCCTTTTCTCACTATGTTGCAATTATGTATTATATAACACAATAACACCTCTGCTATTTATGACATACATATAATATATATATATGGCTGCACACTATCTTCTTAGTCATTCTGTCCATTGCATGATTACATTCACGTGTATAATTAAGTACTGTGACACAATGCCATTTAGTTTTTCTACTATATTTGTCTACATATTATTCAGTGATCACACAAAACATGTTGTCAAACCTTGGAATCATATATATATATATATATATATATATATATATATATATATATATATATATATATATATATATATATATCTGTGTATGCATGTGTGTGTGTGTGTGTGTGTGTGTGTGTGTGTGTGTGTGTGTGTGTGTGTGTGTTTGTGTGTGTGTGTGTATTTACCTAGTTGTATTATACAGGGTTCGAGCGGGGCTTGTAGTGTCCTGTCTCCATATCTCCATATCTGTGTGTGTGTGTGTGTATTTTTGTCTTCTTCTTCTTCTTCTTCTTCTTCTTCTTCTTCTTCTTCTTCTTCTTCTTCTTCTTCTTCTTCTTCTTCTTCTTCTTCTTCTCCTTACCATTTAACATTACATTTCAAACAATATTAGTCTTAGATATTTTTTAACATCTTGAATATGTGCAAAATATGTTTAAGACTGAGAGTCATTTCGAAAAATAGAAAATCATACATCCTTAATGTTATTGGAGGTTTATTAACACTTCAATCATTGATGGTTCCCCAGTCTTGAGCTGCATACATAGATGGGAGAGCTTCATGATTGCATCATGATCTAGAAGTGTAGGTGTACTCTAGCTGCTACAGTAATAATCATATAGACCTTACAGTACACATATGACTTGGAAGTGAAAGATCCTATCTTCATTTTGATATTGATCTTGTAGGATTTTCCTCATAAGAGAACTTATGATGCAAGCCACTCATTATATATATATATATATATATATATATATATATATATATATATATATATATATATATATATATATATATATATGAAATAGAGCAACAGTAAAAACTTTAATTTTTATTCAGGACTTTGTTGTAATGTTACTTCAGATTCCATCCTCAGACACTGTGAAGAATAACTCAGAGTAAGTGTGGGATGTCCACAACACTCAAGTTTTCTGAGGCAAAAGAGGTCCTGGAAGCTTGCTAACTTTGGAAACTGGCTGTTCATATAATTTGCTATTAAAAATAAAACTTTCTCTTATAACCAGATCCAATAATGATTTGAATTGTGATATATTTAGGTTATGAGATGAGGAATCATTGTAGATATCTATAACCTTAGTTAAAGAAATATTAGTGAATAATGCTTTAGTGTCAAAACTGGCCATATGAAAGATTGTTGGGAACCTAAGTTTCATTAAATCTTCAACAAAGGTGTACAAAGTCCTAAAAAGAAATGAAGTTTTTATTGTGGCTCTTCTTCACCCTCTATATTTTATGCTTCGGGGGATATACACTTTATCATATATATATATATATATATATATATATATAAACCAGTGAATGAGCAGACAAGGCATCAATCATCATCACCATCACCATAATCATCTTGTCAAAAACCAAGTTTTATATTTATATGGGATAGTCAGTCTTGATGAAGGACGGCCACTTATCAAATTGCATGGTAATGTGCATTGTTTTAGTCAAGCTTCTTAGTTTTTAGGTGACTTCCTAGAGCTTTATCACACACTTCCTTAGTTTTTAACATATTTCTCCTTGCCATTACCATCCTTTTCCTATATGTACATGTAAATATATCAATCTATACTTCACGGATGTAGTTATTATCAAGTCTCCTCTCTTGTCTTTATTTGGTGGACATATCACTCTGCTTAGTTCAGCATGCTCTTGTATTTTTATACCTGCATTAATTATTCAAGTTGCATTACTGTATAAATCCACATTTCTCACTTTTGAAACTTAAGTTCTACCGTCTTGTTTATTAAAAGTAAGTCCATAAACTTCTTCCATTATATGATAACAGCTTGATAGATATGTGTTTGCACAGAAACACCCTGTGTAAGGGATGCAGAGAATATGAAAAACAGTCTAACCGGAAATAAAGGATAAACCATATGGTACTACAGAATCATTTTATGGCTATTGGATCATCTAGAACATATCTAGAAAGTATATTTACGATATTCAAATGATTAATAATTTCAAAGATCAGTATTTGCTATAGTGAAGTGTGTTATACCTTCATTTGTATACATTTATACGAGCGGTGCGGGGCGTGGGGCAGGTCAGTGGGACAGCTCAGCTGGGTGGCCAGCGACGGTGGTGGCTGGAGGCGGCAGCACCGCTGGCCACCTGGCATTATTCATTTACTTCCACATTATTCGTTGACTTTTAAAAATTTTTGACACCGCATTACTCGTTTTTGCAGTACTCGATACCGCGTTACTCGTAGACCCCACTGTACTATTAGGAGATATTAACTGCAAAGATGTAAACTGGAAAGAAATAAAAGGAAATGGAAATGCAGGATTGTGGAGTGAAGCAATGTTACAATTAGTCATGGAAAACACACTGGTTCAATGGGTGGAAGAATTCACAAGGCTCAGAGGAGCGAAACAACTGTCAATATTAGACTTGGTATTCACAAAAAAAAAAAAAACATCCCATTATTAAGTACCTAAGCCCAGTTGGGAGAAGTGATCATGTCCTGATGAAAATAGAATTGCAAAAATGGGGAATGCTAAGGAGAGAAGAGGATTATGAAAATGGAAGATTAAATTATGCAAAGGCCAACATTGCAGACTTAAGGAAAATATATATTGGGGGGGATCAGGAGTGACAAAACAACACAGGAGAAATATATAACATTCCTAAGGAAGCAAAATGAAGGTGTGGAAAGGTATGTGCCAAAATACAAAGTAAGAAGTAGCAAACACACATGGTACAATGCCAGATGTGCAGAAGGAAAGAGGGCAAAGGATAGAGCCTGGAGGAAACTGAAAAAGCAGAGAAATTAAAACTAGAGAGAGAGAGATACAAGGAAGCAAGGAATGAGTATGCCAGAATAAGAAGAGAGGAAGAAATAGCTCTTGAAAAGGATTTAGTAGAGAAGTGTGAAAATGAACCCAAACTTTTCTATAAGTATATTAATGGAAAGATGAAGTGTAAAGAGACCATAGATAAAATAGTAAAGGGAGAAAAAACTTACCAAACAGCAGAAGAGCTGAGTGAAATTATGAATGAGAGCTTCAAATCTGTATTCTCAGAAGAGGAGGCATTTACAAAGTCAAATGTGACCGAGGCACCTGAGGAATTCAAAGAAGTCGTGGTGCACAGGAAAAAAATTCTATCAAGTAGCATTACAGTGATACATATGTGCAAATTATAAAGAAATATACAAGTCAACACAACACATAGTCCTGTACTAGAGCATCATGTTCCAACTTACCTACATAGTACCAAAGGATGTATACATATACTATATATCTACATATGTACAGTAAGTTTCTGAATAGTATGATGTGCAAAAAAAGAAAGAGCAAATAGGTAGAAAATCTGAGAAATTCAATGGCAATGTTTTTATGAGCAAAACTCAAATAGTGTGGCACATGCCTTGATGCCACTCACTTGCTGGGCCTCAGTAACCAGCACCAGGAAGGCTCGGGATCCCCTTCCCCCCCCTGTTCAATAGTCCCCATAGAATTAAGGTTAGTGGCCTTATCATGTGCATTACCATATTTGACAGCTTATAAGATGCACTTTTTATTATAGCTAAATAGCTGTATGAACTGTATTTGTGTGTATGTTGTGTATTGTGTGTACACCTATATCTGTGTACATTTGTGTGGCTTTCTGTATGTATGTTCCGTATATTATACTTAACACCATAATTGTTGGCCCAGTGGTGTAGTGTTTAGTATGCCTAACTCACAACAGAGAGATCCTGGCTCAAATCCCTTGGCAAATAGGGACAAGTTAGTTTATCTCCTTTCATACTGTAGCCCCTATTCATCTGGCGGAGAATAAATATGGAACATATACTAAGGAGTTGTGGCCTTGCAATCCAGCAACACTGCCAAAACATCTTATGCCAGTATGGCATGGTATATTGGTATATTGCCCCTTAACCACTGTGTGGCCATTATTTTCCATATATGCTGATGGAGATGGTGTCAGTTTTTTGCAAAATTATTTTATCATTTGTAACTATTCTTATTATTTGAAATAGTGTCCAAGCATTAAACAGTGCACTATTGTGATTGAACAGTTGATATTGGCTTGAAATTAGATTATGATTAAAATTATAGTATACATACTGTTACTTTGAAATAAGGCCACACTCTCCTTCACTAGCATGGATGATTACAGAATGATGTTGTATGGATGACAACAACAACATTACATCAAGGGTTTCCTTGAGCTCAGTGATTATGAAGCATACATTTCTGATCCCAAAAGATACATTATGATCTGTTGGTGCAATAATGTAACAAAGGGATACAAGCAAAATACAGAGAGAAAACATCATATGTAAGTTTCAAACAATAAATACAGGTACCCCTCAATTTAAACAAGAGATACATTCTTGCAGGGGTTGTGGGAAACAAAAAACAACATAAATTGAACAAAATATTTATATACAGTGGAGACTCAATACTCGAAAGGCTCAATAGTAAAATTTTTCAATACGTGAACACAAAAGTTTAATTTAATACTTAAAAAATCTAGTACTCAAATGTCTGCATACTGGCTTCCTCCCTGCTGCCACCACCACCCACCTCAGGTATTCACAAAAAATTGTGGCAGTTGGTTAGTAAGGAATGCTAGCTCACCTAATTGTGTTCATTAGCTTCACTACTGTGATGTCATGAGGAAAGGCAGCCAGTCATAAAGCAGCATTACTCCAGTGCTGAGGAAATCATGAAATTGTTCACAAACTTTGATACAGTGTCACATGCCCATAGCTACTACTTACCACAGTCAGCACTCCTCACAGTGCTTTCATCATGGTTAGTGAACCCTATAATATAATAAGGCAACAATGATTCCCCAATACCGAGACCTTAACCCTGGTAGAGGTGGTGGTAGTGTCAGGGTGATGATTTCGGGCAGTACCACAGAGTCAAGGTGATCCGCATGACAATATCATATATGAATACAAAGATGATAACAATTTTAGAAGGCAGTAGAATAGCAGAAACACAAACAAAATAGTGAAAGCAACACACATGAAAAGAATCATAGAAGGTCCCTTCTAGCAGAGGTGATTTGCTTCCCAAAAATTCATAGCACATTTCAACTGACCTGTACTTCATCAAATTTTGGTGAATGTGTGGGACAAGTCAGAAAGAACAATGAAATGAATAGAAACTGCATTGCAACAACACACAGATCCATAAGCAATAAGAAGCTAAAAAAAAAAGCATGGTTTTGTAGTGCCAAAGGTGGAATTTTGCATGGAACACTGAAATACAGCAGAAGATAAGGATGTAAATTTCCGCTGGCGATCACCGAGTAGCAGCTGCTTCTTCTTCTTCTTTTGACCGTTACTCTCGGGATCAGCGGCAGACAAACTGCTTCCTCATATTCTGCTATATTTGGGATATTCCATACAAAACTTTGTATAACAAAATCATGCTGCCTTGGAGGTAAAGCTTGTAAACAGTTGGTAAAAAATGTTAGTTTGTGAATATAAACATATATATAAGACAGTATTGTTAAAATCTGCAGTAGCCACCACATTGAAATACAAGGCAGCCATTAAGGGAACTAATGTGGTAATGGATGTGATAAAGGAACTTAAGTAATCTGCAGCAGTGTAAGAAATGGAAAAATTATTATTACAAAAACTACATCAAAAGTTTTGTAAACTTAGGGTTTTATTAAGGCTAGAATGAATTGCCTGATTTATTGATTATTATTGATTATTATTGATCAATAGTCAAACTTTTTAGTACTTAAACAACTTTTTGGAATGAATTAAGTTCAAGTATTGAGTCTTCACTGTATATATTATATGCACGTGTGTGTTTGTGCAACTGTTGTTGTTTGGGTGGTGCAAAGGAACGTGCTTGAGACATCTTTTAGCCACTCAATAAAATATCATGAATAAGTGAAAAAAACAAATTAACAAATTTGTTTGTATTTTAGACCTCCATAAATCAAAAGATATCTAAAACAAACTCACATAAAAAGAGAGGTACCTGTACAAGTATATTGTGTATATATATATATATACTGATCATTCATAGCAGCATTCACATGTATTTGTAGCAAGGGATGCTTGCAGCCTATGTGAATGAAGGCATTTGATTCAGTGCATCAAGAGGCACTCCAGGAGTTTTTGTGTCTCTGTGGAACTTCTGCAAGGATTATTGGTCTATTAACTAGCCAGTTTTCTGTGACTGTGAGTGCTGTGGTGTGGAGGGGGCATGTCCAGCTTCTTTCCTGTGAATATGGGAATGATGCAGAGATACATGCTCACTCCATCACTCTTAACACCTGCATGGACTGGGTATTAGGCAGAATTTTGGAACAAAGTCATTGTAGAGCATCTGTTGGCAATTCTGATATTACAGATCTTATTTTTTGTCGATGATGCAGTAATCTTTGTTGAGTCACTGGAGGTTCTGGTACTGGCTCTAGAGGCACTGCATGAGGAGGCAAAGCCCTTAGGACATAGGGTGTCCTGGCCCAAGACCAAGGTTCAGATGTTTGGAGGCGTACTGGATGAAGCAGTACAGTCTGTCCATGCATATGGTGAGGACATTGAGATCTCAGAAAACTTCACATATCTTGGTAGTGTAGTGCATACCAATGATGGGTTGAACCAGGAAGTCGTATAACAGATTGGCCGGGTCCACAGTTTTATGGACTCACTCAGCACCAGTATTTGGCTTTGTTGGCACCTGTGCAGACAGACAAAGATTCGGATGAGGTCACTGGACACTGAACACTGATCTGAAAAGGTGAATTGATGTCGTTCATACTAAATGCCTTCTCAGGATCATGGAGTACAGCTGGTATGACTGTGTCAAATCAACAATTGCTTTCTGAAACTGATTCAAAGCTGATTACCAGTATAGTCCATCAATGCTAACTGTGGTTATATGGGCATGCTGCCTAGAAGTTGATCCTGCATATCTGGCTGTCTCCAAAAGGGATAACCTAGCATGGAGGAGAACAAGGGGACACCCATAGAACTCATGGCTGCATGCACCCTCTAGGAAAGAAGTGATTTGCTGAACCAAGATATCAAGCTGAAATAGGGGATGCTGCAGTTCTACAGTGCCTATACACAAGCCACCATTGCACATACACATACACTGAAAATATATTTCTTATGGGAATGAACGCTGTGGTAGAGTACAATTCTCATATATTCTGATTTTCCCAGACATGTCCAGAATTCATGAGTTGAAATCTGCATTTGGAAGGTCTTCTGAAGATCCCTCAAGTGTCTGGAATTTTAACTTCCATCAGTAAATAAGAAAAGAAATGAAAAGACACAGATATCATATTTCTGTAGGTTGAAATTATAGGAGGGAGAGAGAAGGGCAGGAGTTCACATCTTGTCTCTGTCAAGACTAACATTTATAGGTTCTAATTTCTGAATGAAATTGATGGCCAGTTCTTCCGCCATTCCCTGTGTTGCATCACATTGTGTGCCATTTCCATTTTTTAAACCAGGTTTGATATTGGTCAGTTTGGATTATTATTTGCTTATTTGTGGCCTTGTGATCTTGTTACTGCAGTAAAAGTAAATAAGTTAGATTTTGTATTAAATTACACATTTTCTAATATTAGTTCAGTTAGTAAAGGTGTGTGGAATTTTTATAGCTCATATATGGCAACCCTAAGGTAAACACCGCCTCTTGGTTGCCGTCATCTATGTAAACAATGAGCTTGGTATTGATAGTGCTGGCATGGTACATAAGCCATTTCATGTCTCTAATGGCTCCAAAAACTGCTCAAATGACAGGGACAGTGTAAGGGCTATCAGGAGTATTTTAGCTACTATATCAGCCTAGAACCTTAACATTACTAAATCAAAGGGCAAAAATGCCTACTGGTACTATTGGGATAGAATATAAAACAAAAAATTCTTCAAAAAAAAGGGAAAAAAATTTCTGAGTGTTTGACTTACCCAATATCCAGCTTACGTAGTTCCAACATAACTGGGGTTATATATATATATATATATATATATATATATATATATATATATATATATATATATATATATATATATATATATATATATATATATATATATATACATACATACATACATCTGAGAAATATGAAGTATGGTATACTATCTATTAGGAGCACATAATTTATGAGCATAGCTCATCTAATACTTAGTGGGCATGAAATATATTGTCATAGGGTCTCAAGATTCTGAGTTGTCTGTTTGCATGAAATCCTGTGAAACATGTTATTATCAAATATTTAGAGTTGCAGTTTTATAACACATATGATAAGCTGTGTGTGTGCACAATGATTACCTTTCTTTGTCAGATCTGTTTTATAAAGCTACAAAAAGTTACCCAAGTTCCAGACTAGGCCTATATATCACTGTATCATTAGAAGTCAGTCCAATAATCAGTTGTAAAATACCATCTAATCCTTTCTTTCCATTTGTCTTTCATATACTAATCCCAAATAACAAGTAATCCCTTTTAAAAACATTAGTAATTAAAACTTAGGTTTATTTTTTAATGTATGTTTTGTACTACATAAGGTGACACATTGCAACACTACAGCTGTCATATGGAGACTTGGATTGAAGTAATTGTCATAAAGAAATTAAAGAAGCCTGCCTTATCATTTGTGTTACTTGTATGTAGTACAATTACATTTACATAATTATTTTGACCATTGGTAGATTACTTGCATATTAACTGTATATGCTTGGTTAATTGTAAATATGTGTGTGTGTTACCAGACTTGCTTTTATGTCTTTTTCTCATATGCACCACGGAGATGTAGGCTAACTTTTGTTCTTTGCTTGTCTTAACTGTTTTGTCCTTGTTTTGTTGTTTGCAGTGATGAGTTTGTGGTCCTCCCCAAAGGCGTCCGCACGCATGCTGGGCAATACTTTTGGCCTATGAGCAAATGAACTATGGCGGGAGGGCAGCCAATGTCAGTGGTAGTGTGGCTGTAAGCTGTCTTAACCTGCCAGTGAGAGCCTTTCAGGAGGGCACCTCACTCTGTGTTGGATACACACATGACACCTGGGGCCGAACCCTATCCTATCTTCTGCTACTTCTACCACTACAACCACCACTACCATCACCACCACCACTACAACCACCACCATCCTCATCACTGGTGCCCACTTACATGGGCTAACCTGTGACCCTCCTACTGCCTGCGGCCTGAGGTGACGTGTGCGTGTCTCTTGCAGTGATGAGTATTCGGCGAGACCACCCAGTGCCCTCCTGCGCTCTGCAAGTGAAGAAGCACTGCCAGTCACACGCTACGAGGCTGCGAGGTTTGAGGCAGCTTCACCCAGGGAGCCACGTCTGTACTCACCACCCTCTGATGCTGCCTCGTATCATGAGGATCAGGACTTCCCGCCCACAGAGCAGCAAAATCAAGAACCACAAGAGGTTGCAGACCCAAATCATCCCCTCTGTTCTCAGAGGAGGTATCCTGAGTACAAGCACTGACAATGGCCCTATTAGGATGTATAAAGGGTCATGCTTTGACAGAATGATTATCACTAGAAAATACTGAAGACTTTGTGGGTAGTTGATTAATAATCCTTGAAATTTGAGTCAAACTATCCATGGTAAAAGCTATATTTTATGAGACATAAGGGGATGAATGATAATCAAAGACATTGCTAAGTAAAGGGAAAGTTGAGTAATGTTTATTGACTGTAATAGCCAATGTGTAATAAGTATATCAGTAAAAGACTGACTAAATAATCCTGAAAACATTTGCAACAGGTGGTTGCTCTGATATTTCTACTGTGTTAGTGAGGTGAGTACTGCCATTTCATTGAAATAAAAACTGTTGCAGTACTGAAGTAAGGCTCCCAAGTGTTGTGCCCCAAGTCAAGACTGCTCTCAACTCCGAAACGTGTTCATGAACTGATTGCTATCAACCTCTTAGTGCCCTGACTCATGCCTCAAGGGGACATATGCCACTGTCAACAATCATAATTTTACACTGTACAGAAATCATTTTTAGAATAAAGTCATCTGAGGAAAAGATTTAACAGGGCCATGGTCATGAATGTTCTAACTGTGTGTCTCAAAATGCTTCTGGTGAGACTGAAAAAATAGGATTTTAGTTTGCTAGTGCAGACTTAGCCGTCCAGCGCACGAGTGATACTCAATTTCTTCACCATCAAGATGTCAGTTCCGTTGCTCAAACTGAGTGAAGAATGTCAGCTGTGTAATATCTTGAAATATCAGTTTGAACATGACCTAAATGCTTCTGTTGATATGTGTAATATATATGAATATACATACATGTAGTTGACAAGTGACACATTTGAAAAAAACACTCTCACTCTATTTTTCATCTTTTTTTGTTTTCTACTCATGTATTAAATTTTGACAAATGAATAGTGAACATTTACCAGTTCCTTGTCTGTCAATATCTTGTCAACAAACTCCCAGAATTATCACAGAAACTAAATGTTTCTACATACAGTTGTGTATCATAACACACTGCCCATTTAAATCTTTTTCACATCATAGGTGGCCATGACTGCTCACCCAGTACCTTGTAAATATTTTATAGACAGGGTGTCAATGTTTGCCTTTTGCTGCACTGCAAAAGTTCATGGCCAGCATTTAGGGTTTAGGCTGACCTGCCAGCTGTTATGATTAATACCAGCAGTTTGCTATTCAACCCTTCTACAGTAGTAGCCAGCTGGCTGTCAGTGATTCTTCAGATCAGGATCCTAATAAAAAATTTCATGTGAGTATGCAATTCCCACCTCTAAAGGTCTTGTCATATTTCAGGCTTTTTTATATATCAAATGATCTTTCCAATCAAATTGTTTCTTTTGAGAGACCAGATGTATTAAAAGTATTCTTAGTCTGTTGTAATTACTGTAATTATGTAAACATGGCAAGCTCATTTTAGTTTATTAATATTAGACAAGTGTTAAAATTTTGTCACATTAACAAATTATATGAGAATAATTAATGATCTCATAATCCTTTCCTATAATTTCAAATTTGTAAATTTATATTACTAAAAAGTCTCTATTAGAAGGTGAAAAGTGCAGTGAGTGGTTAGAAAGGTTGTATACTGTAATAAGACTGTATTAATATTTAGGTATTCAGTTACTGTAGACATTTAATAACATCCAGCCTTCTACTCTGATTGTAATCAAAACAGACATTTAGAACTGTTTTAAAGTCTGTCTGTTATGTACAAGTCAGGAACAACTTTCCAGCAGCTGGTACTCCAAGTGATGCTCAAGTATGTAACATACATTTGTTGCAAAATGGAAAGTCATATTATCAGTCATTGCCTTCTGAGAAGGTAAAATGAAGGCTGAATTTGAGGAATGTGTACGAGTTGTCAACTTAAAAAAAAAAAAGTGCCTTCCAAGAAGGCAAAAACCAAAATGTTGCTGAAGAGCTTAAAGTTACCAACCATCAAAACAAAATGCTCCCTTGTTCATATCTTTGAGGTGACCCAAGCAAAAGTATTTTACTTTATAGTTCAGTTGTGTGATATAATCCGTTGCCGTACTGCCAATTAATTATTGTTAACTAATCGTATTTATGAATATTTTTTTGACAATGTTATAGGTGCATATAAATCAATGTAATTATTTATGGAATGGTAATCCTATATAAAGATACATATTTTAAAGATTGACAGTGAAATCGGTATATTAAAAGTAAACCAACACAAATGTCAAGAAAATGCACATTCTTTAAAAATTTCATGCCCCTTTTATTATTTAACAGCTTATTTCATAAAATTAATTACATTGGTTAGGTCTCATTATTCATGTGACTGAAATAAAAATAGAGACAGTATTTTATTAAAGTAGGTATGGAAAAGTTAACAATTACAACTATGAGAGTCTACTTTATAGCAATCCCCACTATCATCTATGATTATGATATCTAGGTAGCTAATACAAATTTATTTCAGTCATGATATTTAGTGAGATATGAAAATTATTTTTTTGAATACTCAAGACCTCTCTTGTGTGGCATCATGGAGGCAAGTCTCAGAATATTAGATGTCTAATGCTCATAATTCATACTTAGCATATGAATGGTTAAGTTGATTTTCCAGACAAAATATGAACCTCAGTATATGCACCAGTGGAGAAAAAAGTTATTTCAAAACAAATGCAAAACATGCCACATTTATCAGTCTCATGTAGACCAAGTAATGCTTCATTGTTCATACATACTATTGTTATTCTTATTACTATTATTATTACTATTATTATTATTATTATTATTATTATTATTATTATTATTATTATTATTATTATTATTATTATTATTATTATTATCATTATTATTTTATTATTATTATTATTATTATTATTATTATTATTATTATTATTATTATTATTATTGTTATTATTATTATTATTATTATTATTATTATTATTATCATCATCATCATTATTGTAATTTTTATCAATATTATTGTTATCATCATTATTATTATTGAAATCACCATCTTTATGTGGTAGTCAGTATTTACAAAGATTAACTAAAGACCTCAAAATAGTATATACAAATTTACTATGATAACAAAATCAGTCAAAATTCAAATTATTCACACATTGCTACATTGATGCTCACAAGGTTGTAGCTCATTTCCTACTTAGCAATTCTCAATGTGATCTAGTTGACATTATTTTGTTAATATATATATATATATATATATATATATATATATATATATATATATATATATATATATAGATATATATATATATATATATATATATATATATATATATATATATATATATATACATATATATATAAACACACACACACACACACACACACACACACACACACACACACATATAACATTAAAAGTTTTCCAGTGGTTAAGTATACTATGTAGCAAATTTATAATAAAGCTCCCCCACATGGAATACAGTGAAACTGGATTTTACTCATATCAGAGAATCACCAAAGTTAAAATTCTTTTATGAACAATTTTCTCCTCTGTGGAGTCTTGGAGATTAAGCTGTAAGGGAATACTTGGAAATTTTATTTGGGATTTGATTGTGTATGTATATACATAGATGCCTCAATTTGGTTATAGCCTTTCATCTACCATAGATATGGACAGATGAATGTGTGTGTGTGTGTGTGTGTGTGTAATTCACGGTCGCGGTCGCCTACTGGTCACCCAGCCAGCCTTTACCCTACAGAGCGAGCTCAGAGCTCATAGAACGATCTTCGGGTAGGGCTGAAACCACATCACACACCACACACCGGGACGGCGAGGCCACAACCCCTCGAATTACATCCCATACCTACTTGCTGCTGTGTGGGTGAACAGGGGCTAGATACACATTAAGAGCCGTTTGCCTCACTGCACCTGGGATTCGAACCCGGGCCCTCTCGGTTGTGAGCCGAGCGTGCTACCACTACACTACGCGGTGTGTGTGTGTGTGTGAAAGCAGTAATAAATAGGAGCTGTAACAACTGTGGAGAGAGTTCAGTGTTCCTTTAGTTACAGTTTAATCTTTATGAAATGAAACTATGGTATTGTCTTAATGACAGACAATCAGATTAAGACAGAATTGTACATGGCTTTTTTCTTTAATTTCATTTTGATCAAGCAGTGAAAATCTTTAATCAAGAATTATCAAATATGTAAACCTCAATATAAATACAGAAATTGACTAACTTCATGACACTGACAAGTAAAGAAAAAAGGCAATAATACAGAAAAAAGAGAGTCCAGACTATAATGAAAAACTTAATGAGAAGTTCCTTTGGTACCAAGAATACATCAGAATAAATAAGAAAGATCTGTAAATTAATTAATCAGGTGATGTAAGAGTATTATCACTAAAGAGAAAAAACAGATTCGTACTTGCTGATAAAGTAAGAATAAAGGTGAGGTTTCATTGGAAAATACTTTTCTGAGACTTTGTTCACTGATTTCAGTTCTGTATCTTATTCAAGAAAAAGAAGGATGGTTAAATCATCATGATGCTGATACTTCACAGATGAAAAGTATATTATTTAAAAATGGTTATAATAGAAAAAATGGCAGTTTTAGTGTAGCAGCATTCCTGTTACTGTCTTCATGCTGCCCTTCCCATCAATGTTTGGCATACAGGAGAGGTCTTGACGGGTATTCTATTTGAAAATTGTTGTGTACAGAGAAGTTTTATCCACTCTAAAGGAATTACCAGAATACTTTGAATTTTTAGATTTATGCTATACTTTTTATAAGTGGTTTCTTATTGTCATAAGAAACAAACATGTAAAATACATAGGAAAGGCCTACCATATTTATACACCCAAAAAAGAAAGCCTCTATATTTCCTTAGGTTCTGTGTTCAGCATAGTGTGGGCTACATTCAAGAATATTTTAACATTTTTTTCTATGTGAATACACATCTGAAGGAATCACTCACTCTCAGATAGAATGCATAATATTAGTAAAGTAATTAATTTTAGAAAAGAATCAGTATACTTGCATTGTTTCTGCTCACAATTAGTTCAAGATTACAGCTCACAAAGTTTCTAGCAATGTTAACTTTTCTATTAATGTCAGATATTTTATTTTGTGTTTTTTTTTTATTATTACAACTAATGCTATTTAAGACTGTACATTATGTGAAAGACACAGTTGGTTTTATGTGTGCTTTTGTATTGTTTCATGCCATTTTACCTACTCAGATACTAATTATTTACTCATGTTAAATCTAATGTCTTTCATGTTTGGTAATAAAAACAATGCTTGATGTGCTATTTGTTCTTGTATCCAATGATGTAAACCAGAACCTTATGTGAAAATGTTAACCTACTGAGTCTACTGAATTAATGTCATTTGAATATTTGCAGCATTATTGTTTACAAAAGTCACAGCTTATGTGTGATTACACAAAGACTCAGCAATTTATACAGATGAAGAGAAAGCTCAAAAAATGTAGTTATGTTAAGAAATATTTCACAGAAGTAGGAAATGTTTGCATAGTGGTACTACTGTTGTTTTATACTCTAAGCCCTGCAGTGAGGGTGTTAGTGTGTGTTGGAAATGTAGATTCTGAGGTTGGTATAATGATTGTTCCAGTTTTAGGTTTGCAGTTCTGCCACTGATTTTTCATTCCAGTCATTCTTAAGGATGTGTTTATTTGTGTGTTCTAAGTGCATGTATATCAAATACAAGTAACTTCACCTATTGAATGAATTTCTTTGGTATCAGAGTGCAAACTAAATGCTTTACAATGTCAGCATATATACAAAAATCAAATAATTTGACAGTGACACTAGCCCACTTAGAAATAATGTTAACTACAAAAAAAATCTTTGGAATAAGCTACAAGGTATAATATATGCTTATATATACAGTTAAAAAGTTACTCTTTTTATGTATGTTCCCACTTTGGTTATGATAATCCCTTTATGGAACGTTGCATATTTTAAGTGAAAATGAAAAGTGATAAAATAATACCAATTTTATCTAGAGCAGGTGAAGACCCATTTACTGTAAACTATAAAATGAAATATGTAGTATGTAATTCTCATGCATCATTCAAAAAACTTTCAAGAGACATACAAGCAGAAAAATTACCATGCATAATCTTTATTTACATAAAAAAATATTTTGATAGAAAGGCACATGGCCATTTTTTGTTAAAGGTTACTGTCATGCAATTCTTGTATAGATAACAACAAACTGCTACATTTTATGTGAATGTTTCAGGATTATGGTTGAAGTTAAGCTTTTTTCCCTCATATAGCAATGCAATCCTTAGCTGGTTTCAAAAAAGGACTTTGTAGGATATGCTTGATTTATAGTTTTTATTTTGCAATCAGAGCACATAAACTATCCTTTCCCTGTGTATATGTCAATTTATATCAAGAAATAGTACTTGATCTCAAGTGGGGTGCCAGCCAAAGGCATACCATATGAGTTCAAATCTTCCTCTTCTGTGGTATGACTGTGTGACTGTGAACCTGAGAATAAATTTGTATGTAGAAAGCATTGTGCCCTGTAGCACTACAAGTGGGAGTTTGGGCTTGGCCTTGTAACAAAGATACATTTCACAGTTGTTATTTAGCATAGGCAGTAAACAATACCATGAGTAATTAGTTAAATATATGGAGTTCTTGCTATGTATACATTATGTATTCTATCTTACCAGAATGTTTATTTGGAATATTTTTATTTGTAATTTGAAGTAAATATTAGTGTATAAATCTGAACATTGAATTAATCTAAATGCAGTATACATATTAACATTTACTAGACAAAGTGACCAATCACAACGCATTTCTAAAATAAAGGAAAGTATTATGTAAGTGGGATTTTTGTTATATGTTTGATTATTATAAAGCATAAGCCACATGCATTCAGTGTTGCTTGGTATGCATAATATGAATCATACAAACATTTTTCATTCCTTACACAATTATCATTGACAGACACATACTTTCATTAACCTAACTGTTATTTGAATGAACTCATACAAATCTCAGGTAAATATGTTTCTTAATTTGTGTTGATCAACTTGGAGCCCCAGCAAGCCTGTCCTTCCACCTCCCCACACTGTAAACTATGGTCTCTGTTACCCTTCAGTAGATTTTCTTAGCATAGCACTTAGTCACAGATTTGAATAAAGTTATGCATTTTAAACCTTAATATTTCTGTCAATTCAGGTCACCCACAATTTCCTTTATTGGATGATAATTCTTCGGTCATGCATAAGATACATACTATTGTATTATGAAAACATCAGACAATCAAAATATTAGTTATGAGTCTTCACTAAATTTCCCTATCATGTGATCAGCAACTTCTTTTTAATTTAGTAAAGTGATAACCTCTCTCTCTCTCTCTCTCTCTCTCTCTCTCTCTCTCTCTCTCTCTCTCTCTCTCTCTCTCTCTCTCTCTCTCTCTCTCTCTCTCTCTCTCTCTCTCTCTCTCTCTCTCTCTCTCTCTCTCTCTCTCTGAAATAATTACAGATGCAGATTTTAAGGGTTTATTTAATGCATTCTAAACAGCAGTCACACATAATGAATGCAAGCTTTAACTTTAGAGTTTTAATTCTTACATTTATTTATTTGTTCATTCTATCTTTGCATTTGTTTAAATGCTTTTCTCATCTATGATTCTCTTGATTTTGACATTCTCTTTTGTTGTCCACTGTGTCTCTGTCTGTTGAGAGTTGATGAGAATGTGGATCATCACAAATTTTAATTTGTTTACTGAAACCTGTTTGTACAGAAGTTATAATAAATAATTGTACATAAAAATAGTATTTTAATATCATTTCTCTATCTCTCTCTCTCTCTCTCTCTCTCTCTCTCTCTCTCTCTTTCTCTCTCTCTCTCTCTCTCTCTCTCTCTCTCTCTCTCTCTCTCTCTCTCTTCTCTCTCTCTCTCTCTCTCTCTCTCTCTCTCTCTCTCTCTCTCTCTCTCTCTCTCTCTCTCTCTCTCTCTCTCTCTCTCTCTCTCTCTCTCTTTCTCTCTAAGTCAGGGATATTATAAGTAAGAATCCTTGCTCCAAGTCATCTCTATATATCGGCCTGCACCACAAACACCTGCACCACATAGCAAACACCTGCCTGTGCCACCCTCCAGTAAGGTAACACTCCTCAGACACATATTTAGCATATTAGATCCAGTTTTCTAAATATTCCTAGGTGTTTTCATGATTCCAGATGCAGGAAGAGGTGGAGAGGAAGTGTAGTGGTATGGAGGTGAAGGAACAGGAGGAGGACCAAGGATTCTCTAAGAAGGATACTAGGCAATGAATTATACATTGGAGGAAAGATCTTGGCTACACAGTGGCCACCAATAACTAATTGATAAATGTCATATAATAATACATAGAGTGAGTCTAGATACACAGCTATGTATCTATATGAATATACATTTTTATGTATATGTATGAGTGTACATTCATATAGTTACATAGCTGTGTATCTAGGCTCACTCTATGTATTATTATATGACATTTATCAATTAGTTATTGGTGTATGAATGGCATTAGACCAAAAATTGTTTATAATAAAGTGACAAATTAAAAGGATGCTATTTATTGTCTTGGTGTACAGTATGTGCTGTGTGTGATTCAGTGTTGCAGTCACCTGCACATCACCCAGCCAGCCTCTACCCTTCAAAAGCTTTTTGTCTCAACAACTCCTTTCCTTTAACCTCTCTCTCTCTCTCTCTCTCTCTCTCTCTCTCTCTCTCTCTCTCTCTCTCTCTCTCTCTCTCTCTCTCTGCCAGAATATTGCATCTCTTGCTATCTTCTATCACTCTTTTTATGCTAATTGCTCTATTAATCTGGCTAACTGCATGCCTTTATTCCTCTTGCAGCCTCGCCGTACAAGTCTTTTTTTCTTTCTCTCACCCTATTCTGTACACCTCTACAAGGCAAGAGTTAACCAGTACTCTCATTCATTCACATTCATCTATTACTTTCTTTGGTAAACTCTGCTGGGCTTCCCAACCTGCCTCTCTATGGGACGATAGAATCGAGTCTAGCAGAGGATATCATAAATAAGAATCCTTGAGTCTAGTTGTGTTTGAGCTTATCGAATGAATGACATGAAAAGTCATGTTATTAATGGTAACTGTTTATAATTACCACGCCCAGGATTATTTTGGTGCTTGATAATGAGACTAAAATAGTGAGAAACATGACAAGTAAAGATTTCCATGACGCCATATTGACAATACTACTTTCTTTATACAAATATAAACCTGCATTTTCTTTCTCTTATATTAAAGTACACTTTTTTTCCATTGAAGAAATGTATTATGATCTAATGTGGGTGTACTTTCCATGTGGATATTTTGAAGGAAAGGGGTCTGTTTACGTCCGATCATGGCGGCGCGCTCCCTTAGTTCTTCACCCGGTTAGATTTTTACTTTTTTTTTAATTGTTAGAGTATGCATGGCGTTGAAAAGCGTGGTACATACTGATGTGGGTGCCTTTCTTCTTGTGGTGATTTTCAAAATTGTATGAATTACGTAAATATAGGCCTAAACCCTCAAATTCCCTGCCACCTCCACACTGCCCACAAGGCAATGTTTACCAAGACTCCCGCGTGTTTCCAGACTCAGCAAGACAAGTGAAGGTAGGTAGAATCAACCACAGTAACAGATGAATAACCTTAACTGTGCAATAAATGAGGTAATAGTTGTGTTAGAGTTTGTGTCACAGTTGATAGTGCCCACCCTCACCCAGACACAGTCTCTCCTCGCCTCTCCCTATTATTTGCTGCTAATTGTAAGGTTTTCCAGGCATTTTCCAGAGAGATATTAGGGTAGATAAGCACAAGTTCTCCCTTGTTCTGACCTCGTCTGCCCCGGGGAACGGCATTACTCAAGCATTCCATGTGAGTGAGGGAGAGGTTAGAGGGGGTTTATGGTCATGGGGTAAGGATGATGTTGGTCTTATTGAGACCATTTCTACCAATATTTCCAGTACAGTGGTACCTCTTGATTCGAACTTAATTCGTTCTCTTTGGTTGTTCAAATTGTGAAAATTTGGATCAGGAAGCAATTTTTACCATTGGAATTAATGTAGAAACATTTAATCTGTTCCAGTTTATTTTAAATAAAAAGAATACTACACTCAACCCTAGTGATTGTGAGAAATTGGTCCCTTAACATCGCCGCAATACCTAAAAATGCAATAGCCATTGTTAAGAAGTACATAATTGGAAAAAATAAGATTGGTCCTGACCCACCAGAGTGGTAACATGATTTAACATATTGGCACCTTGTTTTCCCCTCATCTCATCATAATTTAAAGATATTGTTCACATTTTGAGAGTATAAAGTAAACAGACATGAAATGCATAAAAAAACAGGCTTAACAAAAGACTTATTACTTCGGTGTGAAACTCCCGAGTTCTGATGAAGACTAGACAAGCCTCCCCCCGGGTCCCTGCCTCCCTCCCATGCACTAAATACAGGAACAGATTGCATAGTATTCCCCCCTTCCTCCCTCCCTCCGTCCTTATCCTCTCCCATTTGATATGCAAACAGACTTAGTAGGCCGCCCCCTCAACTCCCTCCCTCCTCCAGCCACTCACCATGCACCCCCCCCTTTCTCTCTCTCTCTCTCTCATCAAGTAGAATATATTCTCACAGCATCATTTCCTCATTTCCAACAGGAATTATTTCAAGAAGAGTATAAATTATTGTACAAAACTGCAAATTATTATATTATATTATCTGTCTCTCAGCCCACAGACCCACAATATGTCCCCCCACAGTATGTTTGCACAAATGACACATATTTAACAATTTATTCTTCATTGGTTGTTTAAAGTGTTAAATATATCTTCATTAGTAAACAAGTTTGCCAGTGACCAGAGTAGAAGGCCTCATTGACTGGGGTGGTAGGTAGGAAGTGACCAGGGTTGGGGGCTGGAGTAACCAAGGCAACTAGGGGCCGGAGTGACATGAAAGCCGTTCCCAAGTCGCAATAGAGAGACATTGTGTTCATGGCAGAGAAGTGAAAGTGAGACTGACTGACTGGAGGGAAGGCGGCGTCAGCTGTCACGTGTTTTTGTGTTTGAATTGAGAAGCTGCGTTTGATTGGAGGTCAAAATTTGTTCGCCAAATGTGTTTGGATTAGGAGGTGTTCGAGTCAAAGGGTGTTCGAATCAAGAGGTACCACTGTATTTTCTTTCATTCACCCATCCCTGTTCTCAAATTAATTCATCTCTCCCTCTTAAACATCTTATATTTATTCCAGCAATATTAGATATCTGACTACCATTAACAGTTTTGTAGGAAATATCTGAAGTGGGACGATGAAAAGTGGAAGAAGGTATTGTGGAGTGATGAAGGACTCCCAACAAAGTATTAGAGGCTAGGAAGTACCTAATTAATATTTTTGTTGATTATCTTGTTTAGTGCTATTGGAAAAAAAGGTGCCACACCAATACCTATGGTGCCGACTGTATATATATATATATATATATATATATATATATATATATATATATATATATATATATATATATATATATATATATATTTATTTATTTACATATATACACAGGTACCTCTTGATTTATATGTTTCAACTTAAATGGTATCTCTTTCCTGTCTTCATTTACCTTCTGCCTTGTTTTTTCACCATCTTTCCCTTCTATTTACCATCACCACCACCACTTTCAAGTCATCCTCTTTGATGTTCAAGTCAATAAGGTGTTTATATGAAAAATAGATGGATTTTTATATCTATACATATTACAATAGTTTAGATAAGTGTCTGTAAGGAAACCTAATATTACTTCTCCTCCTTTCCCAGCACCCTCAACTATCTTAATTCTTCCCCAACATCCTTATAAATCCTTGTCTGATCCTTCCTTCCCCATTACCACCTATTCCATATCTTTCAACCACTGTTGGTTTGGTTTGGCAGAAGATACAATAGATAGATGAATGAATGGTGTAAATATTTAGGAATTAGAAAAAGAATAAGTAAACTTTTAGGATGTTTAATTCACAAGTTCATACAATCTTGCAGCCTGGCAAGCATACAGTAGGCGACTGGTGCAGGGAGAGAGAGTTTGGAAGCAGCTGGCGTGGAGCTGACACAAAGCATAAGGTGAGTGACGGTCTGTGGGTCCCAGAAACACAGCTGGTTGTCATCACACACCATTTGGTACTCCGTGGGTCTGCTGGTGCCACACTCACTCTGTACTCTGTACGGGAGTGAGTGAGTGAGTGAGTGGTGGGGTTTATTGAGGGACTGTGGGGTTTGTCAACATACTGTGGGTCTGTGGGCTGTGGGTGAGTGAGAGGAGAGAATCCATAGGGGAGTGAGTGGTGGGGTTTATTGAGGGACTGTGGGGGAGTGACTGTGGGGTTTGTCAACATACTGTGGGGGGACATACTGTGGGTCTGTGGGCTGTGGGTGGGAGAGAGAGAGAGAGAGAGAGAGAGAGAGAGAGAGAGAGAGAGAGAGAGAGAGAGAGAGAGAGAGCATCCATACTCTTATTATACCATTCCTCTAATATGTCATCACCATCAATACTACTACTACTTACTACTACTACTACTTACTACTACTACTACTACTTACTACTACTACTACTACTACTAACTACTTACTACTTCCAGCACCACTACCAGATGAGAGGAAAGGAGAGAAGCCATTGGTGGACAGATGGATGATGTCGTCGTCCTCCACCGCAGTGCCGGCAGGGTGGAATGTTGCCGACCCCTTACCTCCTCCACCTGGCCCTGGGAACAACCTGCAATGCCACACACACACACATCAGGTCATGTTAGTCTCAAGCCTCTTGTAAATTAAAACTTAAGTAATTCATAACTATTAAATCATTACCTTCTCTCCCCCCATCTTTCTCTAAGCTAGAAGACTTCTCCTCCTCCCCCTCCTCTTAAAGCTACTCTCCCCATTTCTTCTATTCTCATTACACAAGATTTCCTCCTCCTATCATTAAAAGACTTCCTCCTCCTACCAACATCACTACATTACCTCCAAGACCACTACAACACTTCATCTAATCCATCCCAATACTTGCTTTGTGTGGTGGGAATGCAACACCCACCCACACACAGGTCAGGGGTGGCCAGTCCTCCTCCTCCATGCTGCCAAATGCCCTCCAGATGTCTGCAGCCTCCTAAGTAGTGATGTGCTCCACCACCACCACCACCACCTTCTCTGGCAGGTCAAGGCAGTACACCAGCAGAGACTCAGGCTTGCTATGGTTCATCTTATAGTACCTCAGAAGCAGCTGTCTGGAATGAAGGAGCTGGAATAGAGAGCTGATTGGAAGAAGAGATGGTTTGATAAGGGTGATGGGAAGTGATGGTCCAAGTGAGAAGAGGGTCAGGAGATGAAGGAAACTGATTAAGAGAGAAATGGGTGATGCAGGATCAGGAATAGGAGGATTGATTACTAGTGATGGGGAAGGAAAGGACTGGTAGGGATTTATAAGGATGCTGGGGAATGAATAAGATAGTTGTGGGGTGCTGGGAAAGGAGGAGAGATAAGAATTATTAATTTTCCCTACAGAGAAGTAACTGAATGAGTGTATTGTAATGCATATAAGCCTGAAAGAACTAAATAAACTTAATACCCATATGAAAACCCATCTAATTCTTATCCAAACACCTTATTGACTTTCCAACAACTTCCTAAATCTGACAGTAAGAGAAATGACCATGCTATGACAAACTACACCCAACTCACCTCAAAATGAGATGCAATGTTGAGGGTGGTTGGGGTGACACATATGTCCCTTGACTCCCTAGTGGTATGTCTCTAAAATACAAGTAATGACATTAATGAACACAAAAGTCTGAACACTAACTAACTGTGAGTCTTCTTATAATCCTTCTGCCATAAAAAAAAACAATTGCAAGCACCAAAAATCTGTCTCAAAAAACAAATATAAAAAAACAACGAACAGAGACTGAACACTACCAGTCCATGAATCTCGCTCCAGTCCTCTCTGTTTCAGCCTTTGTCTGTTGATACTTTCCCATTAATTGCATTCCCTGCAGTGGTTCCCATGGTGGCCAGTGTGCAGCGCCTGGTCCAGGGAAATAAGCACTCACACTCGCCCTAACAACCCACCACTTGTACACTGCCACAGCCTTGCCTCGCTAAAACAAACACTGGGGCCCTTTAAATCACATGACTAGACTTATCCCTTTGAAATTAACACCAAAATAATCCCTGCAGCCAATTAAAGGCCACATTAAATGGCAATGACATCACAGCACTTTGCCCTCTAAACATGGCACCAAAACAAACACTGCTGCTCTTTAAAACTAATATTAGTTTCTTTGATTACCTGAGATTGTGGGAGTGAGATCATCAAGGAGATTGAGGAGGAGGTCAGGGTCCAAGGTGTCATTGTTGTCATCAAAGACCTCATCCAGGATGTCCAGGGTGTCGTCCTCCACCATGTTGGGTCAAACACAGGCTATTAAGTGTCTTGTGCAAGCCACTTGACCGATAAAGGTTAACACTGGAAAGAAAAATGTAGTTTAATTTTCAGTAAACCTAATGCTTTCTTCCACAAACAAGCACCACATATCATCAACCTTTCCTTCAGTAAAAGAGAGAGAAAACAGTTAATTACATAATTTAATTCACCAACACACACACCTTCTTTCACTAAGAGAGAGAGACAGAGAGAGAGAGAGAGAGAGAGAGAGAGAGAGAGAGAGAGAAAGGTCAGTTTGGTGAGACAGTGTGTGTCGCAGCGAGGCTCAGTGGAACAGGGAGAGGCCTGGCCAGACTAACACCCTAATGTAGGAACACCTTTTTGTGACATGAGTGACGTGTGACCCAGTAACCCTTGTGTTGTGGAGCATCTGGAAGGATGATATGACTCATCTTATCTTTATGATTTGTTGATTACGCCATGTACACATACATTTAGTACACTAAAAAAGATATAAATCTTACTGCGCTATGCTCCTGACTAGGGTATGGTTTGGCTAGGTTAGGTGAGTTTATTTTCTCTCTCTCTTTCTCTATTTAAGAATTGGTTAAGATAGGTTAGACTCACTGATATTATTATGAGAGAAGGAAAATGGAGACAAAACCACACAAAAATAAACACCCAGATACACATCCACCCAAAACCACCCCTATGCCCCCCCAACCCCCAAACTCCGCCTCAACACCCACCGTGCTGCCCCAAAGCCCGGGTGGTTCCATCCTAAGACAGAGTAGCCTGCCTCCAGCAGTGTTGTCAGCAGGCCCAACTTGTAGAAACCAGCGTTCCCCTCACAGCACATCACCAGCATCTTGCCATTAGGGTACTGGCCTCTGGTGGAGTTGTTAATTAGATTAGGGTACATAGTAATAATAATAATAATAATAAGCAGTTTATTGGTAGGGCAGTCCAGTGACTAAAAATTTGTAAATGTCTGTGTGTGTTTAGACTGAGTGATAATTAAATAAATAGACTGATTGACTGGCTGTTAAATGGATAAATAAATTGAGTGATGGGTAAATGGAAAGATACACAGACAAGCTGATCAATAGACAAACAGATACAGACGGTGCTAAATAAATAGATACACACACACGCACACTCACTGAATAATGAAACTTAAAAACAGGAAATAAAAATATTAATACAAGAAACTGAAATGAAACTAAACACAACAATAAGACAAATAAAATAAGATAATTAAACATCACAAAACAATAAAAAAGAAAAATAGCAAAATTCAGAAGGAAAGACCTGTTATCATTTTTGGTACTAGAACCATGGGGACCCAACACATATTTCATAGACAGCCCTTTCAGTGCCAGTGACGGCATTAAAGTCGCCCAGGACAATGAGTGCATCACGACAGGGACAACAGCAGCTGACTTACAAAACAAAACACACACACACACACAGTGGCGGTATACACACGGCGAGATCTTCGGTATAAACACAGTAAATCATCTCCCGATCAGCTTTCACTCACCTTTACGTGGATCAGCTGCTGCACACTCGGACGAACGCTCACTCACTGCGCTTCTTCGTCCTCTTTTCACCTTGGTATTGCTAGCTAGTATGTCATCACTTCATCTGTCCTCCAGCACCTCTCCTTTTCTTCTTCTGTGGGCTTGTAACACTTTAAGTCGCTTCTTTTGTCTGTCTTTCTTCACCGCCTCCTTCTCACGGCCGCCATAGCCAGTGTTGCTCAGGGACAATAGACGCCAGACCCCACCACTCACGTGCTCCGCCACACCGCCGCGGGAAACAAACAACATTCAAAAACCCACACCACAAAAGGACTCAATCGTATTATTACACTCCCAAGTTCTATAACAGCTTCAGAACAGTCCTAGTATCATAGAGTCCTGGGGTGCCCTCACTGGAGCGGCATACCCTCCCAAGAAATGAAATTCACATATTTTGTTAAGAAGAATCATAATGATGGACCACTTTTGAATGATGACTCCTAGAAAGATTTAATGTTCAACTCAAAATTAATAATGATTGCATAATGGTAAACAATGAATCATGTTAGGTAATACACATTGTTCACTATACCACACATCCTTATTTTTTTGTAAGATTTATATCAGTGGTTCTCAAAGTGAGCGGTAGCTACCGCCCCCCTGGGGGCGGTGAAACGATCTTGGGGGGCGGTGAAGCGAAAGGGGGCGGTAGAGTGGCATCAGGAGCAGCTAATATTTAATTAATATTGTTTTTACAAAACCTAAATGACAAATACATGACCTGACAGGTTGTTTTTGTTTATCCTTCTCCACGGACTACCACTTTTGTGCCTGTGTTTTCAATTTGAAAAAAAAAGAATATATATATATATATATATATATATATATATATATATATATATATATATAGTACGTCTGTGTTCGCCTGTGTGTGTGAGGGGGGCGCTAGGAATCCACCTGTTAGCCAAGGGGGCGTTAGCCTGTAAAAGTTTGAGAACCAGTGATTTATATGATTATCCTCTAAAGTCTGGCTCTCTAAGCATATATGTACCTAGTTAGTGGTGAAAGCAAAACATTGAAGTTTTGTTCATGTAAAGAAATCCATACCTTCTTCATGTAAAGAAAACAACCTTCTCTCTCATTTGCTTCAAATGATTAATACCTGAAGTCAATCCCCACAGCAGTGCAGGCTGCAGTGTCTGAGTGGCCCTTGGGGGAACTAAGATGTAATTAATGCATGTCAAACTGATGAATCAAAAATGACATTGAGCGACATACCTTGCTGAAAAATGGAGGACAGTTCATAAAAAAAAGCACTAATAAATGTATTTTGTCAAGTGGTTGGGAAGGTAAATACAATCTTGATGAAAACTGCTTTATTCAGTTATGTGATATAAATACATGCAAGAAGCTGCTAATGACTAATACAAATTTGCACATAATAAGGATTTTTTTTTCTCACTAGGTAATATCTTATTTTTTGCTACTAGAAAGGAGAAAAAATTAAAATAAAATTATTATGATAATCTCATGTTGAAAATTTCCATGTGAGTATAGATGCTGTTTATAATAGGAATACATTTGATATAGTTTGTTACATGTAATTGAGTTAAATTTGCACTTTTATACTAAGACATCCTTCAGTTACATAATTTAATTCCATATTGCAAAAAAAGTAATATTCACTAGAAGTAGACATGATAAATATTTTGTGTATTGCACATCATGGGATGCTACACTCCCACTGAGCTCTCTCTCTCTCTCTCTCTCTCTCTCTCTCTCTCTCTCTCTCTCTCTCTCTCTCTCTCTCATCTTGTGCATGTATGTATGCATGTACATACCATGTAGCACCTGGCTGCAATTGACACAGGGCAGCACAGCTGTGTGGGCAGCTGGTGTACTGCTCTGCTCTGTGATTTCAGCTGGTATTATCATTGTAGGATATTGATCATTGTTATTTTACCTTTGCTTTGATGCTGCACTGACATTGGCTGTCTTTCTGTCTAAGGGATTTGTAAATTACAAGGGAACATTTCAGCCAGTATACTCAATTTCAGACCTTGTTATACAACATGCAGCTTGAAAGAAATGAAGCTGAAGTCCATTTAAAATACAATATGATAAAAAATCCAAAGGTCCACATACGCAAGAAACACACACACACACACACACACACACACACACATACACACACACATAGAAGATGAATGCAGCTCAGAATAAGAACAATACAATAATAATAATAATAATAATAATAATAATAATAATAATAATAATAATAATAATAATAATAACAATAATAATAATAATAATAATAATAATAATAATAATAATAATAACAATAATAATGATAATGATAATAATAACAATAATAATAATAATAATAATAATAATAATAATAATAATAATAATAATAATAATAATGCTACACATGATGAATGTAACACATTTAAACTGAAAATTATGTAATTCATCTGAGAGCTTTTTGGCTGTCAGAGCAGGGACAATTTTTCTTACATACAGAAATGGCTGCAGAAGAATTTATTTTTCATAGTGATATATAGATGTAAGTGTCTAAGTACACACAAAAAAATATTACAATATCTATAACTAGTGGAATGTGCACATGAAGTATGGAGCACATATCTTAAATACTAAGTTAACGCTAGTGTAAAAAGCCATGGAAATCAGGTAAAGGATTATACTGTTCTAGGATGCTAGGAAAATCAGTAGAACCTAAGAAAATTGAAGTCACTATCAAGCCTTATCATTCCATTGTCAAAAATAAAATTTCATAGTACCAGTGATCACTTCAAATTTCTTTGAATTTCTATGATAATTTGCTAACAGGGAAAAAAAGGTGACAAGAAAAATATGAAAGAGATAGGACATACCCTAGTTGTACCCAAAGCCACAAAGAACCAAAGCAAATGATTGCCTCAACCACTTCAAATGAATAAATAATTGTTGTTAAGGATGGTATTGATGGAGCAGGACCCGAGGTGAGCTACCGAGCAACAGACAACAACTGATCACCAGTACCTAAGAAGCGTTTTATAATGCACCCAATAGAAAATTACAAAAAGAAAAGAAAAAATTAATCTTTGTGTGGCTCCCCAGCGACAGATGTGCCGAGTAGAACCAACATACTATAATGCCTCTCCATACAGAGATCAATTGAGCTCTAAATGACCAGTTTACTCTGTTAATGCCTGTCACCTGAGCACCATAAAGGCTTCCAAACATAATTCTGGTTGAGTAAATTAAACTTTTCATTGGATAACCCATTAATATTCTATAGCAATCTTTTCATCACACATACTGCAATAAACTTCTACTCGGAATTCTGTCAAAGACGAGCCAGTTACCTCCTATTGCCCCAAAGGAAGCCCAAGACAAACCATTAACCTTAATGATCCCAAATTATTAATTTCAGCCACAGATAAATAATCAGACTACTGAGCACCTGTCCCTGGCATTCCATTAGATGGCTCTTCACACTTTATAAAATATCACAGATGATGGTCACAAAGTAATGCAACATATAAACCAGAAATCATAATATACAATAATAAAATCCATATCCACTTGTTACACATTTATCTTTGGATATTGATGACTTGTAGAATATAGGAAATAATTTAAGTTTTTACTCATTTTCATAAGCAGTTTTATAATTCAAACTGGCAATATATAGTATATAATATACATAACATATTAGTATTAGTTTTCAGCCATATACACCACTGAAAATCTAGAGTTTAGTCAGATCTAAGAAAAAGATAATAGAAAGTTAAGATAATATGCATATGATATGTATGGTATTTGCTTGAGTTCACATTGAAATAAGAAAAGTTTGGATCAGTCTATCATTAAGAAACTAACATTTTGACATTTTCAGAAAACAGTGCTTGTGAACTCTGTCACACTAAATAAAATAGATTTCAGAATAACAAACACTGTATAGTAGTTGACAAACAATGATTTTATCAGCACGCTATTAATTTGTCCAGTACTAATTGTAATAAGAGGCCAGTCAGATCAATTTCAACTCCACATTGGCAAAAATTATTATGAAGCGATTACTAAAGATGTAATGTCCATTGAATGTCCCCCCTAATGAACAATTTCATCTCTTGTTAAGTTCCTCACAATTACTGCTTCACAAAAAACTGTTAAGTGATTCAATGCACATTACAGTGGTTGGCAACATGGAAGGTCCCCTCCCAATAATACAAAGATTGAAAAAATCTTTAAGCTCCAATATGAGCAGAGTATTTTACGTTTCTGACCAGGACTTTGAATGTACATGACATTTTTTCAATACTATCATAAGGGTCACTGTGAAGTTTAGTCAACTCTGGTTATCCAGCCAAAATATATTAATGAAAATAGAATGCATCTAAATTGTCTTTAAAATTGAATCTACTTTATTGTTACCATGAAAATGTGCATGTGCAAGAGTGAGAGAATTGAAGGTATATCAAGTAATCTGCACTGTGGTGTAAATGGCTGCCTGAGCATTAGGTTGAGAGTGGTCTGAGCACCATTGTGGCTCACTACTCACGCTGTCACGACTAGGGTACGAAGAACAAGAAAAAAATTATATATTGCAGCACTCAAATGCAACCAGCAAATTAGCACCCCTTTATAAGCAAGGGTCACTTCACAACAGTGATGGCTAAATAAAAACATAACAATAAATAGGCTATGAACCTAGTCTGCAGGGTGTGACTCATTGCCTAATACATATAGTACGTAATCTGCTACAGGACTTCATGTGTGGCACCCTGTCTTCAAGTAAAATTATGCTAATAAACTATGAATTGCTGATAGAAAAATAAATATATAAAATAAATGAATAACAATAAACTCAAACACAGGAAAATGAAGTCAATGGTTTTCATGACAGTAACAGCAAAATCAACTATTTTAGCATAACTTTTGTTTTACGTTGAAGATTTAAAGACATACTAATTATGCACTATTGATTTAGACTTATCAAAAATATGTGGTAACTGTAACACAAAAGCACCTGTGATGGCATCATATGTACATAGTGCCGATCTCTATAAATGGTCTATTGCTGAGGAGCGAGGGATGGGAGTGGGAAAAAGGGGAGGGAGGGCAGCAGGAGATGACTGACTGCAGCAGCAAAGGTATGGTGG
>CM035189.1:13239873-13255445 GCA_020233015.1 Callinectes sapidus | reverse complement strand
GAGGAGGAGGAGGAGGAGGAGGAGGAGGAGGAGGAGGAGGAGGGGGGAGGAGGGGGGGAGGAGGGGGGGAGGAGGAGGGGGGGGGGAGGAGGAGGGGGGAGGAAATAGAAGCAGCAACAGTTTCTCCATTGCTCGCTAAGACTAACAAAAACCACGAAGAGAGTGTGAGGTAACAAAAATGTACAGCAAATAAAAGAAAAGAGGAGATCGGTAAGTACACTAGAGGAGAGAAGAGAGCGTGAAGTAACAATGATATATGACAGGGAAGGGAGGAAATGTAGCAAGTGAAAAGGTAATTGGAAGAAGAAGAGGAAGGAGAAGAGGGCGAGGAGAACAGAAATAGAAGCAATGGAATGGCATGGAGTGGGAGGCGAGTCTTTCTGAGTGAGTGTGCTTCAGACGCGTGGTGTTGATAACAAAAGAGGGCAACACTTTGTGAAGGAGGAGGAGAAGTAATCGTTAAAGGGGTGTAGATAATGAAACGCGCAGATACCAACACACTGTAATATCCTTTTCCTCGAATACTGAATACTACCGTACATAAACCTACGAATACTAATACCAGACAAGTGGGTAGACCCTTCAAAGCTCCTGACTCTACTACACACTGGACGATGCTATACAGGTAGTGAGTGGATGCGAGAGCGCCTGTGTGTCTGCTACTGGAGGACGAGGATGGGCCGTGAATACAGAAGCCTCACAACACCTTACTCCTCGCATGCCTCCTCACGTACAGTATTCATCTGAACTTGTCTTGGAAGGTAAATGTGTTTCGTGTCTCGCGTCCAAAGGTTTGTTGTATGTTGCGGTGCTTTTTTTTCTTTTTTTTTTCTTTACGTACTGCGACGCTAAACACTCATTTGCTGTAAGACGGACGGTGTAAACGATTCTTCCCTTGAAATACTGTCGAGAGAGAGAGAGAGAGAGAGAGAGAGATGGGGGGGGGGAGACAACCACGCTTTCCTTCCCCACCTGCCTAAACACCTCTTCCCCAACAACTATGTCAGCAAGGCGGCCGAGGTGGGGACAGAGGAAGGAGTCACCACAGCTTCGTTCGTACATACTCACAACACCTTTCTATTCTCCATAAACACCGGCAATAGTCATCAAGCAGCAGACTTTTTGTTCCTTGCCCTACTACACACTACATTGGGTACAGGTAAACTTGCAGCAGCCACCTGATAATCAACTAAACTATATGATTCAGCGTTCATCTCCGTCTCCTTGGCCTTTGATCCTGTAGTGGGCGACGTGTCTCTCCCCAGCACACTGCGCCATCCTTGTCTCCACAGTCCACATTGGCCAGATCTAACGTGACCACTACTCAGTTGAAGGAAGAGTGAGCAGAAGGGTATATAAGTTGTATACACTAACTGCTTCTGCCACAATTCGAAGCAGAGACCACTGGTTCGTGGCTATTGTAATACGCATCACTGTACTATAAGCAATGTTGCGTTATGGGTATAATTAAAAGAGGTTTCTTGTAGCTTTCATATGTTATTTTTTTTTTTATGTAAGAGGGGGAAGCCAGCCAGGGGCAACAATCAAAGTGAAAACAAAAAAGGCCCACCATTATTGCCAGTGGCCCGAAAGAATGAAAAAAAAAAAAAAAAGTTAGCCGCGAAACAAGGACAAATGTCTTGAAATCTCCCTCTTAAATGAATTGATAGAAAGTTGGAAATACAGAGGCCATCTTAAGTTGTCTTCCTCATTATTTAATCTGCGCAGACACGCTTCCTAGTCTCCTATTTTTATCTCTAATGGCTTTTCAGTTTTTGCTGCCAACGACCCAGTACAATGGCGTGGAGTTCAAAAGTAAATAAATAACACCAAGGTGAAAATACAAAAGTAAATGTTAAGTACAGGAGAACATCCCCCCAAACAGTAAGTGATGTAGACACGGGTTTGATCTTTTCAGATGGCACTGAACCAGAAAGTGAACTAATAGTACGGTACTCCTCTCACCAATCTCATCCCATCCTTTCCCTCAATAACACGCCCAAATACCCGTTACCAAGACTCACGGCGCCCTACCCTATACCTCACGTGTGTCTCTCTCTATCACTATCACATCTAATACTAACACTTGTTAATACTAAACAGCCACGTCTCTTCCCTCATATACCCCCCCCCCCACCCAAAGAAACGGAAACAAGGAAGGCCATGTGCTGCCCAGCACGGGGAGAAAAGTGTGTGTGTGTAATTTACTGTCGCGGTCGCCTACTGGTCACCCAGCCAGCCTTTCCCTACGGAGTGAGCTCAGAGCTCATGTAGACCGATCTTCGGGTAGGGCTGAGACCACATCACACACTACACACCGAGACAGCGAGGCCACAACCCCTCGAGTTACATCCCGTACCTACTTGCTGCTGTGTGGGTGAACAGGGGCCAGATACACATTAAGAGGCTTGCCCACTTGCCTCGCCGCGCCCGGGACTCGAACCCAGGCCCTGTCGGTTGTGAGCCGAGCGTGCTAACCACTACACTATGCGGTGTGTGTGTGTGTGTGTGTGTGTGTGTGTGACAAAGGTTATACAACAATGTGGGCCGAGGCAAGGCAAGGAAAGTGTCCTGTATTGTATACTGTGTGCACGTACAGTATACATACAAGACACATGCCCACACGTCAGTATGAATGCGTGATAAGAACACTCACGGATCATGTTCATGACACGCATGGTCTGCTGCATGGCGGCGTGCTGCATGTTGAGGTGTATGTTCATGGACATGGTCTCGGGATGGATGGGCGGCAAGGGCTGGTTTCGCCCCGACTCGTGGTGGTGGTGGTGCTTCTCGCTCATGGCGCCGCTCACAGTCCAGCCCGGCGCCTCGTCACTACTGCAGGGTGTGGCTCCGCACTGCTCAGCGAGGGTCACACTCTCCTTACCGCCAATTTAAACACTGGACAATTAAGTCTGCCACTCCGAGACAGTCCGTCCGTGACGCCAAGGCTAAGGCCACAGTTCGTCCCAGGGCGTGAGAGAACTAGACTCCTCCCTAGACTCCTTGTGCCCTCGCCACCTGCACGACTGCCACTGGTCACGCCCTCACCTCCACAAGACCATCACAGTCACACCCGCACCAGGTCACAACAACACGGGAGACCCGAAGCAGGTTCACGAAAATCTTGAAAAAGGTTTGAACGAGCGACGCGCCGTGAGTACCACT
This sequence comes from Callinectes sapidus, assembly GCA_020233015.1. Classification (NCBI taxonomy): domain Eukaryota; kingdom Metazoa; phylum Arthropoda; class Malacostraca; order Decapoda; family Portunidae; genus Callinectes; species Callinectes sapidus. Next base: position 13,252,277 of record CM035189.1, on the reverse strand, counting down.
CCCAGCCTGTGTTCCTGTGTCCAGTGGTGTGAGGCATTGTCTGCCGGCACTGCTGCCTGTCTTATCGGCGTTCCTATCACCTTATCACAGGGTATAAGCAGACAAGGAACTAGGGTTTGTACGTACCTGATTGTGCTAGTCCGTGTCTGCATGCTTACACAAAACCAAACATTTGCCTTCGAACAAATTCAGAATCCAGTATGTAGCTTCCCATCTTTTTCCGTATTCCTCCATTAGTATGTAGTGACAATACTCTTACACAACACTGTGCAGTCGAGAATGAAGCGAAGCAGTGGAGCCCACCGCATCTTATCTCACCTACACAGTTCATGTCATGTGATAACTCCGTTTGAAGAGGAGAAACATGTTGCCACATATTGCTGCACCTCGGCTCCTGCCCATCATTTCTTCCTACATTATGACATGTAGCAATTGAGGGCTTCCCTTGCAAACCCGCTCTCCCACCAAGAAACACACGTGGAGTGAAGGCAGCCACCGGCACAAGGCCTCCAGCGGAGTGCATCGAGATAGGTGTGGCTCGCCCTGATCGTCAACATCGGCCATTTACCTTCTACCTCCTACCTCCTCTCGAACAACATCACTCCCCTACCACCACCACCACCACCACCACCACCACCAGTGAAAAACACTGGTTATAAAATACCTCGCACTTTATCACTAAAAAATAAGTCGTATTTCACTTTACCTTATTTCTTCAATAAAGCAAGACATAATAATAATTATTGCGCCACATTCTTCAAGGAATAATGTTTGACCCAGAAGTAGCGTGGTCAGTAAATCCAGACGATATGTGGTTCACGACGATCATTTGGACCCCCAAGACACATCCATCACCACAAATCATAATCATATCCACCCCAACCAATCCTACTCTCTCTCTCTCTCTCTCTCTCTCTCTCTCTCTCTCTCTCTCTCTCTCTCTCTCTCTCTCTCTCTCTCTCTCTCTCTCTCTCAGGAAGGAGGAGGCATGCAGTTAGCAAGATCAATAGTTAGCATGAAAATAAAAGATAGCAAGAGATGCAACATTCCGGCGAAGAGAGAGAGAGAGGCTGAAGATAGTCAGTCCGAGGAGAGGAGTTGACGAAACGAAAAGCTTTTGATTGTACCCTATCTAATAAGGCTGTGTGATTGGACACCTCCCCCCCCCCCCCATATATGCGAAGAGTACTCCATACATGGACGAACAAGGCCCTTGTACAGGGTTAGCAGTTGAGAGATGAGAAAAACTGGCGGAGTCGCCTCAGAATGCCTAACTTCATAGAAGCTGTTTTAGCGAGAGATGAGATATGAAGTTTCCAGTTTAGATTATGAGTAAAGAAGAGATTGAGAATATTCATTGTAGAAGAGGGGAAAGCTAGGTGTCATTAAAGAAGAGGGGATAGTTGTCTGGAAGGTTGTGTCGATTTGATAGATAGAGAAATTGAGTTTTTGAGGCATCGAAGACTACTAAGTTTTCTCTGCCCCAATTATAAATCTTAGAGATCAGAAGTCAGACGTTCTGTGGCATCCCTGCATGAACTGCTAACTTCCTGAATGGTTGGTCGTCTCTGGAAAGACGTGGAATTCTATACACAGTGCATACGTGTACCTCAACCTCCTACTCGTATATACAACCTCAACTTGACTTTGATAATGCTGCCGCCAATATTGTTCGTCGGTGTTAATTAAAAGCCATTTCTTTCAGACGCGGCGACACCACCTCCACCACCACTTTCGTCATTGGGAGTCCATGAAAATAATCATTATCTACCTACGCTTTTCCACCACCACCAAACAGCGGCTGTCGACCGAGATAAGACACATCGCAATTCATCCGCCCTACGGTCTCCTTCCACTCTCCTCCACCTATTTCTCAATACTTCACAACATGCAAGGCGGAGACTTCAACATTTGGCGGTGTCATTCTTATGTCCGACACACTGCACCTTACGGCTTCTGAAGAGCAAAGACTCAGATCATCGTTCACTCGGAAATCATTGACCTCACACTGCTTACGTTGTCTTACGACCATTGTATACTGTACAGTACACTATAACACAATAATTCCCATGAAAAATATCGAGTTAGCTATCTGCATGACTTCAATCCATAAGAAATACTGAATGTTTTCATAAACCAATTCAAATCCAGAGACAGATGGCACGTATTACAAGTCTTCGCCGCTCAAGATAACCTTCCTAAGTTAGTACGAGTGCTCAGCGACAAAGCGAGAGCATGGTGTGCCGCAGTCTTTAGGAGGATCTATATTAAATAATGGAATATTGATACTTTGAAGTACAAAGTTACGTTTTCTCCAGACATTGAACTTCAACATAACAATGTACGAGTATCTCGCACAACGGTGCCGATGCCTTGCTAGATCACTTCACTAACACTTCTCTCTCTCTCTCTCTCTCTCTCTCTCTCTCTCTCTCTCTCTCTCTCTCTCTCTCGTTGCGACGACTCTGCCCCCACTTCCCCCATCCCCCATGCCCCCATCACAATCCACAGTGCAGGCTCAGCAAATTTCCTACCGCCCTTCATCATAACAGTTTCCTCATGTAAGATCCCTCACTTAACTATGTTTGTCAGAACCAATTCTGCACTACATCAAAATATCTCATCAAGTGCTAGTCTTCCCTATCTAGGTTGCTAGTGTTATGCAACTATAACTGCACTTTCATCTAATTATACATTGTTTGCTGACTTGGCCATTCACAGCTACATCTAGCTCATATACTGGCACTACATGGCATGGTGTCATGAATCTACATAAATAGTGACGCACCCCCTCGCTGGCTGACAGCGAGGGAGGGAGGGAGGGGGGGAGGGGTGGAGGGAGGGAGGAGGCCACAAGGTACTCACCGCCGGCGACGTTAATGAAGTCCTCCCCAGTCGCTTTATACACCTCGATGTAGCGGTTGCCGATGTGGTGCTTGTGTCGCTTGAGTGCCATGTCGCGGTGCTCGGGAGAGATAAAGCGAATCAGTGCTTCACCGTTCCTGCGACCTTGGGGGCTGAGACACAGAGCCACGCCACCTCTGAGGGGGAGATCACAGTCAAGATTAGTTACAAATCAAACAGTTGTTCTTAATGCCAAAACACAACCCAGACCACCAAGCACTTTTCAAGGTTTTGTTGCTTAGTTCCACACTCACATCGAGCTGCGCATGAAAGGTTTCCCTACTCCACCCCCCCTCCACCCCCTACAGCCCACATAGCCTCCTGTGGCTCACCTCATGTCCTCGCCGCACACCCCACCCACCGCAGGACACGAAGACAGTGCCAGGGATAATTAGCAGAGCAGCGAGGCAACGCACCACCTTCAAGCCATGACCAGGAGCAGACTGGTGGGCGGCGGGCAGCGGGCGGGCAGGAGCGAAGCGAGGGTCACGCTGAGTGTGTACAAAACATGTGCACTCACGCCCCCCAACGTGCCTGAGCGCTCCTGTGTTGACATCCCCGCGGCACGAACCACCTCGCCACCCCACCAACACACGCATCATCCACTGTATTGCCACACCACACCACACCACACCACACCACCATCCCATACCACACCAACTGTATTACCACACCACACATAGCCATTAGAACCTCCACACAAAACCTTCAACAAAACACCAATACTAACCCCATCACCACCACCACCACCACCACCACGCTGGAAGGCAGTACGTGTGTCTGTCTGTTTCTCTGTGGGAATCAAGACGATCCTTCACATCCGGCAGGCGGGTTACTTCCCCTTTCTGCACCACAACCACCCCAAGCCTTTCACACCACCACCGCCACCACCACGCCTTGGCCTATCTACTTATTCATTTATTTATTTTCTGTCCGCTACTTTTTGTGTTAAGAAGGAAAAGAGTTTCATTTAGTCTGACGACCTTTTGTTTTGTGGCCGTATCCTATTCATTTTTTCTCGACTTTTTGTTTAGTATAGATAAGCAGGTGTGTGTGTGTGCTCATCAATTTTGTTACTAACTTTTTGCAACCAGCTATGGCGTGTGTGAGGAGAGATAGTACGTGTCCTTCAGTGGGTCTCATACAGCACCTTTACTCCTACTCGCTGCTGTCACCACTACCACCACCGCCGCCGCTGGGTGAGGATCACATAGTATCCTCGTACAGAAACACGCGGGTCAACATTATCCAGAACACGACACAAACACCCACGATTTTTACATTCCACCAAAATCGTTATACATTGTAACTGTTGTGTTCCCACGCCAGCCTCGCCCTTCTCGCCCCGCCCCGCTCCGCCAAGCAGCAGGTCGACCCACCCAAGGAAATTTTCGTCATTTCAGGTGCGGCGGTTTCCTTGATGACGTGAGTGTTGTTGTGATTACACACGGCACCGAGAAACTATTTATTTACTTTCAACCTGGTACCATATTTTCCAAAGCTTTCTAGTTCACCAGTGTGCCTTTCCTTGTGTGGTAATCCCGGCAGCCTGAGATCAGCGGCCGCGGTAAGACACTGCTAACACTGCGGACATGGATCCAAAAAGACAAATGAATGATGATGGAACATGTACAGTATGTCTCACGCGATACCACTTGAAGAGAATTTTATGAAGGAACGAAGTAACCTAAAAAATTAAATAAGTAAGTATGTTTTATGAGAGGAACAACCAGCCACGTGTTAGCCTGATAACTTTATGTAGCTTTCCCTATTTAATTGTTACGAGGAATCTCTGTTTCTTAAAGTTCATGAAGCTTGGGCGAGTCTTTTGGGTGGAGATTCTTCCCAGGCATTACCAGTGCAGGGAAAAGCTGAGGTGGAGCAGCAGGAACCTGATGGAACCTGAGTTCCATCTGAGAATCCATCCCTGCTCGACCTGTGGGACCAGAGTGGCGGGAACCACGAGGAAGGCGGCGCGGTAATTGATACACACACACACACACACACACACACACACACACACACACACACACACACACACACAGAGAGAGAGAGAGAGAGAGAGAGAGAGAGAGAGAGAGAAATGGGGGGGGGATGTTATCATAAGCGACAGCAACGAGAGACAAAACCCATTGATGACATCACTACTCCCACACCTGCTGCCGCACAGCCACACCTGACACCGACACAAGTGTACACACACACACACACACACACACACACCTGTCTGTCTTCACAGCTGCTCCCAAGGTACATGGGGTAGGAGAGAGGGAGAGAGTGAGAGTGTGCGAGAGGGAGGTGTGGGTGGTTGAGTGAGATTGGTGCAGCACATGGTAGCATGGTAAGGTGGAGAGGCACTGGTGATCCCACTAAGGAGTCCGAGGCGCCACGAATGCCGACCACAGCAGTGATCGCCGTGACTTAAAGAAGAAAAAAAAGGATCTTTTTTTTTCTTTTCCTTCATTAGCAACATTTCGATACCACTTGTGCCATCACCAACCTCTAAAATGAATATAAAAGAAAAATAATAGTAACAAATTACAAGTGTAAACTTAAAATAGAAACCTCTAAGTGTAAAGAAGTTTACACTTGTGATAAATTTTTTCTATGAACTTTTTCTTCTTTTATATACATTTTAGAGCCTGGTGATGGTACAAGTGGTGCTGAATCGTTGCTAATAAAGGAGAAGAAAAAGAAAATGTTCTTCCTAACAATGGTCCTGATATTCATTACACGTCTACGCTTTCCACGGGGTAAATCCATCACTGATAAAAAAAAAGATCTAATGGCTTAAGAGAATGCAGCCTTTCATCAACACCTTCAGTACTAACATTTTCATATTTATTCTGCTTATTATTTATTGATTTTCTGCAGCTTCAGAAACTTGTGTGGCGATTAATATAGTACACATTCTGGCCATTTATCTCCTGACTTCTAAAAACCCCTCCTAATGTTAATGAAATCGTTTAATCATACATAAAACTTGTGGTGAAAATGTGTCCCAGTACTGAGGGGATTCATTACCACGACAGTGAAGGTGGTGGTGGTCTGCTTTCTCTCTCGACCATGGTTCATCTCGCTTAGTAAAGCACCTTTGCTTCCTCATTCACACGTATTACCTCCAGTTCCATACTTATTCTCTCTCTCTCTCTCTCTCTCTCTCTCTCTCTCTCTCTCTCTCTGTAAGCTCAACTTTCTCCGCCATTCTGTCAGCACCAGTATTTCCCATTCAGTGCACAAACTCATCACTCAGCGGGAGCAAGACAATGCTACTGAGGCTTATGGTTCGTCAATGCACCACAAAACTGCCTCCTCCTCAGTTACGCCCGAGACCTTAACTACTTCTCCTCCTTGTCATCTCCACCATTCCTCTCCTCTAGACCAGAGCCTCCTTCCTATAAAAATGGTTTCCGTTTTGTGTTCCTGTGATCCTCTTTATTTGCATCTGTAAAACAACTCCTCCATCTGTCCATCTCTCTTTCTTTTCCTTCAACTCTCGAGATCCTCATTGTATTCTGTGACAAGCGAATTCTGCTGAACGTGATCAAGTATTCATAAACACTTTCTTCTTCCCATAAGAGCGGTCAGACGGTCAGACTCTCTGGTCTTTCTTTATTTCTATTCAACAAATTGATGATACAGAAACCAGGTTAAATTATCGCTGCTTATCACGAAAAGGTCTTGAGAGTCCACAGAAACTTCACGTTTAGCTTGTTAAAATGTAAAAGACAATATTATGGAGTAGTGTGGACATGCAGAATTTATAATTTCTAAGTACCACCTCTCTCTCTCTCTCTCTCTCTCTCTCTCTCTCTCTCTCTCTCTCTCTCTCTCTCTCTCTCTCTCTCTCTCTCTCTCTCTCTCTCTCTCTCTCTCTCTCTCTCCGGAAGTTGCTTATTGTTTTCTCCTACAGGCGATGTGACTCAGAGGTAACAAAACATTCTAATGAAAACATTGATATGATTTCACGATAACATTGTTTTTCCTTCCTTTTAATGTTTGTTGTCGGTTACATAAACATCAAGCTAAACTAAACACACACACACACACACACACACTGTAACTTATCAAAATCCTTTCTTTTTCTCCTCAGTAATTAAAGTTTTCTTCATCAGCTTCCACTATCTTTAGTCTTCCCAAATCTAGCATGACCCTCACATTAATATACAAATAAGCCTACTTTATTTTCCTTATCGTCACCAATAAGAAGCAATTATCTTCGTCAATGAGAAGCCGCCAGTAATATATTCACTCTGTCTTGAAGGACTATGATGGTCAGTGGCTCCAGTCCTGTGCATCTTCTGTTCTTATACACTTGATACTCGACTCGCAGCGACCCCAGGCAAACTTGATACTTTTTTATCATTTCAAAAGCAAGAAAGGTTTCCGACAATGTCAAAATTATGATAAACAGTCCCCAGTATACCTTCACTGGTGACCACCTCTTTGTTAAACTTGACTTGCTGATGTCCAGGGCAAACTATCCTGAACTCCTGATCACTTCTTCAGCGACAAATGGTACTGTGAATACCAAACCAATTTTGGCTCTTCCCAATTTGGCTGCACTGCACTGGTGACTGACTGTCTTCTTGCTTCCTTTATTGCGAAACGTTTGTGATGAATTTGATGAGCTTCGTGCCAGGTACGTGTGTTCTTCATCATCCACACCTCCCGCAACACTTGTGTGTGTGTGTGTGTGTGTGTGTGTGCAGCACAGCACGCCTCATGCCTCTCCACCCATGCCTAACGACACACCCTAAACAAACTAAACCATCGCTGAGATAAAAATATAACTTGTACCAATATACGACATTGATTCATTCCTAAAATGACCAGTTTATCAATATGTTACATGTTCATTCAAATTATCAGGTGGAAATTATTTTTTCTTAGTATTTTTTTTTTTTTTTTTTTTTTTTTTTTTTTTTAACTTCCCTTTTCTTCCAAGTATTTCTCTATGTTCATTCACGGCCTGACGAGTATTAACTGTGAGCACAGGTGGCGACTGGTTCCCCACCCCCGAGGCGCGCCACTACTTCCTACAGGCATGTATTTAGTATGGAATACCTTTTGCCAACGCAGCGCCACACACACTGCACCACTCTGCCAACACGTCTCTACTACTGTATACTTCTACTACTACTACGCTTCCCTGTCGCGTAGCCACAGCTGCCTCGCTTCTCACACCCGTCCTCACCACCACCACCACCACCACCACAATCCCGCCACCACTAACCCTCAACCATTAGCATCATAACCACCACCACCACCACCACCATCACAGTAAAATTTCCCACCACCATCGCAGTCACAATCAAGTCAGCCTTTCCTCTGCTGCCTTCACCACTACGCCTTTCACTGCTACACCTCCACCGATCCCTACCACCACCACCACCACCACCACAACCACACATTTGCCTCTACCACCAACACCGTCGCCCTTACCGTGGCAGAAGGCGCCCTTGCGGAATGACAGATGGGATCTTAGTCTGCCGGGCCTGTCACCACAACTCGGCACATCGCGGCACTGCGCCACAACCTTGCACTCTGTCGGGAGAGTTGGGTCAGACGCCACGAACACTTCTGTACCACTCTATTACCTTCACAGAGCGAGCTCAGGGCCAGGGAGGCCACCACCACCACTACCACCGTGGGAAACACTAATGTGTCACAGGTGGAAGCAAGCATCAGGGCCCCAGGCAAGCCTCCACGATACCATTGACAACGCTCCTCGCTGCACACTAACCTTTGGGAACACCACGCTCGGCCAAGGCACAACGGGTGTATCGCTAAGGACCACCGGGGATAACAACACGGGCCATTCGCCGGCCAGCTGTTTGCGTGGAGTCAGCCCGCAGCAGTCTCTTGACGTGGTGTGGTGGTGGATGCTAGTTCTCCTCACTGACACCAGGCGGCCAGGCGGCTCCTCGATGCAACGCCAACACACCTCGCCCTCGCCAGTCAGGTGTGTCCGCCGCGCCACAACACCGCCACTGTCATGCTACGTGAACTTGCATTTATTTCACATCGACGGGGGGGGGGGGGGGAAACAATAGAAGTGAACCAGCTACTTGGTACAGGGGTTGAGTGTGTGATGCCTCCAGGGTCCCTCCCTCCCTCCCTCGCCAGCCGCCAGGCAATCTACACAGTGACAGCCAGCCAGCCAGCCAGCCAGCTCATCACTACGTTGGTAGCGATGCAACAACACCGCCAAGCACGTGATTCCTACCACGCCTACCACCGCCCGCTGACGTTCCAAAGCACCGCCACACGCCACATGCCGCCCGCCGGGGCCACTTGTGTGACGGACACTCACCTATCACGTTCATCCCCCCCCCACCCCACCCACCCAACACCCAACACCCAACACCTATCCCACCGATATCACCACCACCCTTGCAGACTGGCAGGTGTGTGTGTGTGTGTGTGTGTGTGTGTGTGTGTGTGTGTGTGTGTGTGTGAGGTCATCCCAACACACCAAAGTGATCTCCTCCTCCAGGTCATACAGTAAAACACAGTAGTAGGGAATAGGAGGCGCATGACGTCCCCTCCTTGCCCCTTGTTGCTCTCAGCATCCCTGGCCAGGCCACCACGACCTTTACGGCCACAGCACTCACTGCCAGGCGTTGCGGTGCCCGTGATAGTGTGATCATCCATTACACCAAGAGTAACAATAATAAAGCGATAAATAATAAATCACAATCACTGACTAATTCTGTGTAATCCTTTGGGCTCTATCTACTCTTTAAAGACTGGCATCTTCTCTGGGGATTTTTTTATGCATTTTGTAGTTTTTGGCCGGAGACTCTCCACGAATAAAAAGGGAATCTACAGTTAAAATATTAACTTCACTTACATCTCGATTTTTTTCTTTCTTTTGTCTCTTCGTACGAGTAATCTATGTATGTCAGTAAGGAACAAAGTGAAGACAGTTCAGGGGGAGAATGTTCTATTCCTGAAACATAACCAATTTGATACAAGTTCTACCTATGGCACGGTGCCTCCCTATCAACCACACCAAGACCGTGGTGAAGCACGTCTGCATGTCAAGAACAGCTGTAACACCACCACCCCAGCTCACCATCGGCCCTCACCCACTCCAGGTAGTTCCCAACACCTTCAAGCTACTTGGCGTGGTCCTGGACGACCATCTTTCCTGGGGGCAGCACGTGGTCAGTGTGGTAAGAGCTGCGTCTTATCGCCTCTACATGCGTCTATGGGAACACCGGCGAACGAGCTCAAGGGAGTACAATACACCTCCTTTATCCTTCCTAAGCTTGTTTACGCCTCTCCAACTTGCTCATCTTCCCTGAACACCACTCAGCTACACAAGCTGGAGAGAGTCCAGAAAAGGGCATGCAGGCTCATCCTTGGCCCTGCATATGTAGACTACTACGCTGCCCTAACCAACCTGAACCTGACCACGCTGCCCGAGAGATACCACCAAGCTCTCACCGTGTTCGGGCAGGCCTACTCAGAAGCCAGCGTCACCGCCACTTCCTTCCACCAGACGCACCGCCTCCCAGACGGTCAACAAGGCACACGAACATACTCGTGCCCTTGAAAGCCCCACGCACGGACAGATATGGGCCAAGTGCCATCCCCACCATCATCCGGGGCATAAACAATGTACATACATAGTTACATAAGTCGTAGATTTAGGTAGCTTTTTACTTCTAGAATAAGGTATTTTTCCACCCCCACCTGTACAAAATTTCAGTCCCTGGATTGCCCTACCAATAAACCGATTATTATTATTTTTATTATTATCATTATTATACACACACACACACACACACACACACACACACACACACACACACACACACACACAAGCTACCAAGAGGATTTTTCCAATTCTCAATAAATGTTTCTCACTCTAGAAATGTAATATCATCAGTCTGTCAAAGGAATCACAAATAAATAATAAAAGGATAAAATGAATACTGAAAAACTCGTGTAACTCCACCTATGAAAGCCTTTTGAAAGAAGTGTTATAGGCAGCAAAGGCGCCTTCAAAACAACACATTCGGCGTATTGCAGTTCCTTAATACTAATGTGTATTTCTTAGAAGGAATCGCCTCCCCCCGCCTTTGTCACTTTTAGCTCTGTCTGTCCTCACAATCACCATGTTTTCTTTGTAGCGAGAGGAAAATTGATGCAGTTGTAAGGATAACTACACTAGATTTTTCCGTCCATAACTATTATAAACAGTATATTATCATGTCCTATAAATCTACGTACTGCATACTGAAAAAAATGTATAAATGAGAGAGAGAGAGAGAGAGAGAGAGAGAGAGAGAGAGAGAGAGAGAGAGAGAGAGAGAGAGAGAGAGAGAGAGAGAGAGAGAGAGAGAGAGGCAGGTAAAATTTTCCGTCTGTAACAGTATAAAAAGTAAATCATATCGTGTCAATCTCTGTACTGCATACATAAAAAAAATGTATAAATGAGAGAGAGAGAGAGAGAGAGAGAGAGAGAGAGAGAGAGAGAGAGAGAGAGAGAGAGAGAGAGAATCGGGTTTCAAGAGGAAAGACGAGGAGGACGCTGGAAAGGACCGGTGGAGGATGTGGAGAGAATAGTGGAAAGTGGAAGAACGAAATAAAAAAAGAGAGAGAGAAGGTGGATTATGAAAGGTGGAGAGAGTGACAAGCAGTGACGGCTGGTAATAGTACTAAAAGGCCTTCACCCCACAAATTCCCATGAAAAAGCCCACTTTGTATAGATAAAAAAAAGGGGGGGAGGAGGGGGGATGGATGGATGTGTCAGGCTTATCAATATATCAACTGGACTTACTTTGCAATGTTGAGACCTCTGAAGAATTTGGCGATATCCTGGTCTGAGCTCTGCCAGGGAAGGCCTCTCGCCCGCACCACGCAGCCGCTGTCCACCTCCTCCGTTCGAGAGCTGAGGGACAAGAGGAAAGGTTTGGAGTGACAACTTATTACAGGCGAGCGCATAGTCTGTCCTGCAGGTGGTAGTGGTGGTGGTGGTGGTGGTGGTGGTCGTGGTGGAGGCGGTGGTGGTGGTAGTGGTGGTAGTGGTGGTGGTGGTGGTAATATTTATGTCATTCAATAAAGCTAAATATTAAGTCTGTAAGAAGTAGTAGTAGTAGTAGTAGTAATAATAGTAGTAGTAGTGGTAGTAGTAGTAGTAGTAGTAGTAGTCGCAGCAGCAGCGGAAGCAGTACCGATAAAAACTGTTTCAAAATTCATATATTTTTTACTCTTCTTTTCCTTTAAGATAACCATTACCTTTCCTCTTAAACCATTCCTTGGAACGTTCTCATGCCAGCCCCCCCCCCTCCCCCTCCCCGCTCTCTCTCTCTCTCTCTCTCTCTCTCTCTTTCCGATTCCAAAACTGGGTCACACTGTCTCACTTTGGAGCAAGGCGGATGAGGTGAGGGGAGCGCGCGAGAGGAGAGTGACCTGTTACCTGACACACACACGCACACACACACACACACACACACACACACACACACACACACACCTATTACTAC
>CM035189.1:13064418-13076237 GCA_020233015.1 Callinectes sapidus | reverse complement strand
AGTATATAATTTCCGTGACATGCCGCTTAGCTCAGAAGGCGTAGTGGTTGTAGGAGGCGGCGCTGGTGTTTGAGTCGGTGGTGGGGCGTGTAGGAGCATTTAAGAAGAAAGTGGAGTCTGAGTGTGTTACTTCCCGACTCGTGACTGTCACACACCGAGGGACGCACACCGCTTACCGCGTGTCGCCTGCTTCCTTTCCTGATCGTCTGTAATGCATCAAAAAAGAGTATATTTTGCAGTTTCTAGCCAGGTTTTAGGTAAATATGGAACAGGTAAAGATGTAGATTGATTAGTTATTAAGGAAAATAGAGCAAATAGCAGTGAAAGAGTTAGTATTATCAGTTGAGGGAATGTTTGATTCAATGATAAGAATAACACAAGGGATAATGATTGGTAGGTTTGTAAATAGGTGTGTTGCTTAATATTATCAGTTTAGGAAATGTTAAAGTGAATGATGTACTTTATTTTTTCATTTATTTTATGTCTAAGCGGAGAGTGATAGGAAAAAATAGAAACATTAGTGAAAGCAAGAGAGAGGCTAAGGAAATCGTTAAATGGATGAATATTTCATCGGTAGTTAAGGAGAAAGAGAGATGAATCAATACAAATGAATCAATATGACTGATGACCAGCGATAAAGAAATATTGAAGCTGAAAAATGTTGGATGAAAAAGTTTTCCACAGTGTGTGTGTGTGTGTGTGTGTGTGTGTGTGTGTGTGTGTGTGTGTGTGTGTGTGTGTGTGGACGAATTTTGCAGATTTGGGTCCTACAAAAAAAGACAGAAAAACAAAAAGAAAGAAAGAAAAATTGAAGAACACACACAGCGCAGCGACATCTGGTGGAAGGAAGCATGAAAAAAGAAAAGAATATGAAACAGAGAGAGAGAGAGAGAGAGAGAGAGAGAGAGAGAGAGAGAGAGAGAGAGAGAGAGAGAGAGAGAGAGAGAGAGAGAGAGAGAGAGAGAGAGAGAGAGAGAGAGCCAGCCTACCTCTCTGACGCAAATATTCACGGCCTAATTGCTGCTTTAATTGCAGTGCCAGTAAGTAAAGGAGGGAGGAAGAGGAGAGGAGAGAAGACAGGAGAGGGGAGAGGGGGTGGGGGGGAAACATCTGCACCTGACTCTCCACTCTTCTTACTCGCTTCAATATTTATCCATTGGTTTATTTGCTCCTATTCATTATTGTGGTTTAATATTCTCCCCTACGGCAATAAGTTCCAGGCGCTTTCAGTTTGTTAATGTGCGTGTGTGTGTGTGTGTGTGTGTGTGTGTGTGTGTGTGTGTCCGGGAGGCGGGAATGTTAAGTAAATATCTTTTTAACGGTACACGGATTAACGAAATCAGTAATATTATGTACCAGAAGCATATATGTATTTCTTAATTCACTCCCAAGGTGTCTGTCTGCGTTCATTTCCACACGCGATCCAGTTCTTCCACTAATTTCTCTTTTGTCCGCGTCCCAGAATTCCTTATTAAGCCATTGACAATTAGATGAAATTCCCGACCTTCATTTAGTCACCAGTTGCTACCATTACACAGGATGAATGAGTGTAGACAAAGTTTTTTTACTCCTCACAAAAGTATTTTTATAAACTTGATAGAACCCGCTCGTGGCATTTGCTCATAATTGAAGCGTAGTAATGTTTTTTTTTTTTTTAAGTCTGTGAGAGAAAAAAATCTATGAAGTAAATAAAAGATCATGGTATAAATGGGTTCAGATCATCGGTTGACATTAAGAACAAGATTGAACTAAATAGAACTGATGACGCGACGTTAAGCTACAAAGTGACAACACAAACTTTCTTGTACACTAATCTTCAAGAACAATTTCCGCTGCTTGAACAACATGTAATGCTTTGTCTTTTGTTTCAACATGTGTAGTATTGTCACCTTCATAACCACCACCCCCCACCACCACCACCACTACCCACCATCATCATCATTATCATTCTTGTCATTTCCTTCCCAACACGTCGTGAACAGGTTTTTCTATTCATCTTCTTCAACCTTTTCTCCCTCGACCAACTTTCCATTGTTTTCGTTCTCCTCGCAACACGTCTACAGATTTCAAAGGAGATGTTCTTATCTTTTGTCTTTGTCTTTCTCAGCTTACTTTCTACATCTCCCACGCGTCCCATCTGTCTTCTCCGAGCTCCATTTTTCGTGTTTCGCTAGCAAGAAGTCACATGCGTCTGTCTTCTGGGCATTTGACAGCGATTAATCAGAGGCACACGGCGTATCCAGCGGAGCCTCTGCTGGTATTTAACGCGTCAGGCAAGTGGCGGTGTTATTTTTCTCTCGGTGATCCGCATCTTGAGTAGCTGTGCGAGAGGCGACGGAAGGGAGGAGAGGGGAAGTGTCGTGGGTTGAGGAGGTGTACTGTACGTGGTGTTGGATTTGTTCAGTGAGTGCCCATAACTGTCCGCCGTTACGAGTGTTGACTGTGCGTGCCTGTTACCGGGTAGTGTTTGTGTGTGGTGAGTACACCCACCGCCACTCTTATGCAATGGAGGACACGTGGCTATAATGAAGTACAAGTTACTTGGCTGACGGATGTTTTATCAGATTAATCAAGAACACATCGAAATGGGAAAAAAATGTAGTGTTACTTGCCGAAATTTACTGTTTTTTATTTAATACATTTTCGAGGTTATTTTTTAAATATTTCACTGTATTCACTCTTCAGCGGACGGTGCTTCAATATAAGCCCGTCAATTTATTTTGATCTCCCTACATTTTTACACGTAATATTATAATTAATATATATATATATATATATACTCTTATATATATATCTATCGACTTATATATACTATATAATATATATATATATTGTTATACTATATATATATATATATATATATATATATATATATATATAATATGGAAATCAAATATATTTTTTAGTATACCATAAAAATATACGTTTTCTCTTTCTATCTCTCACTCACACGCTTGGCAAAGAAAATGGTCTTGGGTGGGGAACTATCGTGTATGTATTAAGGATATGGCCGACCCCACAACTTGGAATGGAATTAAATCCTGAAGCATTGGCAATTTGGTCACATACACCACGAGTGAAGTACCGCCAGTGGTGTGGTGTGGTGTGGTGTGCAGTAATTACAGGCGGTGCCACAGATCGCTGAGTACCAAGGCAGTGGTCCGTGGATGAGCGTGCCGCCGCCACAGCGCGGGCCGGGACCCATCGTGTTGCGGAAACAGCTACGCCGGTGAAGATTAAAGATGATAACAACACTTAATCGTCAGGATGTTGGGGATAACGCACTGCTCGATGCTGCCGGCGCTGCAGCAGGGTGTCATTTAACGGCAACCCCACGACCCCAGCGGGCGATGACCCTTCTGGGGCTGTGCTCCCTCCCAGATCCAGGAAGGATGCTCAGGAAGGCCCTCAGGACCTGCCGCTCCGTCCCTGTCAGGATCAATATCTTGGTTCCTCTGACACGTCAAGGAGTCACGACATTATTACTTTGCTGGATATTATACTAAAAGTTTTCTTATGTAAACTATAATGATGGCGTTAATTAAATGAAAAAACAACAACAATAGTAGTAGTAATAGTAGTAGTTGTAGTAGTAGTAGTAGTAGTAGTAATGATGATGATGATGATAACGATGATATTAATGATAATAATAATAATAATAATAATAATAATAATAATAATAATAATAATAATAATAATAATAATGTGATAATGATAATCATAGTATTCGTCATCACAGTCTCAAGCTTCATAAATTTCTTCTATCCTTCTTTTCGTTTCTTCTTTTTCCTCCTCCTCCTCCTCCTCCTCCTCCTCCTCCTCCTCCTCCTCCTCCTCCTCCTCCTCCTCCTCCTGCCTGAGTCACAGTCCATCACCAAAGAAAGAGCGCAGAAGGAAGCGAGCAGGACAGTGGCCCCGCGGTGCCTCGGCAGGAGCGGGGGGCGCCGCGGCAGAGTAACGCCCGCCGCCCGCCGCCGCCGGCCACAGGTAATCGTCCACTTCCGATCATCGCCGCGTGACACACCGGCTGCACTCAGGCCAATTTCCCGCTCCAACTCCGCCCCCCTTCCCCGTCAGCACTGCCTGCCTCGCTGCCGCTGCCCTCAACACTGTCCTTCCTTCCCTCCCTCTTCTTCCTGTTGTTGTTGTTGTTATTGTTGTTGTTTTTGTTGTGTGTGTGTGTGTGTGTGTGTGTGTGTGTGTGTGTGTGCGTGCGTGTTTCCTTTCATGTTGGCTTTCCACTGGCTTCACAAACCAGTACACTAAGAGCTTCCATCTCACGACTGGCAAGCACACACACACACACACACACACACACACACACACACACACACACACACACACACACACACACACACACACTTGCATATACAACAACTCACACGAGCTGTCAGGAATAATTGGCCTCCCAGCAGCATACTTATGAACACACAGGACTCGAGAATCATCATTACACATTTTGACAAGACAAGTGAATGACCTTGAATGAGCAGTGGCGGCGGGTGACCAGACGCGGCGGTGACCTCACGACGCGAGACTGTGGCGGCTGGTTGGACTCGACCTGGCCCGGCTTAAGAAAATGCAAAAGTGAATCAGTACACGCTCCAGCAGGTTTTCAGTATTCCTCATTTTCTTAGCGTGGGTCAAAGAGCACAGCGCGTGTTGGGGGAGGAAGAGAGAAAGAAAGAAAGAGAGAGATGGGGGGGGAAGGGAAGCCGTGTAGTGATCCTGGTTGTTGGGTGGGACTGGGGGGTGGGGATCACTGGTAACACTCGTCCCGCTCACCCCCAAGCTGCGGTGTTCTCGGCGCATTACAGGAACAGAGAGAGACTTGTATACTCACCGGTGGGGTCAGCGCTCGCCCCAACACGCCGTCGTTTGGGAATTTCTGGTGAGAGGAAAAATTCTCGGTTATGGGCACTTGTGTTGGCGCATAATGCAAGATTGAGGTTGATGCAAGTTTTTGTTCCGTCTTCATAGATGCCGGCTGGGGAAGTTTATGTGTTTGTGTTGTTATTAGAGAGAGAGAGAGAGAGAGAGAGAGAGAGAGAGAGAGAACATTTCTGAATATTCACTCCATATTTTCGAGCAAAATATAATGGCGAATACATTTCTCTATAATTTATTTGAGGTCAGTGAGGCGTTTTGGGGAAAATAGATTAGCGGCTGATGTACCAAAAAATTAGATTACGAACAGAGAGAGAGAGAGAGAGAGAGAGAGAGAGAGAGAGAGAGAGAGAGAGAGAGAGAGAGAGAGAGAGAGAGAGAGAGAGGGAATATAATATTATATCAAGAGAAAATTTCAAATTACAGAACAAGTATCCATCCAAAGTATCATTACACACCAACCAAATATAGAGATACTCACATGAGCAATAAAGAAAGTGACACAACCCTCAAATCATTTTAACTCAATAATCGGCCGTAAATAACAAGCGCAGCAATAAAGTACACTCAACACTGCAGTCTCCATCAAGTACTCGCCTATTTCACAACCCGCCAATCCAGGAAGCAAATCACGGACAGCAGAGTGGCAGAGTTTTCCGGCTTGTTGCTCCAAGCTTGTGGGCTGAAAACTTGCATTTATGGAGACCAGAAAGTTGCTGATATCATGACCCACTTCAAAGTTGATAAAAGTAACATCAAACTAGCACTCATAGTAATGATTAACTAAGACAACGCTTGGAAATGTAGAGTTGTTGATAACGTGATCCACTTGAAAGTAGATTAAGGTAACTTTAAACTAGCATTTGTTGTAATAATTTCACTAAGACTACGCTAAAGAATGTAGAGTTTTCAGACACGTTGCTCTAAACTTGTGGGCAGAGAACTTGCAAATATGGGAACCAGAAGGTTGCTGATATCAATCTGAAGCCAACTTTAAAAAATAAATAAATAAATATGAGGTTGTGGGCTACGAAGACTTGCATATATGGACACCAGAAAGTTGCAAATATCATGACTGTCAAACCTATAAACACGGATGATGCATACAACAAATACCCGTATATATTAGACGACACTTCAAATTACAAAGTGAGTCAAAATTTGTGTGCTGTTAAAATGTGAACATACGAGAAAGTAACGCAGAGTCTGAAACATGAACGCAGATAAGGTAACGCATAAGTTTAACACTCGCGCTCATAACTCTCCTAAGACACTTGAGTTTATGTAGCGGAAAGATAAAGAGTATAAAGAAACCAGTCTTTTTACCTCACAGCTGTCCAGGTGTTGAAGGTACCACCGGGTGAGTGCTAGTTGATGGTCACCCACACCCGTGACAGGAGGGGCGGCCCGGGACAAGCACGCAGGGCCGGTAAGGGCGATGTGCCGTTGAGAGTAGCACCAACAGGGACCTTTATCGCAGGAACCATGACTGACTCGCTCATCTGATAACCCTCCGCCTCCTTCCTGCCGTAACCCTTTACAATGCGATACACGAGTGGATTCCTTCTTTAGGACTGTCTTCTCTTCTGCGTACGCGCGCGCGCGCGCGCGCATGTGTGTGTGTGTGTGTGTGTGTGTGTGTGTGTGTGTGTGTGTGTGTGTGTGTGTGTTAGAAAATAGGTTTATATACAAAAAAGGAGGGAGGCATAGAAATGAATAGGGATACAGCGTTTACTTAGGTGTGAGTGAAAGTGTGTGTGTGTGTGTGTGTGTGTCCTGAAAACCACCGCGCACACCAGAACGTGGGATCGAACCCGTGTAATCGCCCTCTTCTTTACCACACGATTGCACGACATCTGGGAGCAGGTCATCGGAGGTCAGGGTCACCGGAAGTCGGGTCACTGAAAGCTAACCAACCTGAAAAGAAAAGAGAAAGAAAAGTTAAAGAGTTGAAATATTTTGCGAGATTGCTACTTTTATTTTCATTTTCATAGAAGTCTGCGTTTTTGTTGTGTAGTATTTTTCATTATTGTTTTCAACTGAATACACTTGAAAAAGAAAAGGAAAGGAGAGCATATTTCACCACCTTAGTAAACACGTGTAAAAAAGAAAAAAGAACATTTTTCTTCGTATATTTAAATTTATTGACATTGGGAAGGGTCTATGGAGGTTAAAAGATTAATGGCCAGAGTCTGTACTGTTTTAATCCCCACGTGAGTTTCTGAAAGTTTATAAAATCGGAAAATGATAAACAGAACAAATAGAAAAATGCGTTCCAGTACTGAAAGAGTTAAATGAAAAATAAATTTGTGTCGAAAACTGTATCCCGCATTGAGGAAGTCTTGAGTTGGTTTGTTCTTCGCAGTTCTTGAGTGGAAAGAAACAAAAGATCTACTTACTAGTCTGTATCTTGCCAGACGCCGCCCGCCTCTGCTTTGTAACTTGCATAGTGGTCTGTTGTTTAGATTTCAAAGACTATTTATTTCCTCCTTGCAGCAGTGATGAACGACCAACTGACTGTGCTCCTTATCTTTTTTTCTTTGGTTTATTTTTATATGAAGAACTTAAAACACTGCACCGTAGAATCTATTTAGTTTACTGTACTCGCAAAGTTTTATTCAGTTTTTCCTATTTTATTTTTCAGGAAGTGCCTTGTGTTTACCAACTGTTCTTTTCCATTTTCTGCATTTTTCTTGTTTTCTGATGTTCTCGCGTTTCTCCTTTGTTATTAACCTCTTCGGTCCTGGCACGCATTTTTACCACGAGTTTTGTGTGTGATTATACAGTTTATTGACATTTGGAAGGGTTTGTGAAGGCCAGAAGATTAATGGACAGAATCTCCACTATTTTAATCCCCACGTGAGTTTCTGAAGGTGTATAAAGTCGACATATAATAAGTAGAATAAATATGGAAATGTGTCCTAGTACTGAAGGGGTTAAAAGTCCTCGCAGAATCATACTTCCAACACCCTTCACTTCAAAACAAAGACCGCTGGGTTTGTACTCCTTGCATATACTTCAAACGACCATTCCAACTCCTTCATATAAAAGTGAACAAACACTATAATTTAACGACACAATTTCCACGTGATCTTATAAGTAAACCAACTATTTTGAAGCAAACACCATTTTCTTTTTCTTTCTTTTTTTTATTTTATTCATTCGAGAATGCCAAAGCGGTGATGAAATTAAAGGTTCCAGAAATGCTGTTGACTTTCCTCTTGACAACTGTGGGAAGTGATGAGATTGTAAAATTGTAACCCTTATGACTATTAACTTCTCTCTCGTTATTCATTAGATGAGATGAAATGAAAGAGCAAAAGGGAACAATGAAGATAATTTCATATAACTTAACTGTGCGTGTAGAAAAAATGACTCATTCTCTTTATTGTTTTATTTATCTCCTTACTGTTCAGAGAAAGAGAGAGAGAGAGAGAGTGTGTGTGTGTGTGTGTGTGTGTGTGTGTGTGTGTGTGTGTGTGTGTGTGTGTGTGTTCCTTCTTCTTTTGTGTAAGATGGAACTTGACCAAGGGATCCCAGTACTGAAGGAATTAATGTAGATTGGTCACCGGTGAAAGTCAACACAAATAGCTATATGATAAAAAGACCAACTGAAGTGCCGGTCCTCTTTACACCCCAAATTTGCGGTCATTGGTAGATAAGTGTCTTGAAACCTCGCTCTTCAAACACCTCCACTCAGAAAAAGGCGAAAACACAAAAGCACACAGGGAGTTCCAAATTTCCAGTGTTTGTTATTGTTCCTGTTATTATCGTCAATGTCTTTATTACTGCTGTTTGTTTATGTTGTTGTTGTTGCTGCTGTTGATATGGTTGTGGTGGTGATAAAGTTTTGATTTTCTGCAAAAACACACTTTTATGTTTGCTGTAGCCGACTGAAAATTCTCGATGCAGATAACCACGATATTTTAGCAAACACATACTGACCAACAGGAAGCACTGGTGTACCTCAAGGGAGAATGACCGCCCCCCCTTATCTCCCCACCACCCTGTTCTCTCTCTCTCTCTCTCTCTCTCTCTCTCTCTCTCTCTCTCTCTCTCTCTCTCTCTCTCTCTCTCTCTCTCTCTCTCTCTCATCCTCGGAGAAAAGAAAATGTTGACAGGAATGAAAAAAAGATATATAAAAACTTTGCACAAATAATCCCAGGACGATGACTCAGAGAAATGAATAAAAAAGTGAGTGTAAAAATAAGGAAAGGAACGAAAATTTAATAGAAAAAAAGGGGGAAGCCATGACATCTTAGCACAAAACCTTCGTACCTTTGTAATGATGACTGAAAAATACACAGACATTTGTAAAGAAAAGAAGAAAATGCATAAGAATATAAGAGAAAAATTAGTGAGCGTGCAGAGAGAGAGAGAGAGAGAGAGAGAGAGAGAGAGAGAGAGAGAGAGAGAGAGAGAGAGAGAGAGAGATTACTTTGGTGCCATGGTTGTGTGGTTGAGGCAGTGAAAGGGACATTAGGAGGAAGAGGAAGAAAGGAGGAGGAGGAGGAGGAGGAAGTCGACAGTAAACGAAAAAAAATACTCTTCCGGTATCCACAAAATCGTCTTACACTCCTCTTTGCTGAGAGGAGGAGGAGGAAGAGGAGGAGGAGGAGGAGGAGGAGGAGGAGGAGGAGGAGGAGGAGGAGGAGGAGGAGAAGGAAGAGGAGGACAAATAAAAGAAAATAAATAAAAAATGAAGGACAGGGAATTAAACGAGGTAAAATAATTAAAGAAAGTAAAACAAAAAGAGAAAAATGAAAAACGAAACACGAAAAAGAAGAAAAGAAAAAAAAAAGAAAAGAAAAAAATGGAAGAGACAACAGGAAAATAATTGTATATAACCCTTTCTTTACAACACCGATGAAATAGAAAGATAATTTGTGAAAAGGCGAAAAGATACAATATTTATAAAGGAAGAGACGTCGAAAAAAGGAGAAGTGAGGAAGAAATGAAGAATACATACGAGGATGGAGGGAGGAAACTGATGGAGAGGAGGAGCTCGTAAAATATGACACGGGAGGTGGATGAGGATGGAAAATAGGGGAAGTCTTGTAGTAAAGAAGAGTTTTGGGGGAAAATTTTTTAAAAAGGAGAAATAATGGGACCTCGCCAGGATAGAGATGTTAGGGAAGGACAGTGTAGGAATAAAGGAAATTAGGATGAGATTGGCAAGGAAAGGGGAGTAAGGTGTGTCTGTGTGTATGTGTGTACGTGTGTGTCTGTGTGTTTGTGTACGTGTGTGAGTGTGGTTTATGTGGTGTTAGAGATGAAGGAAGAAGAGGATAGGGAGACGAAAGAGGGAGAAGAGTAGAAATAAAGAACAAAAACCGATATTTGCTAAAGTTTTCCCACGATGTAATCACAGTTTGAAGTTGCGTTGGTCTCCGAGAGGGAAGTTTGAAGTTTAAGGCAAGTTCCTCTCTTCTTCCTTCCCCCCCCCCTCTCTCTCTCTCTTTCTCTCTCTCTTTCTCACACACACAAATACACATATACACACACATACAAACACAGATAGAGAAAGTTTGTATGTGTGTGTTAGTGTGTGTGTTTGTGCATAAAAACACAGGTAACATTTGGCACTCATGCGAGGGAAGGGAAGTAAGTAGCGGGGAAGGCACCACCACCACCACCACCACCAGTGTGTACAGGGAATAGTCCAGCAAAGTTTGGCCGCCAGGGGGTGTTGTGTTGTGCTGTGTTCGGTGATGCAGGGAGGTGAAGAGGGACATGTTTGGCAGTCAGTCCCTCACGTGAACGGTGGCCAGCTGGGGTGTGTGGTATGGGATGCATTTATAAAGGAGACAAGAAATATTACTGGTATTGAGTTCTGTTTCGCTTTTGAATAGAATTGTGTTTCTCTCTCTATCTCTGCTTATTAAACTGCTTTATTCATTTGCAGAGAGAGAGAGAGAGAGAGAGAGAGAGAGAGAGAGAGAGAGAGAGAGAGAGAGAGCCCATCAGTTAACTTAGTGACACGCGGACACAACACACATAGTCACCTCATTTCCTTCTTGATACATTTCCTCTCCTTCCTTCCCTATTCTATCCATCACCCTGACACCCTCACACTTCTCCCTTCTCCTCTCCCCCACCCTTACCCCTTCCTTCCTCTCCCACCCTCCTTCTTACACCCTGACACCCTTTCCTTCCCTTCTCCTACACCCTTACCCCTTCCCTTCCTTCATCTCCCACACTTTCATCATGTCACCTTCTCACGTTCCCTTCCACCTTTCAGCCTCCACTTTTCCCCATCATCCACCCCAGTGCCACCTTTTAGCCGCCACTCCACTCCCACTCCACTCTCCCACATCTTAACGTCATGTCACTAATCGCTTCACGTTTTTCTCTCTCTCCTCATGTCTTGTCTTTGGTGGTGCTTTTGTTGTTGTTGTTGTTGTTGTTGTTGTTGTTGTTGTTGTTGTTGTTGTTGTTGTTGTTGTTGTTGTTGTTGTGGTGGTGATGTGTTCTGTTTTTTTTTTTGTTGTTCCTTGTTCTATGGGTGTGGTGCTTTTGTTGTTGTTGTTGTTGTTGTTGTTGTTGTTGTTGTTGTTGTTCTTCTTCTTCTTCTTCTTGTTTTTGTTGTTGTTGTTCTTGTTCTTCTTGTTTTTGTTTTTCTTCTTCCATTACCCTTTTCTCCTTATCTCCCCCTTTCCCTTTCCCTCCCCTCTCAGTAAGGCTCCTCTCAGTTTAGGCCATTTAGAAGACACATATCGTTCGTCTCCCCGCCTTCTTTATACCTTATTTTGTCCTTTTCTATCTCTTCTTCTTTCCTCCTCCTTCGTCCTCTTACTTCCCTTTGCAACTTTTCTCCTTCTTTGCTAATCCTTTCCCCCCCCTCCTCCTCCTCCTCCTCCTCCTGCTCCTCCTCCTCCTCCTCCCCCTGCATTCCTGTTAGTGTCTGGCTTCACGACTCCAATGATTTTCCT
>CM035189.1:13044838-13064318 GCA_020233015.1 Callinectes sapidus | reverse complement strand
GAGAGAGAGAGAGAGAGAGAGAGAGAGAGAGAGAGAGAGTTTGCGAATGACTTGAAATTTGTTGGATTTGTTAGATTGTAAGAAAAAGTGAAGAAGAAGAAGAAGAAGAGGAGAAGGGGGAAGAACAGGAGAAGGAGGAGGAGGAGGAGGAAGAACAGGAGAAGAAGGAGGAAGAACAGGAGGAATTCAGGGAAGCGTAAATGATAAGCGGAAAGGAGGAAGACGAGTGAATAATAGTAGTAAAAGAGGAAAAGGAGGAAGGGGAGGAGGAGGAGGAGGAGGAGGAGGAGGAGGAGGAGGAGGAGGACCATGTTGTAATAGTGGTCGCCGCACGTGCTACCTCTGCCATATTAGAGACGCTGTGTGGCGCCCTTCAGCTGACTTTGGTGGTGGGGGTGGTGGTGGTGGTGGTGGTGGTTGTAGTAATAGTGGTAGCTGTAGTAGTAGTAGTAGTAGTAGTAGTAGTAGTAGTAGTAGTAGTAGTAGTTTTTTTATGTAAGAGTGAAAAACTGGTCATAAGGAACCATTAAACAGAAAAGGCCCACTTAGATGCCAGTGACCGAACAGTGTCGAAAAAGTTAGCCAAAAGAATGGGATAAGTGTCTTTAAACCTCCCCCCCTCTTAAATGGGTTCAGGTCATAGGAGTAGTAGTAGTAGTAGTAGTAGTAGTAGTAGTAGTAGTAGTAGTAGTAGTAGTAGTAGTAGTAGAGAAGATCGTTTTAGGTGGTGGTGGTGGTTCTTTTAATTATGGAGACAAATTATAAAGACATTGATAATGATAGTAATAAATAAATAATAATGGAAACACAACGATCGTACAATTAATAGTCTTACACACACACACACACACACACACACACACACACACACACACACACACACACACACACACCATTACTGGCATTACTTTCCTGTGCCAGAGGATGTCCTTGAGGTACGCCATGGACCACCACCACAATCACCACCAAGCGCCGTGCAGTCACGCAGAACCCAGGCACTCATACACACTCTGTCATTATCTTGCAAGACTTACCTTCACTCTCTTAGGAAAAATATATAAATAAATAAAAAATAAATAAATAGCCTGAAATAAGACTGAATAGATAAATAAATGAGATCAAATATATATAAAGTGTAATAGATATATAAAGTTGGGCAAAGTAAACTAGATAATGAATAAAATAAGATTAACAAATATATCTCGTTATTTATACATATGTCAGGCTGGCAATCCCATAGATAGATAGATAGAGTTTACTGACGACAATTAGCAAAGGACATGCATACCATAGTTAAGGCATATACACGAAACATCACATAAAATACCTCATGAAACACAAAAAACACGCCCGGCAAAAGATACATTCATTCATGCATATCATTCTCATTGTCGTGCTTGTAAGTTGCAGTTACATGGTTGTATGTGATGACTCTCTATTTCAACAACACCTATTTACTGGATGTGTGTTTTATTATGTCTTTTTCTCTATTTCTATTTCCCTAATTCCTTTATCTTCTTATACATTTTTTTCTGAATTCTCTAAGTGCATCAGGTTACCAAAGCATTCAGATTAGTGATCAAATGGCAATTAAAATGTCAGAAAACTAATTAAAGCTGTGCCGTTTGTAGGAAATTTATTGATTGAGGTGTTTTGTAATCTTGGACGGTTGTTGTTGTTTTTCATAATCATACACACCATTTGAAACTTCCATTTATTTACTTTTGTTTATTAATTTATTTTGCCGGGGGGGGGGGGGGGGGGAAGCACCATTTAATTTGCTATTGGCTGGTCTTCGTACAAATTTTTATTCCTTTTCTTATAAGATGCCCATAGCCAAACTGATATCTCATTACTGCTGTTAATATATTTTCTCTTCTCATGTATGTTCCTTCTCGTATCTTTTTTTGTATGACTCTCTCAA
Organism: Callinectes sapidus; assembly: GCA_020233015.1. Lineage (NCBI taxonomy): Eukaryota > Metazoa > Arthropoda > Malacostraca > Decapoda > Portunidae > Callinectes > Callinectes sapidus. Next base: position 13,062,394 of record CM035189.1, on the reverse strand, counting down.
TGCAATCAATCAAAAAGTTAATTCGTACCCGTGTGATTGCTTACTCTTCGGATTACTTTCACTGCTGCTTGTAATAAGGGGGGCAATGGTTAGTTTCCTTCACTCGTTACTGTGGTCCGTGGTGCGCAATGATGAGTGTTGCAGGAAAGTGTGTTGCTGCTCTAAAGAGTGATTTGGTGTAACAAGTGATTATGATTTGTGTTGCATTGTCTTGTCTCCGCTTCAAAGCAATGTAAGTGACATTATCGTTAGTGTTTACCTTTGCACACACACACACACACACACACACACACACACACACACACACACACACACACACACACACACACACACACACACACACACACACACGTATATTTTCCCATAAAACGTGTCGACACACTTTTACTCTAATTTAAAGCGTTTCTCTCAGTGCCTCTGTCTGTACGAGAGAGAGAGAGAGAGAGAGAGAGAGAGAGAGAGAGAGAGAGAGAGAGAGAGAGAGAGAGAGAGCTCACGTGGGTCAAAAACACAAAAAAGGCAAAAGATAAAAAAGGTAAAAAGAAAGAAAGAAATGATAGAAAAAAATAGAGAGATAAAAACGAAGACTGATAGATCCATAGACGTGATGTGCAGGTGGGCGGCAGGCAGGTGAGGGCGTGAGACTTACCTTAACCCACGCCCACCGGTAACCGCCTCCCGCCCTCCGCCTCCGCCCCTCACCCGCTCCACCGCACACACTCTGCCACAGTCCGCGCGTCACCAGGCAGCGCGGCAAGCTCTCCCACACGCGCCTCGCCTCGCGCTCCCCGTGGCCTGTGTGACTCGTGAATCTGGACATATCTCACCATTCCTTTACCGTGTGTCTCTCTTCCCTCCCTGGTGAGATTCCGGCCCTTAGCACCCTTAGCTCTTGGTATTCAAGGTTCAAGGGCGGACAGGTCGTTTGGATACCTGGGCAGGGTCGTCTGTCAGCTGGTCGTTCACACCCCTGCCATCAAGGACTGTGAAGTGGTGTGTTGTTTTGGTAGTGGTGGTGAAGGACTGGTAGTGTGCGATGGCAGTGGGGTTGTGTGGTATGTGTTGACTGGTGGTGACGTTCAGTGGTGTTGGTGATGAGGTGAAGGGAGTGGTAGTGCTTGTGTGAGGTGGGTGTGTGGTGACGAAAAGAAGGCTGTCGGTGATGCTAAAGGCCGTATTCAGAAATGTGTTGCTCTCTCTCACCACGACTACTTTCAAAGGCTGCAAAACTGATCAGTAAAGTTCTCAAGACCATTTTGCCTCTTAGTAACGCAGAAAACTATTTAACCTGTCATTCGAGGAGTAGAAACATCTTTAAAAACTAGCGTGCCTTCAAGTAGAGCCTTTTGAAAGTAGTGAAGGTGCAGAGCAGTACTATTTAAGAATATGGCTCTAAGTGATGCTCGTAGGACAGACTCACACGCACGCCTCGTTAAATCACAAGGTCGCACTGCGGCTTATGGAAGGTTGAAGGCCTCGCGCTGATTGGCTTAGAATAAAGAAAGGAAAAGATGGAGGAATATGTATGTGAAAAGTGGATTACAAATGGCGAGTATTGTGTTGCATGGTGGTGTGTTGAGCGGCGTGGCTTTGGTGTTCGTGATGGACAGTCCAGTAAAGCGCCAGTGTTTATGATGGTGACCTTAGATGGTGATGAATCGTGAAAGCAGCGCCATTACCTCCAAACAGACCACAGCCGGACCTTCCCAGCGGCGGTGAGAGAAACATAATGACTACCAAGCACAACCAAATCCCGCAGACCACGCTGAGTGGCTGAACTAACTGCCTTCCGCCCCGCCAGTTCAGCTCACACCTGGGCCGGACACGTACCCAAAGAGGAAGCAAGTCAGGATCCTCATGAGTGGTGTGAGTGGTGTGGCGCCCCGCGGAAGTCTGCTATTATTAGGGCGCTTTATGAGGATGACGTGCCCGCGCATCCCGGGTCATGCCCTCCTTCATAGATGCATCCGTTGACCCGCTTGCCCCCTGGAGTACCTTGGATGCCTGTGGAGATGCGTGTGACTCTTCTGCAGCCGCTCAGAGACTTAATTCGCCGCTGTGGTTCAGGGATCACTTTCTCAAACGTTCCAGCTTCCATTGGCTCCACCTTCAGCAGCTCGCAGTGGAAGTTATGGATTTCAAGAGTATTTTCACTAGTTTAACCATAATTCAATGACTCTCTTATGTTTCGTAATAGAGAGACACTCATGACAATCTGATATTCTTTGTCACCTTGGAAAAAATCTTTGAGTCTTTCACTTGAAGTAATTGTGGTTTTTAAGAGTGTTTTAATATTCTAGTGATAGTTTGGTAAGTTTTCTGCATCGGTAATGAGTAAAACACTTTAAAGAACCCGACCGATCATCTCAGTGGCCTAAGATAAATAGTTCTGGCGGGAGAACAAAGTGCTTCAAAAAGCGGCCCGGGACTCTCTAAGCCTCGTGTTGTGGTTTTCGTTGCGCTCTGATTCCCGTCGAGCTGCAAGCCAGGCCGGGCGCTGGTGGATTAAATTTGTACATGCGAGTGGGTCTTTTTTAACTTTCCATCCGACACGTAACCTTCACTCTCCTTCACCCCGGAAAAAAGGAGTAAAGAAGGGAAAGTCTTTATATCCTTGTGCTCTAATGCATGTATCTATTGAGTCAAAGGATAAGGAGAAAGTAAAAGGCAAAAGGAAAGACAGAGGGATGAGTGCGTGGCTGCCGAGGGCGTGAGTGTGGGTTCAGACAGAGGGCACACGTGGGCGGCGGGAAGAAGAGCAGGTTTGTCGCCAGCCTGAAGTTCAGAGAGGTGAGCCAGGCCGCTGCTTCCCACGGTTGTTTCCATTCGCCTTTTTTTTTGTGAGTCATTAAGGTATTCTGTCAGTCAGTCAGTTAAGAGAGTTAATCAGTCAGCTAGAAGGTTGGTCAGTCGGTCATTGAATCATTGAGTCAGTCAATCGATTAATCAATCAAAGAGTTAGTCTGTTAATCGCTCAATCACTGTCAGTCAGTCAATCAGTCAACCAATCAATAATATAATAAGTTTGGCGGTTACCCAGTCAGTCAGAGAATCCGTTACACAGAGATCCAGTCATTCAATCAGTTAGTCGGTCAGTCAGTCAGTCAGTCAATCAAGACATAGCTGGAATAGTTAAAGTGACTAACGGTAACTGTGTACTGGTGAAATGACAGCCAGGCATGAGGCGACGCGGTACTGAAGCATTGACAGCTGGGAGGTCATCCCATGTTACGTTGACATAACGTCCGCTGCTTCCCGTGCACCAATGATCGTTGTCCTTCGCCTTCGTACATCTGGTGTATCTGAGGACGGAAGCCGCAGCAGGCAGGATGTACCACCATTTCCCTCACTGGTCTCGGGCGCGAGACTCGTCTTGGCGGGGCGTGTGGCAGGTGTGCGGAGGACGGGTGCCGGGCAGCTCCAGCTTGCCTGCGCAGGGTGGGCGCCTGCCAGCAGCTGACAGCCTCAGGGCAGCAGCAGATGTGTGGCGGCAGTAGAAGAGTGAGACAAAGTTTGAAAAAAAAAAAAATGCCAGGGTTGTTCACAGGTCGTCCTTTGCATGGAAATGAGTGTAAAGTCCCGAAGGTTTGAGAATTGCTGACTGTGTGTGCGGCGGTGGAAGGAAAAGGAAAGGAGGAAGGGGGTGGGGTGCGCAGGAGCACGCGGCCAACCGTCTACACCACCGTGAGAGTTTTAACCGGAAGATGATTAAATTTGGCAACCACCAAGGTCTTCCTGAGAGAGACGCTACGTAATCGTTTCCACTCCTTCAACAAAAAAAGTTAAAGGCAAAAGTATAGAAAATGAAGCCCGTAATATCCGTCAGTCAAACAGAAATTCGTTGCAAATTTTGAGGTCAGTGACAGAAAGAGAAAATGTATGATTTACTTTATTGCAGGAATGACCAAGAAAACTAGAATGGTGTGATTTTTACCAGAAAGCTGAAATCTCAGCTTTTCTCTTGCGAGGACGTTTACTGGCGTGAGGCCCCTGAACCCTGACCGATAAGACCCAGTGGACCCCCGCGAGCCCTTAGGCGAAGCAGGGCGGGGCCTCCGGACGCAGCCAATGTGAGGGAACTTGAAAGACGAGCCTGGAAGTTGTAGTGAGGCCAGAGGGGAGGCAGAAGGCATGACGAGAGGCGGCGTGAGGCGGCGCTAGGCAAGGCTGGGTCGCTGCTGAGTAATTCTGCCTTTCCATCTTGCTGCCTCAGCTGGAAACACCGTAAACATTGTGAAAAAGATTGTGTTCAACAAATCAAATACAGAAATGACAGTAAATAGATGTTAATGAACTAGAATTATACCAATGAAAACATTAATTATAAAAACAATCTCGAATGAACAACACGAATCATGAATTAGAGAGACGCAATAAAGGCCAGAATGCACGCCAAACAAAAACACTGAGTGAGAACACCGACCACACGGGAGGAGGAGAAAAAAATCGGCAGGAGCTTGGCAGTCCACGGCCACCGCAGCACCGGCAAGATGAGGCTGGAGGCGAGGAGGATGCTGGCCAATCTGCTGGACCGCAAAGGGAAGAACCGCGGCGCCGGCAGGAGGGCCGGGGAGGGCGGGCCCAGCGCGGGGCGCCTTAGCCGCAGCGAGCCAGCCATCCACGCCCTTGGCCCTGACCTGATGCGCCGCCCCCTCAACAATGCCATCGTCACCAGAGGGTAGGACAAGGGTACAGAGAGAGAGAGAGAGAGAGAGAGAGAGAGAGAGAGAGAGAGAGAGAAAGTTTTTCTCTCATCTATTGAAGCCATTATTCTCTCGCTGTCTTCACTTATCCTTATCTTTATCACTTATCTCCTTGCGCGTCACACCTCACTGATGACTCGCTCACTATTTTCTCTCCACTTCATTTACACCCTCCTCCTCCTCCTCCTCTTCCTCTTCCTCCTCCCCCCAACCACTATCCCTTCACCCAGCTCTCCCTTCTTCGCATCCTCTACATCCTGCATTATTATTTTTACATCACCACCTGTGTGTGAGCGATAATCACCACTCTGCTGTTCCCTTCACCAACGATGTTTATGTATTTTGAATCTCGTCTATTTCACCGCGTCATTCTGGAGAGTAGGGAGTGTGGGGGGGGGATGGGGACGGGATTGGGTGTGGTGGTATCTTCGTGGAGTAACAGCAGCAGCAGCAGGTGGTGGTTGAGGTGGAAAATTTAATAGTAGTGGTGGTGGTGGTGGTGGTGGTGGTGGTGGTGGTGGTGGTGGTGGCGCTTCTTTTGTGGTAGTTAAGTGCAGTGGACCGTTTTAGAGCCGTCACCTTGGCAACGGAGCTCAAAGGAACAGGTTATCCTCGGTGACGGGCCGCTCAGAGTGTGTTAGTTTTGAGCACAGGTATTCGCCCAGGTAGCGGCCAAGATCACCTGTGTCGCCTGGTCATCTGCTTAGTGGTGGCCGGAGGGGGTCATCTCAGCCTCTTAAGTAAAAACATATATTATAGGCCCTCCATCTGGCTATCCCGTCACTCAGCCCTTCGTCTATACTTCCACTATCTAACCTTCCGTCTATCCAATCATTTGAGCTCACAACCATCCGACTATTCTACTGTCTGAATATCCAATCGTTCAAGCCTCCGTCTATACAAACATTCCAGCATCCAACTATCCGATTTTTTATCTGTCCAACTATCCAATCATTCGACTATCCAACCATCAGACTATCCAACCATCTGACTATCCTACTATTCAATTATCTCACTATCCAACCATTCTATCCCAGCATCCAACTGTATCCGACCATCACTCCGTCCAGACATTTAAGCCTTCAAGAACCAAGCCATTGATAGTTATTGACCCAAGGCACGGAAAAACAAGATAGAAAAATAAAACTACGTTGAACCAAAGTTAGTGAATATAATTAATAATGTACAAACAAGCAGAAATAACTTGATGTACAGTGGACAAAGGGGAAACAGCAAGAAATGAAAAAGAAAAGAAAAAAAGGAAAAGAAAAAAGAAAGTATGTGTTATATTATTTCATCATCTATATGATAAATGTCCTGGGAAAATCTGATTAGTTTGTAGGAGATTAAATGGTATGCAGTGTAGTAGTACCGTTGCTCTTCTTGGTGGTGATGGTGGTGGTGGTGGTAGTAATATAGATTTACATACAGTTCATTCGTTCATCTTTATACATTTGTTCTACCTTCACCTTTCCTTTGGAGTTTCCCCTTTAAGCTTAAGCTCTCTGGTTTGCATTCAACCTCAGAGAGAGAGAGAGAGAGAGAGAGAGAGAGAGAGAGAGAGAGTACATAAATTAAAGCATCCATTCCAAAACCACACCTCCTCTCGCCATTAGTCGCCAGGTAATACGATAACACCTGTGAAACTAATCGAATCCTCTTCTTTCCCACGCTCAGGGGAGGGAGTCGGCTATCCAAGGTGGTTTATCATGTTTGCGGGGCGGCCTTGGTGGTGGCGGCGCGGCGGGGGCTGGAAGGCTGCACGGGAGGGGGCGGGGGGGGGGGAGAAGGAGGGAGAGAGAGCAGTGGGTGAGAGCTGTTGGTATTTGAAGACGGTTTTGTTGTGATGGCTGTGTGTGTTTGTGTTTGTCGTCCTCCCTTGCTGTATTTATTTTGGCTCTTCCCTCTTCTCTTATCTTCTCTTCTCTTCTCTTCTCTTCTCTTCCCTTTCCTTGTCTTGTCTTTGCTTGTTTTGTTTCTTCGTAGCTTATTTTTTTATTCTTTTGCCTTTGTTTTTCTTTTGCTTTAGGTCCATTTTTTTCTTTATCTTCTCAGCTTTGAACCCATATTCTTTCTTCCCTTCCATTCCCTTCCCTGCGCTGCTCTGCCCTGCCCAATCTTTCCTTTCCTTCCTTTTCCTTTCTTTTCCCTTCCCTTCCATTCCTTTCTCTTCCCTGCCCTTCCCTGCCCTTTCCTGCCCTTACCTTCCCTGCCCTGCCCTGCTTGCCCTGTCTTGCCCTGCCCTGCCCTGCCCTGCCCTCCCCTGCCCTACTCTTTCTCTTCTCCCTAAAGAGTCTCAGATTTCTTAGTATGTGGACAAATGTAATTACGTACACAAAAAGAATTACGTTACATAAAAAAGCCAGTGTGGCATTGAGATGTAAGGGGAGGCTGAGAGGAGTTTGAACACCGCACAAAGTTACATGCAGGTGGTTGTTAGTTAGCGAGATGCGGCTGCTGAGGGAGGAGGCGGCCCGCCACACAGGCCGCAGCACTAAGCTCCTCTCCCGCCCTGGCCACAAACAACAACAATTTGCATAAACAACTAGCGGTATGCCTCTGCGACTGCCACCACCATCACTACTAATACTGCTGTTGCTTCTAGTGCTACTGCTGCTTTTGCTACTATGCTTCTGTTCTTATTGCTGTTATTGTTGTAGTTGTTGTTGTTTTTGTTGTTGTTCTTTATCTTTTTGCTGTTGTTGTTGTTGTTGTTGTTGTTGTTGTTGTTGTTGTTGTTGTTGTTGTTGTTGTTGTTGTTGTTGTTGTTCTTCTTCTTCTTCTTCTTCTTCTTCTTCTTCTTCTTCTTCTTCTTCTTCTTCTTCTTCTTCTTCTTCTTCTTCTTCTTCTTCTTCTACCGCTGCTGTTCTTAGCCCTGTCACTGCCACCTCTCGCCATGCATGGTTCTTCCGGCAGGTGTCTCCGCCGGCCTGTTGCTTAAGCACTGCCCGGACACGCCATCCACCTCTCGTACACTCAAGGTGGCGTCACGTTCACTCGACGGTGGCTGGACACAACTTTAAAGGGAGGAAGGAGAGTGTGACTAACGTGAAAGCATTTTTACGAGAGACACAGAGAGAGAGAGAGAGAGAGAGAGAGAGAGAGTCTGCATCTTCTCTCTCTTTTCCTCGATTTTTCTGCGGTGGGCAACAGCTGACAAAACACACAAACGCCCGCGGCAGGAGACTTCATAGTAGGGGTGGTGGTGGTGGTGGTGGTGGCGGCGTTCTGCAGGGTGATGATCCCTCTTAGCCAGCCTCAGGAACGTTTATTTACTTTTTTATGTGTAGAGAAGTCTGGCAAAGGGCCATAAAAAGAGTAAGAATAATAGTAGGAGAAGAGTACGAAGAAAATACGATTATCTCTTCCCTAAAAGTGAAGAGAAAGTCAGTTCCAATTGAGTTAGCCAGGTCTGCTCTTGGAAGTTTGTTGGTGGTGGTCTCCTTAACCCCTGCATTACTGGGACACAGTTTCCTCATTAGTTTTGGGCGTGATTAGATCCTTTTATTTATATTACCAAGGGTTTATAGAGGTCAGATTAATCGCCAGAGTCTGTATTATTTTAACCCCCCGATGAGTTTCTGAAGCTGCATGAAATCGACATGTATACGCAGAATAAATATGAAAACGCGTCCCAGTACTGAAGGGGGTTAAAGAAAGTCAGCTAGAAAGTTCCGTAGCTACACAAAGAAAGAAGAAAGAAGACCCTCATCTATCGGGCACTGATATCTGGACTGCTACTGATGTTCCTGCCTAGAGTTTGGAACGTAAGGTGATGAGATAATATGAAATACACTTTGCTATCCAATTACATGTGTATCATGAGAAATTCGTTGTTGCCGGAGTTCAGTAGAGTAGTAAAAACAGTAGTGGAAGTGGAGCATACGATATCGGACATAGACAGAGCAAGGCCTCTCTCTAGCACTCTTCTTTGCCTACTTTTTATGCGCTGGGTAAAGAAACACAGATAAACGTGACCATATAAAACTGTCAAGTAAACCATGAAGTTACATCTCCTTCTCCTATCCCCTTCTCCACCCTGCCCTTCCCTTCCCTGCCCTACCCTTCCACGCCCTGCCTTTCCCTGCCCTGCCCTACCCTACCCTTCTCCTCCCTGCCTTACCCTGCCCTTACTTTTCTCTATAAAAAGCCTTTAGCAACGTTTCTGTGGCAAACAAACCTGTGCAAGAGAAGGAGGGAACGAAGAAGTACGATTAGTGGAGGAGGAGGAAAGACTTGCGCTTCCACAATTCTCTGCAGACGTGTTTACTTCACCGCTAGACTCCACTTTTCCACTCAGTCGCTTACTCACTCGTGCATTCATTCATTCACTCACTCACTCACTCGCTCACTCACTCACTCCCTCGCTCACTCACTCACTCTTCAACGTCCTGTCTCAATCTTACGCCACTCGAAGATTTTGCCAGTTTACGTCTTTCTTCAAATATGGAATTCCTGCGTCAGTGGTTCAGTTATTTTCATCTGCAAGTTTGATTTCACGAGTCATTCCTAACACCTTCAGTACAAAGACACCTTTTTACCACGAGACTATTTTATTGACATTAGGGAAGGTCTGTGGTGGTTAGGAGATTAATGTCCAGAATTTGTATTATTTTAAAACCCCATCTGAGTTTCTGAAGCTGTATAAAATCGTCAAATAATGAGCGGAATAAATATGAAAACGTGTCCCAGTATTGAATGGGTTAAAATCGCATGTGAATCAAAGAGTAGAAGAAAAAATGATAAATAAGTAAAGGAAGAACGTGACAAAGAAAGAAAAACATGATTTTGTGGTCTTAGCTTTTTTTTCCTCTTCTAGTTCTTCTTTTTCTTTATATTTTTTTTTACTCCTTTTTTCTGCTAGTGATTATTCATTATTAGATTTTCTAAGGTTCTGCCTCTTGACTCCATTCACTTCATCGCAGTCTCCTTATCTTCTTTCAATAACCTCATCTTTCTTTTATTGCACTGTTTCTATGCTTTTTACAACCTTCGTCACCGCCATTCACTTTTATCACATTTCTTCTTCTTTACCTCCTTCATCAACACCTTTCACTTTTATTACATCCACCCTTTTAATTTCCCTCACTTCCCTTAACATCACCACATCTCTCCCGTTTCATGGCACAGCTTTCCTATAATAAAACTCTCCCTCCCATTTTGATGAATCTTAATCCTCTTCCTTGTCATAAATTTATCTTATTCTCCTCACGCTTGCTGTGTTTTATGTATTTCCATTACCTATCTTATCTCCTCACGTCTTAGAGAGAGAGAGAGAGAGAGAGAGAGAGAGAGAGAGAGAGAGAGAGAGAGAGAGAGAGAGAGAGAGAGAGAGAGAGAGAGAGAGAGAGAGTGGGGGGGGGGGAGGGCAGGCGTGTAATAAGAAGATTCAAAGCGTGAAAACCTGGTCCGGGAGGCGTGACATTAATTACGGTACGCGAACATCGAGGGCTGAATGAACAAACCAAGCCAAGTCAAGCCAAGTCAAGCCGAGACAAAAAAAAAAAAAAAACTATGATCTTTCTATCTGTCTGTCTGAGGGTCGGAGTCTTCTTTTTTTGTTTAACTTCCAGTACCTGAATGCATTGTCATATTTATTCAGCATATCATTTGTCGATTTTTTTACAGCTTCAGAAACTCGTGTGGGGGTTAAAATAGTACACACTCCTGCCATTAGTCTTCTGACCTCCATAGACCCTTCCTAATGTCAATAAAATCGTGTAACCTTTCTCAAAACTCATGTTAAAAATGTGACTCAGTACTGAACTCATCACTTACTAATATTCTTACTCTCTATCTCTCTCTTCGGTCTTTTGCCTCTCTCCGCTACTCCTGTGTGTGTGTGTGTGTGTGTGTGTGTGTGTGTGTGTGTGTGTGTGTGTGTGTGTGTGTTTTTCTAATGGTGAGAATCTTGAGTATATGACAGTGGATTTTGCATGTGTGTGTTTTGCGTGTACTGGGAGATGGCGGAGTGGAAAGGTAATGGAGGAGAGAAGGAGAAAGAGAAGGTGGTGGCAGAGTACACGTGAGAAAGAGATAAAGAAGGGAAAAAAAGAGGAAAGAGAGGAAGATGAAGAGAAAGATGAGTATACGAATAATAAGGAAGACAGAAGCAGAATCTGAAGGGGGCGGAGAAGGAGGAGGAAGTGGAGAACAAGATTGATATAGGAAGAGTAGTAGTAGTAGTAGTAGTAGTAGTGGGAGGAGGAGGAGGAGGAGGAGGAGGAGGTAAAGGGTAGGGACAGGAAGAGGAAAGCGTAGGAGAAAATTATGGTACAAGAAGAGGAAATGGGAGAGCAGATGGGGAGAGAAGTGAAGCAGGAGGAGGAGGAGGAGGAGGAGGAGCAGATGGAAGAAGAGGAAGAGGTGGAGAAGGTAGACAGTATGTGGTGTGGTAAAATAGTCTCCAAGGCTACTCATCTTCACCACGTCATCCTCCTCCTCCTCCTCCTCCTCCTCCTCCACCACCACAACCATCACCACTAACCGTAACTCCGGCGGACAGAAATGCTGACTAAGAGAAAGAAAACTATGACACATACACATAGAAAAGAAAAATAAGGATATACTGTACAAAAAAAAAAATAGTGGAAGTTGTACGTAAGACAAAATCTGTTGTGTTAGTTTGTTGCACATAACCCCTTCAGTAGTGGGACTCATTTTCACATTTATTCTGTTTATTATTTGTTATCTTTATGCAGCTTCAGAAACTCGTGTTGAGATTGAAATAGTACAGACTCTGGCCATTAATCTTCTGATCTCCATAGACCCTTCGTAATGTCAATAAAACTGTCTAATCACACCCAAAACTTATGGTAAAAATGTGAACGAAAGCTGAAGAAGTTGATTATATTCCTGGTAATCCAAATTGTGAGTTCTCTGATGTTTATATAGACAGATAGATAGATTGATTGATAGATAGATAAATAGATACATAGATAGACAGATTGGAAGAGACGGAGCAAAACACAAACACATGGAAACCTATACAAATAAACACACAGACAGGAGCACACGCGAGACTTGGAGTCCATGGTGAGTGTCCAGCGCCAGGGGAGGGGAGTTGGGGAGTTGTTGAAGCACAAACAAGGCAGCAGCGAACCACACCACGGCGGCAGTCACAGCCGGATGGAACAAATTACCCAAGATGACTTCCTCCCGTGTCCTGCAGCCGGTGTGTGTGTGTGTGTGTGTGTGTGTGTGTGTGTATGTGTGTGTGTGTATGTGTGTGTGTGTGTGTACGTTACTCTCCCTCTCTCCTCTGCGCTCACACACACACACACACACACACACACACACACACACACACACACACACACACACACACACACACACACACACACACACACACACACAAACACACATGGAGGAAGGGGGGTGGATGCATGTCGGTTGGTCGTGTGTGTGCAGTTGGATAATGTGGATAATGCCGTGATTACTCGTGAGGGAGAAGGGAGGGCGCAGAGAGAGAGAGAGAGAGAGAGAGAGAGAGAGAGAGAGAGAGAGAGAGAGAGAGAGAGAGAGAGAGAGAGAGAATCTCCATCAAATCTGCCTCATTACTGACTGTTCTTCATTCCCTTTCAGAGTGACAAGTGGTGTAGGAAATGACACTCCACCCTCCCCACCCGCCTCCCGGCCCCCGCCACTACCCACCCACCCGCCGCCGCCCGTGCCGCCCCATGCCCAGCCCCTCCCTCAACCTCCGATGCAGCCGCTGCCTCCTCTGCCCAACCAGCAGCAGGAGGAGCATCAGTACCAGCGGGATGAGCACCGGTATCAGCAGGAGACCACCCAGCAGGCACCCGGCACCTGCATCCTGCCCAGACGCAGCCTGGGGAAGGAGGACGTCAATGTTCGCTACAGGTCGCCATCCAATCCTCCCCCAGCCTCCCGCCAGCCTCCGCCCTACTCCAGACACCAGCCACCTGACCCACAGAGGCGGCTTCGTGGGCCTTACCAGCCTCCACCGCCGCCCAAGGGTGACCTGAGGGACCCTAGAGAGCGTGAGAGCAGGCCTCGGGAAGTGCGAGCCTCCGTCAACTTAGACGAGCTGCAGGACTCTCGGAGTCGTCGGGATCACTGGGCCGAGGGAGACCCGCGTAGAGGTGCAGAGACACGCGACGCCCTGAAGAACGGCAACTTCCGCGAGATGCGAGACATCTGGGAGAAGCGCAACTCAGCACTCATCCCTCAGGATCCAACCAAAGAAGACAACCTGAGGTCCACATCGCTCCCGCGGCCCAAGCAAGACCCGTGGATGCCGGCCAACAACAACAGGTGGTCAACTCGCGAACCTGATTCTGGTTTTGATTCTCTCAATCTCCAAGCCGCAGACGATGGCCAGCGATGTACAGAGGCAGGTCAGGGCCACAGCCGCGCCCCGATGGTGCTGGCAACCGATGCTCATTACTCACAGTCCACCGAAGATCTGCTCAATGCGTCACGCACCTCCCCGATGTCTCTCTCCTCTGCCACAGCTTCCATGTCCTCAACATCATCCTCCCCCGTACAGTACCCCACCATCAGGCCCGCCAAGCAGCCCTGCATCACTGGCGCCTCTCACACTTCACCGTTTTCGCACACCTCGCCCCGTAGCTCACCTCATCCACCGGGCGGGTCGCCACGTGGTGTGGGGCCACCCTATCACCATTCAACACCTGCTGGGCCGCAGCGCACAGCATCACCCGAAGGAGCGCTGCTATCCGACAGTGTGTACCCGCAGCACGACACGCAGCCCCGCTACGCTGAGATCCAGGAGAAGAACGAGCCGAGAGTCAAGGAGGAGAGGATGAACCACCGACTGTCTCGTGACCTGCGAGACGTTAGAGATGTACGAGAACTGGGAGGAAACAGAGAGACAAGAGAAACCGCCAGGACGGGAAGAGATATGAGAGAACCACGTGATAACAGGAGCAGCCGCGAACTCAGACAGAATAGAGACATTAAGTCAAGAGAGTTTAGGGAAACAAGTTTGCCGCGTGACTTCAGAGAGACAAGAGAGGAAAGACTCAGCCGAGACGCGGCCACGAGAGGCTACCGGGAACTGCCTGTTGATGTTGACGAGCGAGACCAAGTGGAAATCCGCCAAGAGCGCCTGCGTGGGCCACGGGACGGGCGTACCTATGGCGAGGGAAGCAAGGAAGTGAGATTCAGCAACGACACGAGCGATAACCTGCGGGTGCGCGACGGTCCGGCATATGATCGCCGCGACAGGGACGGTGACGGCGCCGACGGTCTGCAGGTGAACGATGAACGCCGCCTGTCCGGCCACCAACGGGACCACCGGGGCCAGCGGGGTGACGGCTGTACCTCCTCCTCTGTGTCTTGGATGGAGTGGACACAACAGCTGCAGGTGAGTCACTATATAAAGGACATTAAGAACCTTAAAGACTAAAATTGTCTTATTTTCTAGCCTTTCCAGAATAACTTCATGTACACTGTACATATTACGTCAGCATCAGTATAGCTTGAAAATAATTTTCCCCATTGTGTTGGTGGTGTAGTACTTACCTCACCTTTCTGCAGGCGTACGTGGCGTGGGTGAACTCCCAGCTGAGGAAGAGAGGCCGACCACTCATTTCTGACCTGCGCCGCGATCTTCAGAGCGGCGTGGTCTTCGCTGATCTGATCGAAATCATTTGTAAGTAGCAACACAAAGACGGGAGTCATGTCAGTGCAGCATTGATAAAAGTGAAAGAAAATACTAAAACATGTGGATCTGATGTTGATAGTATAAGAATGTGAATTACGTTGTTTCACTCTCTACCACTAACCCCTTTGCCTCTCGTCAGCTGGAGAGCGTGTTGCCGGCATCCAGAGGGAGGGGGAGCGCGAGGCCATCACGCCTCAGGCCATGAGAGAGAACCTGGACCGCATCCTGCAGTTCATGGCGGCCAAAAGGATCCGCATGACACACATCACCAGCAAGGAGGTGGCGGAGGGCAATCTGAAGAGTATCATGCGCGTCATTCTGGCGCTCGCCGCTCACTACAAGCCACAGAGCGTGAAGGCCTCCTCGCCCCACCAGCAGGAGGTGCCGCCCGCCGCCCTGGTCTGCGCTCCCGCCAAGCTCCCTGCTACACACGGTAGGTCACGGCTCAGCAGCCCATTTTCTTCTATACGTAATCCTTAACACACTCAAACGCCAATATGAATGTTTGGGTGAAGAATTTATGACTCCTAATTGCCTCCTCTGACAGTCTCCAGTTTTGGGTTAATCTTTTGTGTGTTGTAAAGCTGTATATATATAAAACTCTCACGCCTTGAGATGTGTTGAGGCAAGTGGAAAGTCGTGAGGCACTTGAGAGCTCAGTGTGGAGTATTTCCCTCAGATGTGAGCGTGGGTCCTGATGGTCCTCCAGGCGGCCCCGAGAACACTCCCAATCTCAGCGCCAATAGGAGAGCCATCGTTACGGGCAGCAGTGGCGACGATTCAGGGAGCGTGCCAGGCCTCAGGCGGCACCCCAGCATGACCGCCACCCCTGTCGCCCCACGGGACTCCTCGCCAGTGTATGAGAACTTGCCGAGACGCGTGGCGCCCTCCCGCTGGGCGTACGACTCCCTCAGGGCTTCGCACAAATTCCAATGGTCGGGGCCGCCATCTCGCCGCCCCGGAGCAGGCTCGGGGCCCAACAGACCCTGTTTGGACGAGTCTTCCGATGATCCACTCAACACTTCGCTCAACACCTCCCTCACCATCTCCCTCAACACCTCCATAGAGGGTGAAGCGGAGCCCTCCTCTCCCGGCCTAGACTCCTCTGGCGGGCGCGGCAATGGTCGTCCAGCAGCACTGAATTTTTGGCAAGAGATGACCAACCGTCAAGAGCCAGGTGCTGCCCAGCCCAAGTCTCAGCCTTCCACTCCCGTCAAAACTCCACCGGAGGACACTGACAACCCGTTCAGGTAAGACTTGGGACTCACGTGCTTAGTGGTTCATGTCACGTCACTTCCATCACTTGTGTTCACAGCTGCTTTGAATGGTAGTATTGCCTGTCATTATAAAAGACATGTGTAGATCCTGCAGATCACACAAAAACTCTACATCACAGGAAATCAAATATCGGCTTTATCATAACACCTCAGTAAAAAAGTTTTAGTCACTCATGTTATATGCAAAGCTTTAAAGAAAATGTTATTTCTTGGTAGACTAAACTATTTTTTGACAGGTATCACACTATACATCGAATGAGCGGGAGACGCAAGTTGCCACAGATCCCAGGAGCGCCGGGCCCTGGCAGCAGAGTCGGCTCAGCACAGGAATCCCCTGAGAGCCCCAGGGAGTCAACGGACTCACCGAACGACCGCAGCGAAGGAAAACCCGCCAATGGATTGGGAGAGGATGGGTCGCGGGAGCCTGAGGGACGCAGCCAGAACTCCTCCCCGGCCACCAGCCTGGTGCGCGGCCACACGCTGGAGCAGTGGTCCAGAGAGAAGCTTCAGATGGACAACTGGGACCCCGAGGACCTAAAGGGCGTGCTGCGGGACCTGAACAACACCCGCGACCAGCTCCTGGCGCTGCAGCATCTGGTGAGTACAAAGCCCTCTCCTACTCAGACCTGACTCCTCCTCCTCTTGGTGTGGAGTGCTGCTACAGCAGTGTTGTCCACCCACCAGGCATGAGACTGACGTGTTGGCTAATATGATGGAAGCAAATTTTATAACTGCACGAAGACGTAATTATGACTTAGTAGTTTCACCCACGACCACAAAATATTGTTAAGTTTGAAGTTTTTATTGTTTCTTGAGAGTATTCGTCTGAAAGAAGTCACGTGGAAACACCTTATTCCTTGCTAAGAAATGGGCAGGGATGTATTAAGGAAAGGTGGGGGTGGGGAGCCCTGGTGAGAGACACCGCCTCGGTGTCAGGGACACAGTCTCACTTAAAGATAATAATCTAAAGGATAAATTAAACATACAGATAGATAGTAAGTAACAAGTTATATGAAAAGTAGTAATCAACTGAGTCTGATCAAAATGTCTACAGTGACCTTAAATGCCCGCGATGCCTCGAGCCTTATAAATTAAAACAGCGTGTGTGTGTGTGTGTGTGTGTGTGTGTGTGTATGTATATATATATATATATATATATATATATATATATATATATATATTATATATATATATATATATATATATCATATATATATATATATATATATACGTACACACACACACACACACACACACACACACACACACGTGTGCGTTGTTTTATTGCTCTCGACTTTCAACGACGATGTTTTGTTCACTTGGTTTCCTCCCTCACACATTTTTGTCTCGAGTAAACAGACAGCAGGAGGAGAGAAGCTCACGTGTCTCCGTGCGGTTGTTAACTGCTTTAACTGACGAGGAGAACCAGACGTGTGTAGGCGTGTACTTGTCATCTTATCTCAGCTCATCTCATCTCTGCTCTTCTTTCCTTTCTTTTACTTTTCCCTTCTCTCTCTCTCTCTCTCTCTCTCTCTCTCTCTCTCTCTCTCTCTCTCTCTCTCTCTCTCTCTCTCTCTCTCTCTCTCTCTCTCTCTCTCTCTCTCTCTCTCTCTCTCTCTCTCTCTCTCTTTTCACATGACCGAGCGGAACTAACCCCCCTAATTACCTTGACATAATCACCACTCATTCCATTCACCCTTTTCTCTTTGGTGGGCCGAGCGTTTCGCCACAACACGAGCACCAGAGGGTCAGATTGCGTGACTGAACGTGTTAGGGAGGAGGAACCAGGTTGTGATGTGCTAATGAAGTTGTAGGCCAGGTAATCTTTGTCTTAATGATACGCCTTGATTAGTACGAGTGTGAGTTTGGGTTGGTTTTTTGTGTCTTTTTTTTTTTTTTTTTTTTTTTTTTTTTTTTTTTTTTT
>CM035189.1:13011136-13044738 GCA_020233015.1 Callinectes sapidus | reverse complement strand
TATTATTATTATTATTATTATTATTATTGTTGTTGTTGTTGTTGTTGTCGTTGTTGTTGTTGTTGTTGTTGTTGTTGTTGTTGTTGTTGTTGTTGTACTACAATGAGTGTCTGTGCTTCGTGGCGGTCAACTAATTAAGTCAAATTGTGGTTTTTTGTTCTTGTTCTCGAGTTTACAAATATTTTCTTTGCAATCTCATTTCTATCTTAATGGAGGGGAGAAGGTCGCTAGTATTGTTTTCACTTCATTTTCCTAGGTTTATGTGGCTCAATTATTAGCTGTTCCTTTATTTACGGCGTAACGGAACGGTATTGTAATCTGGTACTGATTAGTTCGAGTCTGGCCAAGGTTCGTTATAGGGCGCAGGGGAAGCTGTGGCGTTCAAACGTTGGCGACGCGTGGCGGTGCTGTGGGCGGCGGCGCGACAGACTTGTAGTGGAACTCAGTAGTATAGAGCAATAGTATTCTGAAACACTTTGCTCGCTCACCAAGACTATTTTCAGAGGCCTTGGATGGGAATAAGACGAATTCTTAAGAGATTTCCTTCTGTTGAAAATATAGAACTTCTATTAATCTGTTTTAAGAACCGTGAAAATATTATTAAAAACTTGTATAACTTCAACTGGAGCCTTGTTACTAGACCAGGTGCGGCACCAAAGTGTTTCAAAATACAATGCTGAGAGCGCCGTGGGAAGGAACGAAGGGAGATCTTATCCAAGCCTTCGAAGGTTCGTGAGGAATGAAAACTAACACGCACGTCCCCTGAGGAAGCGTCCAGACAGGTGATGTCATGGGTGACTAGTGGCGGTGGCCGGGGCGGGGTGTGGTGGGACCCTGATGGCGATGTATGGCCTGGGGCAGCGGAGGTGTGGCGGGGGTCCCAGTGGTGTGGTGTGGCCAGGGGCGTGAGCTGGGGAAGGGGGTCCCGGGGGTATGGTGTGGCCAGGAGGGGGTGTGACTGTTCAGTGGGCGGCCGGTTACCCCTTTCTCCGCGCTGACCACCTGAAGAAAGAGAAATCGGCCTGGGGTCAAAACAGACTTTCTTCATCCGCACGCATGGTCAGCCTTTCGTCAATAGCCCGGTCACCGCTGGAGTTTCCCGATCATAGTGTAGGCTGAGGGAAAATATATTAGCAAAGGACGAAGTTTTATGAAAAGTTTATGAAATTCCGGACCGAGAAATTCCTGTGGCCGGTTTCTCCTAACGGCTACTGGAGTCTGCAGCATCCCGGCATCCCACTCCCTCCTCTGACATGCCCGGGAGACTTGTTTAGAAAATGTGGCCTTTACTTACCCCGTCGCTTCTTATTTTTAGACGGCTCTCTCATCCCACACTTCAAACATTATGTTCTCAAGGTTGTCCCAAGCTTTTGAGGAAGGCTTTTCTGTGATTCAGTATCAAAGTGTCCCAGGAATGGCAAGATAACAACGAAACGGTCTCGCCAAAATTAAACACGTCCGGCTTCTCGAGACAGTTTGAAGAGTCACACATCCCGGCTCGCACACCCGCTACAGCGCACTCATGGCTCTGTGTATGGTAATTAAAACTGTAGCGCGGAAGTCGGGAAGGTGATTACTGGCTGCTACCCTGTCTTACAACGTTAGTTACACTCTACGGTCTCGGTGTAACGGCGAGTGGAGTTTAGGGAGGTGTATATGGAGGCTGCTTTCTGAGGTAATGTTGCAACCTTCGTCACCGTTGTCAACACTACGAGGTTTTCAATTCATGTCACGTGCCTCAACGATGCGAATATTATCAACTCTTAGACGTAATTTTCAAATTAACCTGCACTAACTCATTTAAGTGTAACCATAATATGTACTTCAAGTTGGGTATTATGTGGAAACTGGTAACTGACAGTGCGGGGCGGGAGGTGCAGCGGGAGGGAGAGAGGGAGAGACGGGGTGGCGGCAGGTACTGCGACGGACGGCGGCGAGTGGTTTAGGAGGACTCACCTGGGTACCTCCAGCCCGCACCTTATCACGCAACGCGCCGCTGCCATCCAAACATCGCCTCGTGTGCAGGATGTGACGGATAGCGCCTCGACAGATGTGTGCGTGGGCTCGACAAACAGTGACGTGGTGCATGCGTGTGACATTGACAAGCAGATAGCGACAGAAACAGGCGCTGCTCTCTGTGTTTGCTGGAACCTTAACCTGTCGTGTCACCGGAACACCACCGCCACGGATGACCAGACTTTAGAAATCAAGAGTTGTCAGTGGTGCGTTAGTAGTGGTGGTGGTGAGAGTGGCTGTGCTGTGCAATCTAGTGCATTGAAAAACCAGAAACCCTACTCGTATTAGTCGCATTTTTTTTATATTATCCAAACTCCCTCGATCATCTGTGACCGTCCTCTTGGAAGGGAAAGTAATAGAAGCAAAACAACTGAAAACTGTGTAGTGAGCGACAAGAGCGCTGCTGGAGGTAGTGAAATGAGAATACCCTATGCGTCACTCAGTCAGGCAAGGATTGATTATCAGCATTTGTGTCTGAGCAGCGTCACCGTCCAGTGTACAGGGAGAGTGTGACGGTGAGAATAGTGGAAACCAGAATAAAGTTTGTTTAGTGCAGGGGAGAGTTGGAGGGCTAATTGTGAAACATGTGACCTGGTGAAAGTGAGATGACCAGGAGATAGTGTGGAGGAGACCGAGGAGGCGACGCTGCGGCTGCTGGTAACAATGCCGGTCATAAAGAAGAGGACCAAGAAGGAAAAGGTGCATGGTTCTTGTATAGTACATCCCTTTCACTGTTTTACTTGACGCGAGTTTTGTGGATGATTCATAAGATGAGGGTGAAAATATATCAATGAAATTACGGTGATGATATTCTCCTAGATGATAAAAGTTCACAGTTGTAATGATAGCCAGTAGTAGATTTTATTAACAGTTTTAGTATTTGCGGCAATTTACTTGTGTTTCTTTTTAGTGTTAATAGTGCGGATGAGGTGACACACAGATTAATGCAATGGAAGTGTAATGACTATGAGATCATTTAAACAGTCGAGCCAAAATGTTTGTGGAGGAGGTGCGCCTGTCGCCCAGCCGTGTCGTGTGGGCAGACGAGCACGCTGGCAGGCATTATAAGTTGTCGTCAGGTTGATACATGGGCGGGTGTGGGCGGGCGTAAGTGGAAGCTTGCTGGTTTGGGTATGAGGCACGCAGGTACCCGATTCCTGCTTTTTTTCTTTTTTTTCTTTTTTCTGGCAGGCCCGCCACGCACGTGACTCCACATGTGTACCGTCTGTCAGTGCTTCCCGCCATACTGCAGCGTACGTTCCGTCAAGCACGTAACTGTTGTTTGTATGAATGAAAGCAGTAATTTTATCTCACATTATGACCATCATACATGAGTGAAAGACAAGTGTTGATTTGTTATGTCCCGTAATTAGATGGCCTGCTGGACTTTCTCTCTTCAAGCTGGCATGACCCAATTACCTTTACTGGAGGCTGTGTTTTTTTATCACATTTGCGTCATTGCATCTCAGCGTCACTGTGTTTTTAATTGCCTCGCATTGGTTAGCTTGCGGCTACACTCCTGTTGGAGTGGCGGGGCTGGACTCTCACCCACCGCGCGGAGACCACCTGTGACGGACGCTCCGCACGATGGCCGAACGGATATACGTACTGTACACACGCACACACGCTACGGTCTTTCTTTGTTAAGGGGTCTGTGCTTGAACGATACTGCATTGTGGCTTAGCATTGGTAATGGTGCAGATTGTTTGAAGTTCTCCGTGGCCTCCTTTCCGCGTGGCTCAGTGGGTGAGTGAGGCGTGTGGAGGCGGGTCGATACAGCGGGGTTGGGGAGGCGCGGTGGGTCGTGGGAATTGTACGTACACGCCACAATTTCTACCTGGGAGAAGGTGTACTGTAGTGGGAGAGGGACGGGAAGGGGGAGGTGGTGGGTGGGGAATAAGACTAGTCATTCATTGGTTTGCTTCTTGCGTCCCTCATTCCCAGCAAACGCTCGCCTCCGGAATACATGTACTCCTGCTTTGCGTCTGACGAGCCTGCCGTAATGAGCCGCGTGGCCTGCATCCTAATGATTCCCTGCCTTGTGTTCGACAAATTATCGACAAAACCTACATGAATTTTTGCGGTGCGGGGATTGGTAATGAGTGTAGGATGGTTTTGGGTGTAGGGGAGAGAGGGAGTGGGTCTAGTCGCGGTGGTGGGGCCGCGGGCGGACACTGAACCTGCCGTCTGTCACCGCCGCCGTCAGTCACAGGCCGCCACCTCCTGCTGGTCTTCGCGAGGTTCGCCATCCGCTTCGGAACGCCGCACGCTGCTTTGAAATTGAACTTAATGGTGCCTTCAGTGCGCCACTTGGAGGAAACAGAATTAGATGTCAAAATATTGTGAAAGTTATATATATTTCTTATGTGCCTCTGTCTGTTGCTTTCATTTATATAATCTGTAATCACTAGGAGTGGCAATCTCCATGAGTGCTGCCTCATTCTTACCCAAGATTGCCGGGTGTCTCCCCTAAACAGCCAGACGCATTTACTCCCAGTTCAGCGGCGTGACTGGACAGGCACGTCCACCGCTTCTCCAGACAGTGTTTATTATCTTAGTTGATGTGAAATATTGAGTGTTTAAGTCTTATTTTACAGTGTTCTTGTTTCCTCACGTTTCTGGAGATGAAAATATCTAAAGATATCACCATTCGTAATAATGAACTGTAATCAAATAAGTATTAGTTTATTGATTATTTGCACACAGAAAAGCGAAAATCGTTATGTACTTTTTTATTTTATATTGACTCAGGATTGTCAGTTGTTGTCTTCCCATCGTATCTGGAAACAAACTCCCCCAACACTCTACAACCAAAAAAGGGAAAAAAAAGTAACGCCTAATAGTGTCACCTCATTGCATTGTTCTTAAGTAGTTTGTCATCCTGCACAAGGTTCATTGCCGCAACTATTTAGAGTAGCAGTGGTGGGATGGATGAGTGACGTCTGGTAGTGTTTGCAGCTTCAGCAGACGTCGACTGTGGTTGAGAGCCGCGGTGTTTCTACGTCAAGGGGCAGTTCTGCTGGCTTCACACCCCTCACCTCCCCAACCTGCCTAACCCCGACCCACACCTCCCCTCCATGCCTCACTCCAACCCATAGCTCCCCCTCCTGCCTTACCCCCACCCACGCCTCTCCTTGCCTCACCCCCACCTGCCACACCCCCACCCTTTCCTCCCCACCCTTGTCACCTTGCAATATCTCAACGGAAGCCAATTCGCCCCACTTCATCGCTGTGTCGTGCCAAGGCAAGGACACCCCTACCAAGGCGACCCAGACCGTGGAGGTACCGGCCAAGAGCTCCCACGCTAAGGGAAGCGACCCATCCAGGTCCTCCTACAGTAAAGAGAACTCTAGAAGATCCCACCGCAGAAAGGACAACCCAATCAAAATGTTGCCCAGTAAGGAGGAATCTTCAAGAACTTCCCACTTCAAGGAAGAAACTGCAAGAATCTCCCATAGCAAGGATGAACCGACCAAAAGCTTCCACGGCAAAGAGAAGCCTCGTAGAGATGACCCTGCTAGGGATGATCCTAATAGGAAACATTTTATGAGGAAGCCAATACTGAGGGAACACTCTGCCGCCCTCGTGGACCCTGCCTCAGGAGCCCCCAGCAGGAGCCGAGGCAGCCACCACCCTCACCGGCGACACTCACACCAGGTATACCACCCGCCCATCACCTTCCTCTTCCTCCTCTTATTAGCACTCGAGCGATACCCATTGTAGCAGTACGTAACAGTTTTGTCCCATCCTCCCCGATGGTAAGGCTTTGTGGTGTCCTCATTTGGTAGCAAGGGCATCAGTAAACATGAGTTGATGGTATTTAGCTGATTGCCATTAAGGCTCAACATAATTTCATGAATAGCAGTTCCGTTGAACACCCCCAGCAGCTCCTCCCTCCCCTCCCGGCGGTGGCGTCGCGTTAGGCACCCCGTGACGCACCGCTAGTAGGAGCACGTATATAGACTGGCTGTGTTCGAACCACCACCTTTACATTGCTTCACGTTCGCCGCCCGCTTCACTTTCGTCTCCTCAAGTATTGAGTAATGTACTGTACTGTAATGTAGGATACAGTGTGTACTCGTATCAAGAAGGTATGTTTAGGCCTTCCAGGTACATTTCGTCTATTTTTTGTTGTAGACTGTTGACTGTAAGTACAGACCCGAGACGGTAATTGACGTTGACGGTGGACATGCATGTGGGGCTGTAGTGACGGTACCGGTGGTGGTGGTGGTGGTGCTGGTTTTGTATTTTGGCTATACCAGCTTTCTTCTCTCCATATCCCTATGTCTATTTGATGGATAGAAGGTTCATGGCTTGATCATTCAGTGGTACGTTACAGGTGTACCCTCTGAGCACCCCATTACTGTGGCCGCCGCACCATTGCACCGCCGTATTGCTTACATGCATGACGCGTGGCGACACAGGATGTGGTGGTGGGGGTGGTAGTGACCCAAGCTATGATATGATTCAGTAGTTAAGAAATCGAATTCTAGAAAACTTACTATATTATTATTTTCTATTTAATCATATCTTAAAAAGAAGCATTTTCTTTTATATCATAGTAGAGAGACCACTAACTATTTAATTGAAATTAGATACAAACACTCACATCAGTCCAAAATGTGCTAATACTCCCAGCATGACCTGCTGTAGAGATCTCACTGTATGTGCGTGTTTGTCGGGCAGGAACTGGACCCAGCCTCCAGGAACAGCCACGGACCGCGCTCCTCAGAACTCCTGGAAGCCTCCACAGCTTCCGTCAAACAAGAGCTGCTACATCTGTCCCTCGCCCGCCAAGCCCTCGAGGCGGAGAAGGTGAGGGTGTGTGCTGTCAAAATATATTGACTGCTTCGTTTTTAGATCTAAGGCACTTGTGTTGCTTAAGTATTTTTCCTTCTTTGATGCATTTTTGGTCCAGTATGTGGTTGTGAGCCTTTTCTCCAGAAAACTTAAAATGTTTCCTTGTCGCAGGTGGAGCTGACGCGGCTCCTGGAGCAGAGGGAGGGGGTCATCACGGAGCTCCGGAAGCAGATGCACCAGAGGGACAAGGCCATGCACACCCAGCGAGCTCAATTCGAGGACGCCCTTAGGAACGTTCAGGTTGGTGCATTATTCATGAAGAACAGTTTGAGTTCAATAGTTTTCAAGGCCTGTCACATACCTGTCGTGGAAGTACTGTCTTCAAGTAAATACAATGATTTTATGATATTGTTACACACTCATCAGTAACAATAAGAATCATTCATTGAGGCATGTGATGTTTGATGTGTGTAATGTTATGTTGTGTTTGTGAACATAATCCACAACTCCCTTGGCTCCACAGAACGGCAAGCGTGTCGGGGTGTGTGGCGACAGTCCCTCAGGCCGCGGTGGTCCCCGCGAGGAGCTGCACCTGGTGAGGGACGCCATTGCCTCTCTCAGAAGCAACTTCAGGTGAGTCGTGTGATTGTACTTCAGGAAGGCAGAAATATGTATGGTTACGCCCAACCCACGTTTTTATATTTTTTGTTAATAGATTTATATATTTTTTTCATAACCGTTGTGCAGGGTTTTTTTTCCTAATATGTTTAGATTTTCAAAGGATAACAGTTTCGTAGCAAATACAAAAAAAAAAAGAAAAAAAATTGTCAACCATCTCATACTAATGAACTGTACTCATAAGACTCTCATTAAGTGTCTTGATATTCATTGATTGTCTCCCATCACTCAAGGAATTATTCCTCAAAACGCATTTTAGTTTTTCTTGAATATAAAAAGATGACAAACACATTGAGTAATATACGAGGCCTGGTGGCGTGGACTCGTCCAGGCCGCCAGCACGCCCCGCTGGCCCGACGGTGTCCCTCACTGGATACCCACGTGTCCACAGAGAGACGGATCCCAACCAGCACACCTTGGACACACTGGAGCAGGCCATCTCCATCCTCATCGAGCGCAGCAGCGCCGGCACTAGTGTTGGGGGAGGCGGGGGAAGCAGCAGCAACGATAAGAATTCCCGGGGCAGCGACCAGCGCCATCAGATGAATGGTGTGTGAAACATTTAACTATTCTGTTTATAGAGTTTGCAGTGTCTATAGTTAACATGAATAATATCAAGTTACAACAGCAACATTAGGATTAATTGGAAAGTTTATGGTCATGGCCATTACAAGGTTCGAAACAAAAGAAGTTGTATCAGTAGCCGACCTTTACCACCACTCGATACATGATCTCACTGACGCAATTTCATTCTCATAAAAGCAAATATTGATATAACTTATAGATTGAATTATATAACTTTTAACACCTATTTTCCACTACCACAGGTGTGCAAGAGGCGTCGACCAAGGTGATCTACTTCACTGAGCGGACAGTGACGCCCTTCATGTCCACCATTAACAAGCCCCTCGGGGAGATCCGCCTGAGAGACTTCAAAAACATGTTCGACAGGCCCGGCCTCTTCCGCTTCCACTTCAAGAGTTACGACCCGGAGTACGGCATGGTGAAGGAAGAGGTAAGCCTCTCGGCCCCGCCACTCAGATAAACACGTGATACAGCCTCTGTTTACAGATTGAGATGGGGCGAGCAGTAAATGTTTATTGAAGATGAAGGTGGGAGCGCGTGGCTTGAGGCGTCATGTTTACCTAGATTCATTTAGTTCACCTTTGTTTGGCTCGGCTTCTTATTAGTTATTTACCAGTACTGAGGGAGACTACTGGCTGTATTTTACGATGTTCGGTTCATGGCTTATGTATTCTGTCATGTTTAATTTGTTGTTGTTAGTCGTTAGGGGAAATTGCTCTCTGCCGAAATTCTAGCTTATGTCTGTCTTCGTTGTTGCGTACGAGCAATTTTAATTATTATATAGATGGTACAACGTTCAGGATCCCTCTTCCCTTAATGCTTCAGGTGTTACTGCAGGTACTTGTTTAAATAGTCAACTCTAGAGCGAGTGATAGCCTTTTTATAGCCACTTGGTATGAGGTGGATAGTACAGATGTTTGAGTCTAGAGACATTCCTGGACCAAGTGGCTGGAGTATAAAGTGTCTCGAGTTCCAAGTCTTCTGAAACGTATCTGGACTCAGCCTAATCTTTCTTGAGTATTATCTGACCCGAGGTATATCTGACTTGAGTACGACCCTCCCCAGTACCAAGTGACTATACCTCCCATAGCCGGGTGTGAGTAACAAGTAATAGGTACATAACACATTCGGAGATAGTGAAACTGACACAATTATCCATAAACCAGCGTTGCGTCATCTCTAATAATCATGTTACTCACTCATCAATATCTCACGAACTTTGACTAAAAGTTTTTCTTTATGTTCTGTTTGATCTCTGCAGGGAATATTTTTAATCTATCATTTTTGTGAATTTGTTCCTTTATCTATCTTTTGTTCAGATTATCTTTGAGTGGTATGATAAAAGATTTACCTGCGTCTTGTGTTCCTCAGATTGTGAGTGACGACGATATTTTGCCGGGAGTGGAGGGCAAGATCATCGCCTGGGTGGAGGAGGACGCCGAGTGACCTGCAACACTGATAATATTGCAGATGAATCATTGCAACAACACACCCAAGACGGCACCCCCAAGCGGCGCAACGTGGAAGTGTGCTCACACACACACACACACACACACACACACACACACACACACGTGCACAAGCTTCTCATACATACATATGCTTCAGGCTGTAAAGTGTTCGATGTGAGTGCCTCCTCACCAGCTGAAGGAGACACGGGAGGACCAGACACTCCAAGGCTCACCAATAATGTTGGGATTGCCAATCTTTCTATTTTATTTATTTATTTATCTCATTTATTTATTCTTTTTTTTAACCTTTCCCGCTTTCCCCCCTCTCTCAGTCCTTGTCTCACACACAAGTATCCATTCCTGCTATACTTACATCAACCGTGACTCAGAGTCTTCTCCACATAAGGATATCCACATAAGGATATAGAGCCTGACAATCGAAATTTTTCTCTTTACATGTGATCATGTACGTATAGACACAGAAGCGTAGTGTTATCCACTCGTGTGCGGTTATGAAAAGATTTGTTCCTCCACCGTCGCGTCGTAGTGTGTGCGGGGAATGGCAACACCAGCAGCATCTGTATATCGTTGATCTCTTCTTTTCTCAAGGTCATTGACTCTTGCCATCTGGAGACGTGACGTGACTGCTTGTTTCAAACTGAAACAAAAAAATCTGAAAAAGATACATGCCCCAGAACTGTGACAATTGGAGAGAGATTGGGGAGAGGAATCTTATATAAAATAGTGTTTTGTCGGGTGGAAGAAACAGGACTAGGATTAGAATAATGTGGTTATAAGCTATAATGTATGTGGCTTGCTCCCGTGTTCTGCTCCGTTAGGATGAAGACTGGATCTGAAGACAATGTGACTGTAGGTTCCAATGAATGTGGCTGACAACTGTGTTCCACGGTACTGTAAGGAATAGGTGTTGTCGAGCACCACCACTTCCCTCGTGTCTTTGAGGGTCAGTTAGTGAGCATCGGCAATTATGGTGACCTGGCTGAAGGTGTGGCTATGGGTCGTAATATACATAGCTGACTGTTATACTCTCAGATGTCGTGAAAATAGTTGTTGTAGATCTGAAAGAAGACCCAGCACTCACTTGCGCCTTTATAGTGTTGGATTGTGAGGAGCAAACCAGAAGGAGCCGAGCAGAAGCACCAAGATCTGCTTAGGAACTCTCTGTCTGGCATCTGGCTGTGTTGTGCTGCCAGACGCTCATCACTGTGTATATAATAACAGTATAGTTGCATTTCCTCTCTGTTTTCTCCTTATTCTTTGGTAATACTGATAATTATGATAATGAACCTAATTACCCATAAGACACACCTGACTTCCTCGTCGAAGCCAAAGATCTAAGTTAATATTGTTTTATTATGAAATTTTAGTAATATAACTCAGCAGCTGGTCACTCCAAAGACGACAAAATCACACGTTGTTTACCCGATAATGTTTTGAGGGTTGAACGTGTGCCATGTAGGTGCCTCGTCCCTCTGTATTGTTATTTGGTTGTAGAAATTTATCGTTGCCGCATCAGGTTGATAAGTTGATAGGCGAACTCGTATCGGAACTTTTTTCATTTAAGATATATATTCTCATGTCGGACTTCCAAGAACACTTATTAATACATGTAGAAAGTGTAATGTTAAGCTTGATCTCCTGTTGTTAGACTGCATGATTTAATACGAGAACGACATGACCACTATAGATGTTGAGAGTATACTAAGGACTGTAAATATTTTAACTATCTATACAACGAATAAACAGAAGCATTTTACCTTCACGTTTCTGTCTCCCTATCTCCTACACTGTTCCCGTTGCTTCCCTTGTGGTGAGCAATAATGCACAAGATGGAGGGATGAATGTGTTTGCAGAGTTGTCTTTGGCCAACGCAAGATGTGAACACCAAGCACTCTTTGAATTAACAGGCTTTCGTAGTTGCGTATTCATATCCCTTAATGTGCAACATTGATTCTGGAGCCATCCATGTCTGCTTGTCTATATATCAAGGCACTTATTTAACACAAGATTTGTCAAATTTGTTTCGAGAGATGAATGATATTTAGTAATAAGACACATTGAATAGAAATGAATGGATGTATAAGTAGATAGCACAATTTATGTCGGCAAGCATTATGTATTTGGGAGGATGGTGGTATTTGTTTCTAATAATGATTTAACAAGAAGGTAGGACTCAATAAGTAATTACACTACATTGCCCTCTTTTACAAAGAAAGTGAATTGTTTCGAATCTCTTAATCATGGCCCAAAAGCTTCGAATCACTTAACAAGGGTTCAAAATACAAGTCGCTTGAGGTAAGCGGATGTTACCAGTTTCGAGTGCGCAGCCCCAGCCCCGGTGTTAACAATATCTCCGTACTGTACCAGAGCTGCATACCTCGGACACCACACGTCTCAAGGTAAGTATTCCCTTAGCATCTTTACCGAGTTTGCCAAACAGGTGATGCGTTAGATAGGGAGCGCTATCTACGAGTACATGTACATGTGTGTAAATACATAACGTGCGATTATCCCTATTATTGCTAACACCACCACCTTTAATAGTTCAAACATTTCAAAGGTGAGGAATTTCTTTAAAGGGTTTATTCCAAAAAAATATTTGCTTTTCATAAGTTCTTTTTTATCAAGACTTTTCATCACATAGATATTTAATTTGTCAGTTTATCATGAGTGTTTCCCACAATAGCGCAGAATACTTGTTGAATCACCGTTAAACTCTCTTTGATGCCTTCGACAAGAGTCTGTTTGATAGCTTAGTCCCTGGCTGGTAGTGTTTACTTTACTGGGTAGCACAGAGATGTTTATATGAATACTGTACACTCACGTTACCAAAGAACACAAGGGAAGCAGTAAGAAGCCAGCAAGCCAAGGTTCACGAGGACTATATTATCCTTGGCTAACACTCACTACGTCTGTTATCTCAATCGGATATCTGGGGAAGAGAGGATGTCAGTAAGTTTCAGTATTTCATATATCCCGTCTTAGGTTTAGAACATCATTAATGCTGTCTAGACTGGTCCGCACAGGACTTTAAAAAATAGCTTCATATGCTCACAGGCTAGCCTTGAATTATATATATATATATATATATATATATATATATATATATATATATATATATATATATATATTACATAAGTTCAAATTAATAATTATTAATCAACTCACTCGATACCATTATCATAGAATTTCAGTCGGATATTAATACACAAGTTTGCGTATAGTACCAGCCTAGGATGAGGGACGTACCATCTTTTCCTGCATTCACTGCGGCGGCATTTATTGAAATCGGTTAAATATACTGATGCCTATTGTGATGTCTAGCCATACTACTGAGAAAAAAGGCAGGTCTTGTCCAGAGAGAGAGAGAGAGAGAGAGAGAGAGAGAGAGAGAGAGAGAGAGAGAGAGAGAGAGAGAGCGAGCACCGGCACTCATTCAAAAGGGGAAAGGTTTGCAACTAGGATAATTTAATTTAATCTTGACAGGAACACTACTGTGGGATCAGAGATGGAGGGTACACACATGATGAGGTCATTGACTCGCCATCCCTCGGCAGAAATTATTCAAGGAGAGAGAGAGAGAGAGAGAGAGAGAGAGAGAGAGAGAGAGAGAGAGAGAGAGAGAGAGAGAGAGAGAGAGAGAGAGAGAGAGAGAGAACGCCAGTCAGTGGGTACGTGACACTCCCCTTGTAGGCTGTTATGAAGTATGAGATGTCTAGGTGATTAAACTCGTATTTAAAGGTCACCATGCATCCTGTCGTATTGACTTTATCTGGGAAAACGACATGAACTAGCGTATTCATCTAATGCCAATAACAGATGTGCCCAAGCTCTCTCGAACTTGCTCGTATTGCCTTTTCCCCCAGACGAGACGAAACCCGCTGCTGGAGACGCGAAGGAAACATGTAAGGGGGAAAAAATAAAGTAAATAAATACACAACCACGTCCTTATGATGCTAAGCAAGGACTTGAGAGCATTAGAACTGGCAGGGAGTAGTCTATGAGTGGAACGTAATTACAGTAAAAAAGATATTTAGTTATATTGTCAGTAGAAAATACTAAGGGAAATGCTAGGTGGCATCTACTACAGTCTCCGCCACAGCGGCGGCTCTCCATCTCAATCGCTCAGTGTTCAGTTAGCTTCAGTAGAGGGTGTGTGTTGCTCCTCGCGGTGAAAATTTATCACAGAAGCCATGTGGTACTTCCGTGTATGGCTCTTAGCTCCGGTGCTGTGCTATCTGAGCAGCTTGGTATCTTGTGCTGATGAGAAGGGTAGGTGCTGTCCAGTGTTTGGGGATGTGGAGGGGCGGGGCGGGGCGGAGTGGGACAACAAGGAAGGCAGTGGTGATGGTGTTGGTGTTTGTTGATGCTGTCAAGTGTGCCGCTTACTATTAACTGCTATCCATTATTTTGTACCCTCCACACTGACCTGCAGGGCGATGACTGATGCATGTGTACCGTGTGGTGGGCGGTGCATGGATGATGTGGTCAGTAATGCATGTCCTGTCCTGAGTGCGTGGGCGTGAGTGTGTGGGCGGCGTGTGCATAGCGGGGCACCCACAGCAGGGATGCCAGATGACCCTACCAGCAGCGAGTGCCACGTCCTCGCCTCCTGGCACTAGAAGGTCACGTAGACGAGTCTAGACGCCGGGTGGGGCAAGAATGTTGCTAATTTTTGTTGGAGTTTACAGGAGTGTTTAAAAGTAATGTGAAGGGCGGCGAGTTTTGCACTAGTCAGCCTTTCATATATATTAAAAAAAATGTTTACAACAGGTTCTTTACACTGTGTTTGCAGTTGATTATTGCCACCAGAATATTAGTGATGTATGATAGTTGACTCTATATCTACCTCGTGGTGAAGAAAACATTTAAAAGGAGGAATGATAATGAATTGTGAAACATTCCTTGATGTGTTTATTTTTCCACCAGATTCTATCAGTACATATACATGAAAAAAAAAAAAAAAAAATTGTTCAAGCATAAATTTATAATGAACAAGTATTGAATGTGGTTTATTGAAAGCATAATGTCTGACACCTGTCCCCTAAGGATTACCATGAAATATTTAACAAGAAACAAAAAGAGATACTGTGACAGAAGAAATTAACTTCATTCCTGGTCTTGTATGCTTTAAAACTCCCATTCTTGTTTCATCCCTTCAGCTCCTAAAGAAAAACAATTTCCACTCCTTCCTACTAATCTTTTAGACAAATGGAATAAAAAACGTTTCATCTTATCAATTTCTTTCCTCCAACTGACTATATTCAGCTTTTTTTTCTCATCACCACAATGCTATATTTCTTGCTATCTTCTGCTACAATATTCCTGCCAACTGCTCTTCTAACCTGCTAACTGCATACCTCCCCTAGTCCTGCAGCCTCACTGCACAAAACTTTCTCCATTCTCTCCCTCTATTCTTTTCTATATCTCAAATGCAGGAGTTAGTAGTATTTTTTATCGTTCATCCCTTTTTCTAGTAAATTCTGGAACCTGCCTGCTTCTGTACTGACTGAACTCTGTCAAGAGGAAGGTTTCAGAACACTTGTCCTGTAATGTTTTACTACTGTTTTTGACTGTTAGGGGACCAGCTGCTCAGTTGATCATCTTTCATTATAATTTTGTTGACCACCTACTTCAAAGAAGAAGAAAAGATAGGCATCCTACACTGTCATTCTTTTTTTTTTTTATCACTTCAGGATGCTACATTTCACACCTAAATTACTTGTTTCAATTTTGTGTACTTGTTGGCATTACACAATAGTGACTGTTCTATATATACAGTGTGGCTGAAACTTTTTGTATAGTTCATGGTCTGTTGTGCAAGTAGGGAATTTTACAATAACTTTTTTATGTGGGTTGAGATGCATGATCTCTTCTTTTTTTGTGGAGGCTTGTTGATCAGCATCAGTGTGTGGTGGTGCGGACAGATTTCAATGATACTGTTCCCCAGAATTCTTTTATGTAATTACTATTCAAGATAAGCTTGATTGAATGCACATGCTTATTCTTTGACCACCTAGTGGTAGCCTGAACCAAAAAGGGTTGAGGCCATTGAGGTCACTGTGTATGAGTGCTGGCTGTCTTTTAAGACATCTTCTCTCGTCATATCTACCATAACACTTATATTTCAGATTTGCTTGTCATCACTGTGGCCACCAATGAGACCGATGGCTATCAGCGGTTCATGCGGTCCCTTCAGATTTATGGCCTCAAGGTTAAGGTAAAATCAATAATTAGTGAACTTGTGAAATTCTAAATTCAATTTTTGTAATATGGTTGTAAATTGCTGTTGGTAGTGCAATTAAAGGATTGATTATCAATGTTATTCAATGGTATTTTATCATCTCAAGGCAGCTCAGTACAACATTGACATCATTTGAATTTTCCAATAGATAGAACACAAGGTTAAGAACGACTGGATCATGTACCACAGCAGTAACTATGGTTCAAATGGAAAACAGGAGGGAAAAGCAACATTTCATTCAATTCATTTAAATTCTGGAACCTAGTCACCTTGAGAATTAGGTATTAATTTCAGACTGTTTTGAAGACTTTAAATTTAATGTGGATGCTTTACAGGTATTGGGCTTGGGAGTCGCCTGGGAGGGAGGAAATATGGAGAATATAGGAGGCGGCCACAAGATCAACCTGTTAAAGGCAGAACTCTACAAGTATAAAGATGATGAAAACAAGATTATCATGTTTACTGACAGGTAAGGGATTCATGGATGGATGTGTAGGTTTTTTTTTATTATATTATGTATATACATTTAGACAGGTTGTGAGAGGAGGTGAAGAAGCCATCAGTAAAACCAATGGGGAAATCAGTTCATCTCCCTTCCATTGTGTTTTCCTTTCACCTCCTCCCACGAATGATTTGATGTTAATTATGTCTAAGTTGATTAGTTTGGCTTTCTTAGGGGACTGGTACTTTTTTTTTTGGCCATAATCCCTCTTGCATAAAGAAAATATAATAATGACATACAGTTGGTTTGTTATTTCAGTATACTTTCCTTTTATATGTGTGTCCTTGTCATTTAAGTTATGAGGTATATATGTCTTTTCCAACATACTCGTATATTTGTTTTTTGAATGCTACTGTACCATTTCTCTCAACTGCTTTTATGTGTGTGTGTGTGTGTGTGTGTGTGTGTGTGTGTGTGTGTGTGTGTGTGTGTGTGTATTTATGCCCAGTTTGTTTAGGATGTGCCTTCAGCAGGTCTCTGCCCACATCTGTCCTTGCATTGTAACCTTGTATGTTTTGTGTCCAATCCTCTCACACTCTCACCTTTCTCCATCTGAGGTTGTTAAATTGTTTCGATTTTCACTTGTTTATTTATTATTATTGTTGTTATTATTGTTATTATTACTATTATTATTACTATTATTATTACTATTATTATTATTATTATTATTATACTATTATTATGATTGTTTCTTTGCAGTTATGATGTGATTGTCACTGGTGGTAAAAATACCATCCTAGAGAAATTTGACTCCCTTGATGCCCGAGTAGTGTTTGGTGCTGAAGACTTTTGTTGGCCGGATAAAAGTCTTGCTGGAAATTACCCGCGGGTTTCATTTGGTTACAAGTATCTGAACTCTGGAGGTAAGTAGAAGATTTTCATGCATTGTATATTTTTCCTCTAAAGATCTTCCATGCAATAAACAAGAGTATAGAATATAATGAAGTTACTGTATTTCCTCGGTATTGAAGACAGATGACTAGACTCCTCATCTCATGATTGGTTTAAAGAATACTGTTACTATCTTTACTGTGAATTGAAAAGGGCCATTAAATGAGATTCAATAAAGGGACTAGAACCCCTCATTTTTAGACATAGTATGTACTCTAATTCCTTCTGTTATATGAGCTGTTTTGTCTTATCTTGAAGGAGGATCTTAGCCTGATGCATATAGTACATACTAAGTAGGTGTTGATAGATGTTACTCAGTATGTACTAATTTGTGTTAGTGATCACATTAATTGTGTTGAATCTGTTTAGATTTATTGTTGTTAATACTCAATAGTTCAAATGTTATCCATGGT
This sequence comes from Callinectes sapidus, assembly GCA_020233015.1. NCBI lineage: Eukaryota > Metazoa > Arthropoda > Malacostraca > Decapoda > Portunidae > Callinectes > Callinectes sapidus. Next base: position 13,027,137 of record CM035189.1, on the reverse strand, counting down.
ATTTTGCAACAATCTATTTTCATTATCATCTGAAGTATAAGTAATGATTCTTTAAAGAGAATACTTTCTTCATAAATGTTGAGTGACATGTATGTTGCACTATGTATGAACTACTTACTAACCTTTTTTTGTTATTTGTCAAAGTAGTAACTGAGAAATTTTGATGATGATCATTCTCTTTATTCAAGTTAAAAAAAAATGTATTTGAAAAAGGAGTTATGGAAGACTTGTCAATGAAAATGTTACTTATAATCAGAGTGCATTTTTTTCAGGTTTTATTGGTTACGCCTCGGATCTTTATGGAGTCGTATCATCTCATGATATCAGAAATGATGAGGATGACCAGCTGTACTACTCACAAATATACATTAACAAAGAATTGAGGAACAAGTATAAAATGAAGCTGGATACCCATTCCAGGATATTCCAGAACTTGAATGGACAGTTTGGTGAGTTGTTTATAGTTCAATGGATAGTGATAACTGTCGTTGCCATGTAAAGTGTATTTGTCCATGCTCTCTCTATATATTGTATGTGGTGGGGTGTTGTAAGGCCTTTTCTGTGCTGCAAGGTGGCACTTGCAGTAATCATGCACAAATTTTTTGTATAATTCCAGAATTAGGTACATCCTTCTTACAGTGGCAACGTTTTTAATAGGGATAGCAATGCCATCTTCAATGAGGACTTGCCTGTCTCTGAATGGTTTGCATAAGGAAATTTAGAAAAATTACTGTTATATTTTTAGAGATGTGACAAATCTCTGGAATAATATTTTCATACATGCACTAAGTGTTTATGAGACATGGAGAGCAAGGCATGCTACTCAGAAGCTCACAAGTACATAATTGTCAGCAAAAGACAGATGATGAACAATGCAGCCAATATTGCATTGGTGTGTAGTAATGTATATGTAATGTGCTGGAAGGTTATTGGTAATGGTTTCATCCTGCATGTTATGTGAATGATGAATGAATTCACAGAATTCTTAACCCAGATGTGAACATTCTTCACAGATGTTGCCTCTAGCCAGGCCATTTTTGACACTAAAGCAAGAATAGGTCATTTTTGGCACTATCTCAACTCTACCTTGACCCATTAGGTACTTAAAAGGTAATAGCATCACTTATGAATCCTTTCTTATCAATCTCTGGTAAACCCAAGCTATCTAGGTAATGTGTGTTTTCAGTTGTGGAGTGTATTAAGTGAAGTAAATTTCACCACTTTCTTATCTTGTGTTCTGATGGTTCCATAAGGTATGGAGTCCCAAGCCTCTTTTATCTGCTTTCATCAAGACTAGAAGCCCAAAATTTAGATAACCTATTCATTTGGAAAACAAAATGATCATGTTAACATTTCTCTGCATGAAAAAGAAGCTACAAATGTATTTTCAGGTGATGTCTCCCTGAAATTTGATGATGATGATGTCAGGATACAGAACACAGTGTATCAGAGCATCCCTGTTGTCATTCATGGAAACGGACCCACCAAAGTGTTGCTGAACTCCCTGGGAAACTACCTGGCCAAGTCCTGGACTGTGAGTGAAGGCTGCCTGGCCTGTGAGGAGAAGAAGCTGGAAATGGAGACTGTGCTGGTAAGGCATTGTGTTGGTTTGTGTCTGGTAGTAGGTTTTACCCCCTCCCCCCTTCTCTCTCTCTCTCTCTCTCTCTCTCTCTCTCTCTCTCTCTCTCTCTCTCTCTCTCTCTCTCTCTCTCTCTCTCTCTCTCTCTCTCTCTCATCGTATATTGTATTTATATTTTTCTTTTAATGTCAATGTAATGAATATAATGTAGATAATTATTTATGATTAATGTCTACTCAAATCCTAAAGCATTAATGTTTACAATTAATCCACTTTCAGGAAGAGGATCTTCCCCAAATTTTATTTGGTGTATTTGTTGAAAAACCCGTACCTTTTCTGGAGGAAATGTTGGGCAAAATTAAGCTGCTGGATTATCCAAAACACAAGATAGATTTATTTGTCCATAACCAGGTATGTACATTGTCTGACAAAATGTATGCACATTTATTTAAGGTATTATTTAAGAACATTTTAGTTTTATTAATGTTAAAGTCTCTATCATTATATACAGTGTACAGTGTATCTAGCTGTGGTCTTTTTATGAATGTTATTGAAACTCCTCTGCATTTTACCAGGTGAAATTACATGAAGAACTGACAAGTGGCTGGGTTGCCACTCTGAAGTCTGACGGCTACCGCTCCGTCAAGTACATCTCTGCCAGCGACAATATTAAAGAGTGGCATGCTCGTAACTTGGCTGTGTAAGTTAATGTGCCATTTCAGCATTAATAGATATCAAAGTTTTCTTACTATTGGAATACTGATTAATTTTTTGTTTACTTTATGAAAATGAAGTTATGTTTTTTATTTTGTTTTTTCAGAGAACTGTGTTTAAAGAACAGCTGTGATGCATTCTTCAGTATTGATGGTGACGTTCACCTTGACAATCCCAAAGCGCTGTCTCTTCTGCTGTCACACAATAGGTGAGGTGTTTTGATGTTTTCCGCACTGAACATCTCTATCAATGAATAAGTCTTAAGTTTAATTTTTTCTAATATTCTTTAAGGTCTGGACATGGAAAACAGGAAAATTTGTGATTACCTAAAAAATTTTGCTGTAGATTTGATCATTTTATATTATGAAAAGTCTAAATAGAATATTGTAAAGGCAAGTCTATATCAATTGATAATGTGTATGTTTTTACTTTCTAAACCTTATTTAAAACAAAGTATATTTGAAGTTTAAGGTGCTATTACATGAACATTTTCTGTTGGCATCAAGGTGCCAGTACCAGTGGCAAGGAGTCCTTTTCCTATCACACACACACATAACCATTATTTATTGGCATCTAGCCACTAGTAACAATGACAAGGAATGCTCTAATTAGCTCAGCACAGATCAAAACTGTGACCACAGGAGACACTTTGCCCAAATTTGACTTAATTTATGCATCTATAAAACTAACTAATATTTAACTTTGGTCACTGAAATAGTTTGGTAGACATCCAATCCTAAGCTTTTGCTAAAAATGGCTAAGTATCAAACTAGAGATCTTCATGTGTTTGCATTTGTGAAAAATGTCCATTGACACTCACTTTGATCTAGTACAGAAATTGGATGTTAAAAATATATCGAGTACAAAACAAAAAAATAATAGTATTGTAAGTGTTAGAAGTCCCATGTTGGAATACCTCTTCAGAGCTTCCCCTAATTTCCCCCAAACTTCTCTCTTCCTATTTCTCTGAATAATTTTCACCCTTGGTGTTCCATAAACACTTAGTTTCCCATTAGAGATCACAGAGAGTGGTAAGAGCATCCTTGGACCAAATAACTCGCTCCATCAGCTGAATGAATGTAAACAAAGATGGCAGTATTGGCACCAAGATGACAGGCATTGGTGTCTTGTGTTTGGCAGTGTCAAACAAGGTACCTGTATTGATGGCAAAATGCCCATTTAATACCGCCTGAAGAACTATGTACATATTTTCTTTTCTAGATCAGCATTTTTTTTGTGTATACTAAGTTTATACCATAATGCACACACACTTTGTGTGACATTCCCTTCTTTGGTTCTTATTATTATGTTATTGTTATTATGATTATTATTATTATTATGATTATTAATATTATTATTATTATTATTATTATTATTATTAATACTATTATTATTATTATTATTATTATTATTATTATTGATATTATTGTTATTATTATTCATATTTTCATGTTATTCCCTTAATGTAAAAATGTTTGGTGAGTAAATATACATCATTGCTACCTTTATTCCTCAGACCAATTCTTGCTGCTGGCATGGTGCGTGATGGCCAGGCTTGGTCAACCTTCTGGGGAGCGGTCAATGAGGATGGGTTCTATGCTCGTTCCATGGACTACATGGAAATTGTCAACAATAAGAGAAGGTAAGGTTGATTCACTGTTTTTTTTTAGGCTTCATCTTGAAATAGTACATATAGACTTAAAATCTCATGTTGTAGTATACCTTGTCATCATCACCAAGTGAAAAGTTTTCCCCAAAAAAGATAATTGTTAGTGGAAAAAGCATAGGCAAAGTTTTCTTCGGGATCAATTTAGCAGAAATGGCAGGGAACATCTGAAGTTTCTTGGAAGAAAAAATTACAAAAGAGAACCAAGAGCATTTTTAGGTTCTCTGCCAGAACAAACAGATTTCTTTTCATAATGCCATTAATGACTAGTAGTTGTAAAAAAATGTTGTTTTCTTGTACTATTGTACATAGGGTTTAGTCTTTCGTTATATTGTGAATTGGTGTGCATAGTTCCTTAGTTCCACAGAAGACATGAATATATAAAATTGGATTTGAATTGAACTTAATGAAATTGTGTAATTGCCAAAGTTGACTTTGGCAAATAAAATCAAAATATGATGTTATGAATCTTAATTAGCAATCACTTTAGTGACATGTTTTAGGGATGTTATGATTTTCAGCAAGGTGGAAGCATTATAGTATTTCAGATCCATGCAGTATCCCTTACCTTAAAAAGGAAAATCAAATCATCATTTTTGGGTCCAAAACTTGTCTATGAGGTCAAAGAATTTCTGAACCCAAAGATTTTTCTCATACCACATATTTGTAATTCCTGGTTGTTCTGTGATATTAGAGGATATTAAAGACTTTTTTATATCTTTTTGTTTTGATGAAATATAAAGCTTACAGAGAAGGGTTCCCAGCCCTCCATTGATGTCCCCTTTAGTTGCCTCTTACAACATGCAGGGAATACAGAGACATGTATTCTAGATCCCCACGTCTCAGGGACAATGGAGTCATACTAAAAGAAAATACTATACAGAAGCAGGTTATGTTGTGTTGCGCAAGATTTATACTAATAGTATTAGTGAATGTGATAACAGTATAAGTGATGCATAAAGTGATTGAAGTGAAAGGATTTCATTCCTTAAAAAGTTAAACCATACACCTGTTCTCATAAAACTGGATTAGATCATTCAACATTAACATCACAAACTCTCTAAGTAAAAGTTTTGCGTAATTTTAAGTAAATGTTGCTTTGGTATTTTAAAGAATTCTCCGAGTGAACACAGAATGGTACTGATATACGTACATTTTTGTTGAAAGTCTTCAGATCCCAAACACCAAAAATGTCATAATGTCTATCATGAAAAGATTTCTCCCTTTAGTAGTGCTTTGCACACAAATATAGAACAAACATTTCTCACAATAGAGCACCAGCTGCATTTAAAGTTGACAAAGAAGTACACACATGTTTTCAGTTCACAGTTGCCTTTATCCCTCTGTGAAATTTGCATCATAAAGCTACTTCCTCAGGACTGGTTTTCTAATGTGTGTATCATCCACTGCATTTGGTTTTAATAAGTAATATCAGTTACCAGCTACAGCTCTGCAGAACTATTTCTCTAATTTTTCTACATTATATAGCATAGCCTGTAATCCGAAATAATTGCTGCTTTGGTTTTCTTCCCTATTACATACTTGTATATATTTCAACAATCCTGAGATAACATTGTTTGGTCCCTCAAATATGATGAAGAAGAAGTGTTGTATTTTTAACACAGGTACGTAAGACTGACTATCCTCTATACATGCTCTCATGGTCCTATCTACATGTCAGGCTGGCATCCCTTCAGTTGGCATAGCCAGGACAAGATCCTTTACATGCATATGTTCATATTCACAATCTCATACACAAGCATTCCCTCATATGATCTCCACTAGTTCCTATTCAGAAATGTGTAATTACTACCGAGTGATGGATTAGCTATAGAATAAGCATTTACAGTAGAATAAACTGCTTTATGAAGGTATCAATGTACAATGGTAAAGTTTAGAAAGGGAATGCTCTATGGGCAAATGTAATACATCTTATTGATACTTGTTAGTCAACATGTGATCCTTTTCTAAGATAATGCTAGTTGAACTGTGCAATATAGGTTGTACGGAAAGCTTTGGTGTCCACTGCGTACTTATTGTTGGCGTGGCATTCGTAGATTCCAGCATCAGCTTGAGTAGCTGGATCAATCTCCATCTTGCTCTTGAGCTTGTTTCCTTTTTTCCATTCATGTAGCTGGAAAATATACAACGTGTAATGAAATTTACAAATCATTAGTTAACATACGTGCTCTGCATTCATCTTTACCAAGTAAGCATTGTTCATTAAGCAATCATCTACCTAGTAAATATTACAAATGTCTGTCTGTTAATACAGCAAAGTAGAATATTGAGTGATGGAAAATAGCTGCACCTCTAAACATTAGCAAAGTCTTGTATTGGAAATTCAGAGAGCAACTAACAGTAATGCTTGTGTTTTATTAGGTATGTATAATTTTCTATGAAGGAAATGGTGCATCTTCCTGCTGTATAAAGAAATGCTGGAGTGATTATGCTACAGATCAATTAAAAATTCAAAGGTAATCTTACCTGCATATATCTGTGGGCATAGAGTTCCACACCATCTTTAAACCATGTAATCTGGGGGAGTGGGATGCCCTTGGCCACACACAGGAATGCTATCTTGTGGCCCAACACATACTGGTAGTTGAAGTGAGAAGCCTTTGTGATCTTGGCTCCCTGTATTGATGATGAATGATCATAAATGTGGCAGAGAAAATTCTTAATATTTCTACATTGTGGTTTGCAGTGGTGCATGTCATGTGTAATACAGTCTAATTGAACAAGGAACAGCCAATTAGCAAAGATGTTTGGGGGTGGCTGTAGAAAAAAATTGATGGCCCAGAGTTGTTAGAGATTCAAAAAGCATGGGAGAAATATCAGTAAACCGTTAAATAAGATTATATGTATTCTGTTGTTAGTACTAAAAAATCCTTCAAAAAAAGAAAGAGGGGATTACATGTACACAAAAATATCCTTAACAGTTTATGGTTTCAAACCAGTTCATTTCTGGACAACTCACCTTTGGATTGGTGTAGTAATTCCTGGCCTCGACTGACGGGTATGTACCAGTAATGGGTTTGAAATTTTTCCTCCCCTTGTACCTCCCTGAGAGTTGCCCTCGCTTCCCTGTGCCAATGGTCTGGGAAGCCATTGTTGCACTCATTAGGGTGAGGAGTGCCACTAGTGTTATCCAGAGTGGACGCCACCTCATCTTGTGGCACCTGTGGCACATCAATAGTATTAGGTCATGTCTGAACTACACAGATGTTACAATAAGTACAGGTTGTCATGATTGATATTTATGGCCATCAGTGTTAGGTGGCAAAATGAAGGTTTTGAAAATCAGAACAAACTTAATGCTTTTAATTCTTATTTAGTGTATATGGTGACTGCTGGGATTAAAGCAGTAAGTAAATGGATGAGAAGGGAGGATGATTACATAGGTCAAAATGTCATGTACATGGATGTAGAGGGCAGAAGGAAGAGAGGAAGGCCGAGAAGATGGATGGAGTGTGTGGAGGGAAACTTGAGAGAGAAAAATCTGACTGGAGATGAATATGCTCATAGAGAACTGTGGAAGTGAATTATAAAAAATAGTGACCCATATAAGGATGGGAAAAGCTATGGAAGAAGAATAAGAAAATGGATAAGTTGCTTATTTAGAGTACATTTAGAAAAATGGATTTCATTATTTGAGATATACTATGTCTTGAAATGATAAGTGAGTGAAATCAGTTCCACAGAAGCTTGAGATGGATCCCTCAGAGCAATATATTATTGGGAGTTTGTTGAATTTTAAATGTGATCACATAAAAAGATGTGATGAGAACTTTAAGCCATCTGCTAATACCAGTGCTGGATGAAATGCATAGGAAGAATATCACAAAAACAGCAATTTTATGTTTACTTTTTGTAATATTCTGCCAATACACTGTTCTTCCACATTTTTGTGTTGATAACTAGTGATGGACTCAAATATATATATATATATATATATATATATATATATATATATATATATATATATATATATATATATAATTTATTTATTTATTTATAACTAGGTGTAAAATCTATGGCATCCTGCACTAATAGCATTGGTTTTATTATAGAGATTTACCATCTTTGATACATTCAACACTATTGCTATTTTGGGTTGTCTGATTGAAAAAATACTTCTTTTCTTATGTTGTCTTTTTTTAGGTGTCAGAATCTGACCAAGGACAGAAAAATTGTGAAAAATATAAGTGAGATTAAAGCAAGTACTTACCGAAAAGAAAGTGCATAATAATGTAATAATGCAACTAGTTGGTCAATTTATTGCAAATGTTGGATACAAAGATATGAACAAAGTCAGGTTAGGTGTATTGTGAGGTTGGGTATTAAGTAACACACAGAGAGAGAGAGAGAGAGAGAGAGAGAGAGAGAGAGAGAGAGAGAGAGAGAGAGAGAGAGAGAGAGAACAATATTACATTAATTAAACAATAAGTAGAAAATATTGCAATCATCATATCAATGACTTGTAGAAGAATGAGGAGGTGGAAGAAGTGACAATCAAGAACTCTCTACTTTTGAAACAACAAAAGAACCGAGCAATATGAGCTTAGGAATATTTATCATGTATACCAGAAGTACACACACACACACACACACACACAGAGGGGGACCAGGAAGGTGGCATGGTGGGCTCTTCCTCCCTCATAGCGCCGATCAGCCCCTCCACACCACCACTACCACTACCACCACCACCACTACTACCGCCACCATCACCACCACTCTCACTGTTGTTTGTTGCTGGCCCCCACTGTCCTCCCCTCCACTCTCCCATGCACATAGTTACATACCTTCTGGGCTTCATGAGAACACACACACACACACACACACACACAGTCTAATGTTCATCAATAAAAAGTAAATAGTTTATACAACATCTTTCAAACCAGTGACGTAGGTTTTGGGGAGGTGTAGCTATGTGTGAGTGGGGGAGGGAGGGGATTGGGTGGGGAAGGCGTTAATAGAAAGGGAATGGAGTGAGTTGGGAGGAGGAGAGATGGGGGGATGCTGCGGTCATAAATTTAGTGATTCAAGCCTTGTATCACCACCCAGGAAGAAGGGGAGGGAGGGGATGAAGAGGGAAGGCTTCAGAGAGAGAGAGAGAGAGAGAGCGGTACTTGGAAGCGTTCTCACTTGGCGGCAACGAGGCAGTAGAAACCAAAACTTCGAGTCGTATGATGTTCGCTCTCCTCTGTCTGTCTGTAGATATGATAGTGGCAGTGGCAGTGGTGGTGGTGGTGGTGGTGGCGCCTCAGGGTGTGCGCGCCTCCAGTTGCGTGGGTGTGTTGGTGGTGAAAGTGGTGGTGATGTGCTGCTGGTCCGGCCGCCTCGACACCTCTCACGGCACTGAACATGACCTGATCCTGCCCTCTCTCTCCCCCTCCCCCTAGGCGCCCCTTCCTGCTCTCCCTCCTTCCCCTCCCTCCCTCCATCCCTTGCCTGCCACCACCACCACCGCCACCACCAGTGCCTCTGCCTCCTCGCCTTCCCTCCATCCTCCTATTTAATACTATTTCTGACGTGTGAGGAGGCGTGTCGCTTGGATGTGGACGAGTGGAGGGGGCGCAGGGGGGTGAAACGGTGGACCAGTGTGAGTGGTGAGGGGGGGTGAAAGTGGTACATTGTGGGTGGTTAGTGTTTGGTGCTTGTCTGCCCTCCTGCTGTTACTCATGTCATAGCTTTTTATTCTTTTCTTTTTAGATTGGTATTTTTTCTTTTTTCTTTTTTCATTCGGGAATGTACTTACGTGGCTGTCATGGAATTTTGGTCTTACTATTGTTTATTGTTTATTACGTCTTGTTTCTTTTTTGACATTTTGCATTTGGAAATTTGAGATCTATCGTAGTTTGAAATTCCATTCCTGCTGTATTTTGAAACTTTTGATTTATTGTGTTCTCTTTTATATTAAACAAACTCCACTTTAAAAATTTGAGTGTATTTTCCCTGGTGCGTGGATGGATATATGAACTTACTGTATTAGTTCACCGTATTTGATATTTCCATTTCGTTCATGTTGGCTTCACACATCAATATTGAAACACCAACGAAAAGGCTGGCTCGGTGCAGTGTAGTGATGCCAGAGGGCTTGGCAACGTTTATGTCAGACGAACGTTTATTCCTTTGGTCACTGGTGCTGCGTCACCGTGGGGTTCGTTTGTTGATCGTGGCCTGGTGGTGGTGGTGCTGGTGGTGGTGATGGCAGCAGCTTTGTTTTTGTTCCTTGTTTCTCCCGACAAAATAACCATGCTTGAAGTTTTAATAGTGAAGTCATTTTCTTTTGTATTTTTAGGGGAATGGAAGGAGGATACGATTGAACAGTTTCCACGTTAATCCTTTAATGAACTGAGATGCACAGAATACCAGACTTCTATGATCCCTTTCATTTATCACGAGTTGCATCAATATTTCTAATGATCTACCGCGGAGGGATTTTTTTTCTGTCTTTCTTTTCTCGGTTAAGGGTATACTTCCATGAATCTATTATTAGCCTGTTACAAGAGAGGGTTCAAGTGTACATAGCAAGAGGCTCGAGTCCCTTCCATCCCTTGATCCAGCGAAGGGTACGATAAAGATAACACCAGTCAGTGAAGATCAGTAGCGAGAAAATAAGGAATAAAACAGGAGTGCTTTTCTCTCTATCTTCTTTTACACTTTTTCAGAGGCAATTCAAGGTCTGCTGTAGTAGAAACGTTAGCGAAATTAAGTCCACCTGCTTCATAATAAAAAAAGAAAAAAGGAAATGTAAAGAAAGAAACGAAAATAAATAAAAACTACTCTTCTACATAACTTTTTTAGGAACCGGTGCCTCAGTTTTTTATTTTGGCGTTGGCCGGACTCTCTTCTTACATAAAAAGACCCCACTGGATTCCCTTTCTGTCAAAGCATAGCCACTACCTCATCACCAGTAAATTTGAAGCTGTTGACGAGATAATGGCTAAAGTACAAAGCTAATTTCGTGAGGTTAAGATGGATTTTAAGACTAGAAATTCGTCTGAGAAAAAAGTTACTGAAGAATCTGTTAATACGATCTCAGTCTACGAAATATTCTGGAATGGTGTGGTCGTCTCCTCCATCAGGGAAGTGAGCAGCAGCAGCAGCAACAGCAGCAGCAGCAGCAGCCTTGTAATATCCCATGGGAAATAATAGGCCTCCTTAACTCATTGCGCAATCCTCCCTCAGACTTACACAATTACGTGCGTTTACGAAAGCCTTACACCCTCCTATGGACTTACATAATTACATGCCACCTTTATGAAAGCCTTTTACGTTCTTGTGGGTTTACACAGTGACATGCGTTTACGAAAGCCCCTTATGTTCCTAATCAACCAGACAATTGTATCATCTCCTGTCATCTTACACACGTACATGTTACACATAAGAAAACTTTACTAGTGTTCCCTTCGACCAGCACAGCTTCAACCGGCGTTCACGAAAGTCTTGAGGCCTGGCAGAGTGTTTTCATGCGGCTGGACTTCAAATTGCCTCGTGTGTTAGTAGTTTCTTTTTGATTTCCTTACTTTTAACATGTCCGGTCTCAGGTTGATTGGATAAGATGATGTACTCATCACGTGGTTTTCTCTTCCATTTCTGGTCTTATGAATAAAAGAATATTTCGGTTTTTTATTTCTTTTTTTTCATTTCGCCTTCTCATTTCCTAAGGATACAGCCACGAGTAGAGAAGATATTGTGTTTTTTTTCCTTAATTCCATTTTCAGCTCCTTCAGCATCGGGACACACTTTCATAATTACTCTGCTTATTATTTGTAAATTTTATTCAGCTTCAGAAACTCGTGTAGGGATTGAAAAAGTACAAACTCTGTCCGTTTATCTTCTGGCCTCCATAGACCCCTTTTAATGTCAATGAAATCGTCTAATCAAACCCAAAACTCAAGGTAAAAATGTGTCCCAGTACTGAAGGAGTTAGCAAACGAAAACAAGGTGACAGTAAATAATGATACAGATTTACTCTTGAGATCAAACGAGGCAGCCAGCGCTCTCTCTCTCTCTCTCTCTCTCTCTCTCTCTCTCTCTCTCTCTCTCTCTCTCTCTCTCTCTCTCTCTCTCTCTCGGGGTTAATCATGCTTCCTTACCGAGAAGGCCGTAATGTAGTCTCTTGTGGTAAAACTAGCGAACTTTTTCTTCCCCCCAGTTAATCAGTTAGACGTTGAAAAGTATGTTATGACACTTTACTAAATAGGAAAACGCAATAAGATGTCACTTTCATGGATATTCCTTTGTGTGTGTGTGTGTGTGTGTGTGTGTGTGTGGCTACTGTACGATATATTGTGCGTTTTGCAAGAAATAAATAGTGCTACTTTTTAAAGTTTTATTGTGTTTTCTTATTTTCATATCTTTTTTTAAATTCTATTTTATTATTCTCATTATTACTGTTATCGTTGTTGTATAGCGATAAAGTACTGTAGTGCCGTGTTTATCTTTTTGTTATCTTATTATCCTCGTCTTTCACTCCTTGCCCTTATTGCTTCTACGGTGGTGGTGGTGGTGGCGGTGTTGGTGGTGTTGGCGGCGGCGACGTCGGTGGTGAGAGGTTTAGCCCGGGGGTCACAAGGGAAGGTGTTGAGCTTGAAAGATGCAGCGAGTGACATTCAATGAGGGAACATTTGGAGGACCAGAAATGTCAGCTATTTCGATCATTTGGCGACGAAAAGACAGAACAAAGAACATTAGACCAGACCAAACCAATCCGAACCAGACGATATACAAAGAAACCTTAAAAACTGAATAAAAAAGAATACATCAATAAACAAGAGACTGTCACGTGTCTCAATCTTACGCTTATATGATAAAATTGCTAAAGTTTCGACCATCGTATAGATATTTGAGAGAAAGAGACCAACAAGAGCTTATTGAAGTGACGCAGAATCAAAGAACAACTGATTACATTACTCTACGCACATAGTACTGTAAATGCAAAGAGAGAAAGAGAGGTAGTAGCAGTAGTAGAAGAGACCCAAAGTTTTAGTGAGATGGCTTGGAATCAAATACCACCTGATGGAGATGAATGACGAAGGTTACGCAGCATCTTTGTCCTGGAGTTGAATCGAAGACTATTGTCTCTACTGCTGCTGTTGCTGCTGCTGCTGCTGATGCTGCTGATGCCGATTTAATTATGTACAAAGGCAGCGTCCCTTGCATAATGTATGTTACCAGAGCTCCTTTACATGAATCAGACGTTGGGAGGTTATGTTGAAGGGGAGTATGACAGTGAGATGTGAAGAGGTGAAAGGGGAGAGAACTAGTAAGGTAATGGAGAGGTGTTATGTCATAGTGTCAGTGTGCTTTGTACTGGGTTGATGTTTAATAATAGGTTGCAGTGTGTGTTATGCGTGTCTTCTCTCAGAAAGTCGATAGTTTAGAATTTGCATGAGAGAGAGAGAGAGAGAGAGAGAGAGAGAGAGAGAGAGAGAGAGAGAGAGAGAGAGAGAGAGAGAGTGTTGTTGATGAATAGTGTGTGTGTGTGTGTGTTGGTCATTCAAATCTCACCACTGACTGGGCTGGGCTGTTTAGTGTTTGTTTTATGGGATGACGATGGGGTAAGAAGGGAATAAATAAAGTACAAATGCATATGATGGGAAGGTTTGGGCTTATTAATTGTTCCTCGAGACTGGCGGACTCTTGTATGTTATTTTTTTAGAAGGTGCGATGTACGTGAATTTACTCATCTGTTGTTTACTCATCTGATGTTTTTAGGTATTATTCTTGTGTAGTAAGTGGACGGCGATGCTGGATGATTTGGAAGAGTGAGAGGAACGAAATAGACCAAATAAGAGTAAGCTATGAAGTTGAATAGAAAGCCCTTTTTCTTTTTTTTTTTCTTTTTGTTTCATAAGTTTCTGAATTATTCCATCAATCCTTTATGAGACTGAATGACAGACTCAAGACCTCATAACGAAACAAGACATAAAAGTGAAAGGGGAGAAGGAAGAGGAAGAGAGACAGTAGCAGCAGATAGTAGTAGCAGATGGATGGTTGGGAGAACACTAGAAATCTGACAGCGGTGATTGGAGGTGTGAGTAATGGTGGTGACAACATCCGTGACGAGGGTGGTGAGTGAGAATGAGTGATGACGACTGTAACTGTCCATCACGATGAGTCCTGAGAGGCTGGGCTGCTGTTGCTGCTGAAGACTGTTGGGCCGGCTGGTTGATGACTTCTGGTGGGGGCTTCGGCTGGTGGTCTGGGAGGGGGAGGCGAATGCAGGCGGGAGGCTGAGGGAAGAGAGAAGCGATAACTGTGTGACTGGGACAAAATTGTATGGGATAAAGATACTGTGATGCTAGAAATACAGCGAATGATGGAGTGGGAGTGAAAGGAAAGGTTAAGGGTACAGGGTGGTGATGCTGCTGGTGCGGGTGAGGGAGGAAAGAATGCTTGGAATGGAATGCAGGCAACGATAGAGAGTAACAGATGCATGTTACTTTATGGGGGGAAAAGAAATGTAAATGAAAGGTGATAGGTGATGCTGAGGAATGAAGACAGTGTAATGTAAACAACAACAAAGAAAAAAGTGATAGATACAGGTCTTGCAGGAGTAAAGGGAAAGGTTGAGGGAAGAGGGGAGGTGGATGATGACACGGGTGACTTGCGGAAAAGCATATTAATTGGTTGAAATGGAGTGAGGACAGTAATGTAAATGTAGAACACTGGTTTATACAGATCTTGCTTTGTTTGTTAAATGTGTAAGGAAAGTGTTGGGACTGATGGGAGATTATATACACTAGAGAACTGGAAGAATGGAAGGATGCATGGAGTGAATGAAGACCCTTATGTAAGAAATAAAGTTATGCGAAATGATCGATACAAGTCTTGCATATTTTGGATAGAAGTAAAGATATGGACATTAAATGGGAGATTGTACTGTGGTTGCTGAGAGAACACACTGTATATGAATGAAGACGGCACATGAGAGGGCAGTAGAGGCCATGACAGGGGAATGTGAGAGATGCAGTGGTGTAATGATGGATGGTGTTGCTTCGTGGAATTAGATTGAAAGTGAATGATGTGGTGGCATGTGGAGTGGGTGGAGGGAGTGCAGAGGCAGAGTGGGTGGCGGAGTGATGATGAGCGGATTGATCACAGCTGTCGGTGGGAGTTACTCTGGTTGACAGGCAAGGCGTGTAGGATGACGGTGTACATTCTGTCAAGTAAAGAAACACACACACAAAAAAAATAAAAAGCACATCACTCTCTCAACTTCTTAAAATAATATTAAATATGGCAAGCATTACCCGCAGACTTGAATCACATTTAACTAACTTCACCTTGATGAAATCTGTGTGAATTTGATAGAAAAAGAAAAAAAAAAAATGCAGGGTGCGCAGGTAGATCTGGGTGCTCCATAAAATGTAAGGAATTATACCTTGGTCTAACATCCACTTTTCTATAAAGTTGTTCAACACGTTTTGAGATAACTTACAGACAGACAGACAGACAGACAGACAGGCAGGCAGGCAGGCAGGCAGGCAGGCAGATTGACACACTGAAATAGAGAAAAGAGAGTGAATATGTAAGCGTCCCTCGTTGATGATGGTTGGAAACGATCAAACTTCATTTCCAGTGTCTAAAGCCCAAAGAGATCTGGTGTAGCTTGTTCACCTCTGATTCTGTCTCTCTCTCTCTCTCCTTTTTATTTGCCCAGCTCTCCTTCCTCCTCTCCCGCACATACGCCTCATGGACTGGATATTCAGCTCTTCAGTAAAGCATGACAAAGCTCCTGTATGTTTCATAAATCAATATGGCTGCCCTGCGTTAGCCTGCGTTAGAAGCTCGTAACTTTAAACCCTTTCCTCTTTCAACTGGATTATTTTTAGGCGACAGGGATGACTACTTTGGTATTCATGAATTTTCCCCCACTTATGCAAGAGATTCCTAATTGAACTATGGCTGAAATCATGAAAACGTAGTGGAAACAGATGGTGAAGCGTATGAGAATATAGCCGTTGGCCTGTGTGTGTGTGTGTGTGTGTGTGTGTGTGTGTGTGTGTGTGTGTATATATATATATATAT